>CM067369.1:91814240-92336740 GCA_034401795.1 Chaetoderma sp. LZ-2023a
ACGACACGACGATGTTTTATAAGTTTGTTCAGAGAAGTTGATACATAAAGAAACATGGCCTTAGTTTTCTTGTTACAAGTTTGCTCAATTCATTAGAGTTCTACTTATTATTAATAACCCATTCTAGTTGAGATACCGATGGTCCAGTGTGAGCGATACAGGCCCATTGGGCCTCTTGCTATTATTATTATTATTATTATTATTATTATTATTATTAATATATTATTATTTCAGGAGTTTTTTGTCTACAGTAACCAAACTAATTGGTGTATGGATGCATTATAGGCTAATAGTCGTGTAGGTGACCGTAACATACTTTTTCATGGTTCACCGAACATAATAGAAAATTGTAATTGTCCGTCCCTGGTTTGTTGGACCGGACCATATTTTCTGAGTTTTTCACACAGAGTCATAAAATTTGCACATGGATGCATCATAAAACTTGGCAACATGGATGCATCATCGCCTATCAGTCTTCTCGGATGGGACTTTAAATTGAGGTCCCGTCATACAGTACCCATCACTGTGTGAACGTGAGCTAGGGTAGGCAAGAAATTTCGGCATAATCAAAGTAAACCGGATGCTGAATGGATTCGTCCTCGGATGGAACCACGAAACATACGGATTACAAAATCAAAACAAAATTGCTAGAATTAGAATCTTTCGGACTTTTCGACGGGACTATGGAGGGATGCAACCCGGATGACTGATCGAGTTCGTCCTCGGACGGACACAGTCACCATACGGGCTGCCTAATCAATCAAAATCAAACAAGTGCGCGCTGATGCCTGCTCGGATGATGGCCAGAAGAGCAAATGGGTCCCAGGACCCGAAAGACCCCCACACCCCAACCTCCCCACTCCCCCCAAAGGGGCCGGGAGGTCTCTGACCTAAGCCCCCCCCCCCCCCCCCCCTTGGGTACATCAGGTCATAAGACCGCACGCACCTACTCCCCCCTCCCCCCGGACCCAGCACCTACCCCATCCCTTCCCGACCCCCGTTAGGTCCAGGTTAGGCCCTCCCCATCCCTCAAGCCCAAGCATGAGGAGCAACAGAAAAGCCATGGGCAATGAACAGCAACATGAGACAAAAATCGAGAGACAACGATCAACACACACACAGAGAGACACAAGCTAATGCACAAACCGACGTCACAAGAATTCACAAGAATTCAACAGAAAACATAAAGGCCAGGCGTGAGTCTAGACCCTAGCATTGGGAACTAGCATATAAACGCCTTAAATATTACAACACACACACGCATCATCGCCTAAAGGTACGTGTGCCAAGCTTGTATCAGAAGTAGATCAGCCTGACCTACTTTTCACGCTTCACTGAGCATCGTAGAAAATTCTTGTCGGAGATCTAGCTTCAAAAGTGTTATACATCCAGTAACCACACTTGGTTTATGGATTCATTGCAGGGCTACAGTGTGTCATAGGCCCTATAGCAAGCGTAGCTCAGCGTGTCCTACTTTTCATAGTTCGCTGAACAAGTATTATAGAAAATTCTTTTCCGGTCTTTAGGTTTAAAGGATAACCAACCTCATCTCATGATATCTATACAGATTGTCTATTAGACCACTCATAAACTTTGCATGGCATTTTAAGATTTGTATCATTTCGTCAAAGAAAGATATTCAGGCTTTAGTAACCCATTGTTGGTACATTTCTACAGCTTGTTAATGATGTTCAGATTCAGATTCAGATTATTTTATTTACACCCCCAGGCCACATAATGGCATATGGGGAATATGAATTTACAGAAATTATAAATGTTATGGCGATCAGACATTATATATCAATTCATAATTACATATTTTGGTATTTATCTAGTTATATAACCACTGTTTGTGCTTTCGGTAGTAGCAGTAGTAGTAGTAGTAGTAGTAGTAGTAGTAGTAGTAGTAGTAGTAGTAGTGGTAGTAGTAGTAGTAGTAGTAGTAGTAGTAGTAGTAGTAGTAGTAGTAGTAGTAGTAGTAGTAGTAGTAGTAGTAGTAGTAGTAGTAGTTAGTAGTAGTAGTAGTAGTAGTAGTAGTAGTAGTAGTAGTAGTAGTAGTAGTAGTAGTAGTAGTAGTAGTAGTAGCAGCAGCAGCAGCAGCAGCAGCAGCAGCAGCAGCAGCAGCAGCAGCAGCAGCAGCAGCAGCAGCAGCAGCAGCAGCAGCAGCAGCAGCAGCAGCAAGCAGCAGCTAGCAGTGCAGCAGTAGCAGCAATAATAGACTACAGTACTAAAATTATAGTGGTCATATTGTGGGGGTCATCAGGATTTAGATTATAATAAATATATAATAACTGATTATAAAAAATGTCAGATTGGTATTCTTAGAAATGGGTTATTGCTGTACATAAGGTAGTCATTTTTAAAACTAAAATACAGAGCAACCTTATTTTCAACAGTAGACAGTTATATTCATTCATATCGCGACAGAGACTATTTTGGGTATTCACCACCGGAGTGACTTGCTCGATAACCGAACCAGTCATTGCTGTGTTAAATCTACAAAACAGCCTCTCATCGTGTTACTCTATAGTTAATTAGGTTTCTTGTTATTGTATCTTGGATAGCCACAGTGTGGGTGCAACAAACTGGTTGTTAAGGCAGGTGGTTGTTTGCATTATGTGATTTTGGCGTCGGCTAAAATAAAATGTGACGTGTTTTTTATGACATCAGATACTTGGGTAACAGTTTTGGATTAAGGGAAATCTTTAAGAGGACCACATTATAACGTTACACTATAACGTTAGCTGGACAGCTAACGCATTTCTATTATGACATCAGGTACTTGGGTAACATAGGGTCAGTTCTTAGTTTGTTTAAGGGAAATCTTTAAGAAGACCACATTATAACGTTACACTATAACGTTAGCCGACAGCTGACGCATTTCTATTATGACATCAATTACTTGGGTTACATAGGGTCGGTTCTTGGCTAGCTTAGGGGAGATCTTGAATAACCAGTGTGGGACACCAAGCGGGTTACTAGGGCAGTTGCCTGCTTACGTTGTATGATTGTAACGTCATATAAAAAGTGACACATTTTTATTATGACATCAGGTACTTGAGTAACAGATCGGATCGAATCTTAGGTAGTTTATGGGGAATCTTGTGCACCCACCCAGTGGAACCTGTTCACTAATGCGGTCAGTTTGTTACATTTAGGTTCAAAGGCGTGTGGTCCGACTCGAGCACTAGTCTGAATGGAGCGACATCTAGCGGTAGAGTAGTTTTCTAGACATGGTTGACTACTATGTTTAAACCTTACTATTATTAATATTGTTGTTATTGTTGCTGTTGTTGCTGTCGCTGCTATAGTTATTGTTGATGTCTGTCATGGTTTACTTTTCAACCAAACAAAAAAGACCCAGCGTGTTTGCCTCGGTAGGCCTATATGCCCCCAGTCATAGAGGTGACTCATATAGCTTGACGATGTGGTCTAAACTGTTGAATATTTTGAAACTAATTTGACTGGAAGTTGTTGCTGCCTATGACAGCGTATAGGTCTATCATTTATCCCCCACCCCCACTCCCTCCCTCATTCCCCATCCCTCTCCCTCCCTAGCTCACTATAGCTCCCCACCTCTCTCTCTCTCTCTCTCTCTCTCTCTCTCTCTCTCTCTCTCTCTCTCTCTCCCTCCACCCATCCACCCTCTCTCCGTCACTTCCCATCCCTCCCTCTCCCTCCCTCCCTCCATCCCTCCCCCACCCACCCTCGCTCCCTCTCTCCCCTCAATTCCTCACTCCCTTCCTCCATCCCTCCACCCTCTCTCTCTCCCTCTCTCCGTCTCTCTCCCTCTCTCCGTCTCTCTCTCTCTCTCTCCCTCTCTCTCTCTCTCTCTCTCTCTCTCTCCTCTCTCTCTCTCTCTCTCTCTCTCTCTCTCTCTCTCTCTCTCTCTCTCTCAACAATTAAAAAATATGATTACACAATATCGTGAGCTATGTCAGAAATGTACAAACATTGACAGACCAGTATATGTCCAGTCAAATTAGTTTCAAAATATTCAGCAAGGTGAGTATTACATAATAAAGAACGCAATGCATTGGCGCTTACATGTCATCACACACTATCTCTAAAGGAGACAAAATGGTGGCGTCAGTGTTTAACGATATTACAAAGCAGATAATTGTGATACAGATATGGGAATGTGTCAGGATGTGAATGATATTGAATCTATAATCCATAA
Organism: Chaetoderma sp. LZ-2023a; assembly: GCA_034401795.1. Classification (NCBI taxonomy): domain Eukaryota; kingdom Metazoa; phylum Mollusca; class Caudofoveata; order Chaetodermatida; family Chaetodermatidae; genus Chaetoderma; species Chaetoderma sp. LZ-2023a. The sequence continues at coordinate 91,818,421 of CM067369.1, forward strand.
TCTATAGGTGCAATACAACATTTGAGAAGAGATTAGCATCCCGTTAAGACGTTTCATATTTCACTGAACATCATAGAAAAGTCTTGTCCGGTTTTTAGCTTTTAAGAAGTTTTGGTAGTCAGCAACAAACCTTTGTGGGGCTTGGTGTATGGCATCATTGTACATGTAGTATCAAAAGTAGGCCAGTGTGACCTACTTATCATGTTTCAACAAACGCCCTGATTAATGGACCTTTCCAGTTTATCCATAAATCATATCACGCCACAATCATCTACGCGACGTGTAGGATGGCGTCGTATGCAATTACGTCATGAATGACGTAGATAAGTTCGTCACGAATGCTTTATTGATGAAGGACTAAGCGTTGTAGTACGAAAATCTGTATTCCAGTATGCACTAGGTAACCCCGTCACCTCGATGTTTGGCCTTTTGACCCGAACTAAAATTGTTTCTAGCCATGTGCCAAATCTCGTGAAATCTCATAGAATTCTGGACACACAGACAGGCAGACAGTAAGGCAGACATGCAGGCGGGCGGGCAGGTAGGCAGGCAGGCAGGCAGGCAGGCAGGCAGGCGTGCGTGCGGGCGGGCGGGCGGGCGGGCGGGCGGGCATGCAGGCATGCAGGCGTGCATGCATGCGGGTAAGCAGGCAGACAAACAGACAGCAGTAATAACCGCAATACTCACACCGGATTTCGGCGGAGTGAGTAATTATATGATTTTTTATTCGTTTGACGAGTATAATTTGATAACTAGCCACTGTTAATCTTAATTCATTTGCTGAAAACTTTATCCTCACTACCTCCATTCCCATTGCGTTGGTCAAACCAATCACAAGGAATGGGTGATCTGATTACGCCTAGCGTGCAGATCCGTAAATAAGCGAAAACACGGACATTTTCGTTAATAACTAAATTTTAGTGATTATATCTGTATATGAATCCTGAATTCCCACTTGAGGAAATCTGTTATTAACCGTATCCCATCCACGGACGGTAGTCTGTTCCTTGTCAGTCTGTTCATGGCTGTTTCTCATAAACTATTTATCCAATCTGATACAAAATTGAACACATGATTTTGACAAGAAATGACGTTCCTGTAAAATATGTTCACCTTCAACCTTTATCAACAAGGATCTAATCGGATTTGACTCAAATAGGAACACGATGAATGATGTTCGCATTCGTATAAAATTTTCCATTTCAGATAAAGGAAATATGGATCAGGGTCAAATTGCGGATCAACAGATTGATCCTATATGTTAATCAATCAAGCATATGACGTCATAATCAATCACCTCATATGTAGGATGATGTCACAATCAAAATATATAATGAATGCCATACCTAGGTCCATCACAATGCACCTTTCCAGTTTATCTATCCATCATATGACGTCATAATCAACTATGTGACGTGTAGGATGATGTCATAATCATTACGTCATGAATGACTCGATTTAGAGTGTCTTAAACGCTTAATAGTCCATCATGTTGTGTGAATTGTATGTCAACTATTTAATAAACATGCTGTCGAATATTGTGAAACTAATTTGAGTGGGCGCTGTTGTTGCCATGGGTAAATTAGTTTCAAAATATTTACCAGCTTACTTGTATAGTTTACTGGAAATTAATAGTCACGGAGTTCAGGGATCGATCGATCGATCCCAACACGAGCGAGGTGTGAATGGAGCTTAGCTAGAGATGGGCGGGGCATAGCTAAAACTGGAAAAGTCCATTGTTAGCATGTTATACAGGAATATTGAGAAATGATCAATTCTAGTCCTAAATCTGTGTCTAGATCTAGGGGCAAAGATTGAAAATATAGACAATGGAAACAACATGTCTTGTATTAAAATTGGAAACAAATCGAAGAAGCGATAGAGCAATGCATTTTTAGCCATGCCTCGCCCATTCCTATCTAACCGTCCATGTTTTGCGCATGTTGGGATCGATGTATAGGCCTATATTTTAAAGCCTTTGAACCAGCAACAGCACCCAGTCAAATTTGTTTCAAAATATTTAACAGCATCTTTATTAAATAGTAAAGACATACAATTCGAACAACAATGCTTAGTCCGTCACCAATTACGCATACGTGACGAACTTATCTACGCCATTCATAACTTCATTGATTACGACGTCATCATACACGTCATGTAGTCGATTATGACGTCATATGATGGATGTATAAACTGGAAAGTTCCATTAGGAACTAAGATGATAAGTAACACACTCCGTTGTTTGTGAAGATGTACCTACGTATGGGTGCATTCCATCAGCTCATGTCTTCCGTCGTTGAGCATTGACTGCATGTTGATGGCGAGAACTGATCTAGCTCGTATGTGTAGCCACAAAACGACGAATGCCAGCTCTGCCTAAACTAATGGAAACCAGATCCTATGCTAAGACATTGGATTCTTGGCTCATAATAGATGCTGCATTTAACCTTTTGCTATTACAAGCGCTTGACGGTGTGCTTTCTTTGGACCGAGGTGCTGCTGTCAATAGAGGAATCCAGTTTATCGATCAATCATTCATATGACGTCATAATCAACAACGTCACGTGTTGGTTGACGTCATAATCAATTACTTCACGAATGACATGATTAAGTCCGTCATAAACGCTTAATAGTCCGTCAAGTTGTTCGAATTGTATGTGTTTACTATTTAATAAACATGCTGTTGAATATTTTGAAAATAATTTGACTCGGTGCTGTTGCTCAGTCAAATTAAATTTCAAAATATTCAACAAAATAAAACCCTGTGAAAACAAGGATTTTTTTTTATCAACGTAACTAGCAATCACTCCGCTAGAACACAATAGCTTCTAACCCGGCGACCACATAGTAGGGAAAAACACACATGGTCTGCCATCCTTGACTGACGTATTCAGCGGGGGCATAGTTTGAACAGCCCAGATAATTTCACCTTGCACGCATAAGACATATAACTCGGAATACTTGAAGACGTTCACATTAGTGCTTAGAAAATATAATTCTTTCATAGTGGAAGAGAACCAGCAGTCGAGAAACGTCAATGCGGATCTGACTGTAGATTATCATGTTTCTGCTCCTGATACCATAATTATACATTATCCAGAAGATACGGACGAGTTTGATACAAGGAAGATATCAGCTCAGCTCAAGAGATTTGATGTTAACTCTTTAACCCGCGAAACCTTTCAAGAAAATATCAATTCTTTTCATCGAAAATGACCATTTGCAGACCAAGAGAAGAGTATTTTTGAAAATGTACCACTGGAATGACTGGCTCGGTTATCGAGCCAGTCATTCCAGTGGTACATTTTCAAAAATACTCTTCTCTTGGTCTGCAAATGGACATTTCTGAAGACCACTGTGGAAGCTGTTTTTAGCTGATATGAGTGTTACAGGGTTAGGCAAAATCGAATGAAGAAGTTCATATATCTTCTCAATGGATATACCATCACTTCTTCTCCACTATATATGTTCTGACATATTTTGGGTGTCCAGACACACACATAATTGAATATGAATGTGCAATAATAAGCCCAGACATGAAAACCTCAAAAGTCAAAATTGGCAAAGTCCATATAGTTGAAAGGGATATTGTACACCAAGAGGCCGAAGAGCCAGTAGCAAAAGTAGTTGATGGTTGCACACTTTTGCATCGGATACCAAACAATTGGAACAATGGAAGTTGCATGTGACGCATTTGTTTCTGCAGTACTGCATTGCTAATTGCATAGTGTCCCCACGTGGGTTATCTTTAACAGCTATTATTCAGCAGCTATAAAGGACAAAGTCCAGACCACAGTATATGGCCCGTTTATGCTGCACGACGACCAGCTTGTGGTCAGTTAGAAGTTGCTGCTCTGAATGAGTATAGGCCCATACTTTTCTTTCTTGGATGCATGCAACATCGATGTTATATTGCTCACACTCTGATCCTACACATATTTCTAGCGCCTGTGTGCGCGTGCGTGCGTGCGTGCGTGCGTATGTGTGTGTGTGGGTTAGATGCACCGGTCAGACCACGTATAACCCATGTTGAGATTGCAAACGCCTAGGGGAGATTGTGACTACTGAAAATGTTTTAATACAGTTTCTTTGAGGAAGAAAGTTAGCCATAGTCAGAGTTGCCTTGTGATGTGCTTGTCAGCCCGCAAACACTGCTGACGTTAGCTTCCCAACTATGTTGGTTTCCCAACTAAGTTGGTGCTTGCGGAGCAGTCTGGTGTAAAGGTATTATCTTCTCAGTCAACTAATACGCAGGCTGCAGAAACAGGCCAAACGCCGCGGCCGAGGTTTTGCAATCGAACAGATGCTCGTGAATCACATCCTAAATTTCAGATACATCAGACACACCACAGAACGTAGAGCAGAAACAGGCTTCAAGGCCAAAACAAGTGTTAAATTGGTTATGTGATGTGTAAAATTAGTGCAAAAACACTACAGTACTTCTGGACTGTCGTTCATAAGGAGGCACAGACCTCAACTCTGACCGCATGCCAGTGAGCATCCGCCTTCAAATGAGGTTATGAGGTGCGTTTGCCTGCTGCATAACAACCACGCCAACACACGTGGGAACGTCAACATTGATGTAGTATAGAGGGGCTCGTCAATGATACAAGACCTCAGCTGTCACATAAGAGGACCCTCGAGGAAGAGATATCAACTATTGACTAAAAAACTCAAACCCAAGGCTTTATCCAGAGTACTCAAATGCATTAGAATATCGGCAACCAATGTAATAGGATTTGTATATAGTGTGTATAGCAGGGACAGAAATTTGTCTCAATCAGTGGTGGGGGATGGTTTCACCGGGCGAAACTTCTTGGTGTCCTCACTCAGACAATTTTACAATCTGAGTGCTCTCAGAGGTGTGTAATCTTCGCACTGACAGCTGGGTCCAATGGTCTTCCCCATGAAATCCTTTGACAACTAGGCTTTGAGAAACGATCTTAAGAATCTCGAGTTTACAGAAATACGTTTATTGTGCTTGCAAGTTACACATAATTCTCTTTTAAATGATCCATTATTATCATCTCTCGCTTTCTTCCTCTGAAAAGTTGGGGTGGGAGATGATTCTATAACCCATCCACCATGAACACAATGTGTGTGTGTGTGTGTGTGGGGGGGGGGGTATATCTCCCTGTGATCTACGCCCATGAAGCTTACCCATGTACACATATCAGTCACAGACGATGGTATTCTGCTGTGTGATATGGAAGAAGGGGGGGGGGGGGGGGAGGGGCGGGGAGAACAAAATTCTTTATTCACAAATGTAAGGCTCCTATGACATCGCTATGCGTTGCGTCGTGAAAAACTTTGTCTACCAGTCCTTGTGGCCTTCCAGTCTTTACAACTGTAACAGCTCAGAAGGCAATTCTAGAGAAGCATGAATTGATACCTGTCAGAGCAAACACGACAGTATAATCTCCAATGACACGTTATAAACTTTGTGCGATACAGTGACTGTGGTCCAACAACGATGGTCTATGTTTGACCATGTTCTGCGAATGCCACAGTATACCCCTGCACAGAAAAGCCTTGTAATTTGCTGTACTCGATCCCAACATCTAACAAAGCTAGTAGCAGAACACCATTAAAATGCTGGCAACAGAAAACAATAATATGTCTGTTCATTTACAAACGGTGTGAATCACATTAAAAAATTGACTTCATTGAATGGAAAGTCGGTTCAGCTAATTGGATAGACCAGTCCAAGAGTGAAATAAGCGCAATCCGGAAGGGGATTTTAGTTGATCTTGATTTTTCTGATAAAGGAACCATAACTGAAGAATAACACGCTTGATACCTTACTGGGACGTCTTGTATTTATTCAATATGACCATGTTTTTGTCAGAGTGGCTAACAAACACATAATTCGACAGTTAGGGAAATTTAAAGTTGTCAACGTATTTCCGATCTCTGTCACAGAAATTCGATCAGTCCCATAACCTTTGCAGCGCGTTAGTTCCACACCACCGGTCGGACTCTCTCTCTCTCTCCCCCCCCTCCCTCCCCCCTCCCTCCCTCCCTCTCTCTCTCTCTCTCTCTCTCTCTCTCTCTCTCTCTCTCTCTCTCTCTCCAAATTCTGAAGCCACTCTGGCTAGGTGAAAGCCCACAGGTGAGAACGAGATTGCCGATTTATTGGATGATGTGTATCAAAAGGGCAATGCCTCAGCCAGGGTAAGGATAGATTATATTATCTAGAACTATATGCATGGATGAGTACTTCGTGGGCGTGCAGAATAGGACCCCGTCGTTTTGCTAGCAGACGAGCAGAGAGAAAGCTTGTGAAGGGACTTCCTATCTCGAGGAGATGAAATTCGGTCTCACTCTCAGGTTTACATTCCATAAGGAGAAGAATGAAGGAACAGAAATCACCGCAGATCCTCTGTTCTGTTCTAAACAGCAATTACTTTTAAATGCTAACGAAATTAATGCAGATGTGAATGATGGCAGAGTCAATGTGCATCAAAACAAGACCTTGAGAGCTAGATTCATGAGTGATCTGCTAGGCAATTGATCAGGTTAATGTTGTTTCTGGGCTTTACTCTCTACCTCAACATTGCAAGATATGCACCTCAGCACAGAGGTTCCTACATATATTTCCATGTTGCCATCCAATAATCAAGTTTGCGGGCATTGTCTTGAACAATGATAACCATTGCTTGCATTCGTCTCTCCTGTGGGTGGGTGGGGGTAGGGTGTGTGGGGGGGGGGGTGTGTGGTGGGGTGTGTGTGGTGTGTGGCTATTATGGTGACTGATCTTGACTCATATATGGCCATTCACTGAATTACTATTATCTCACCGCTATGACGTTTTATTTTATATGTTACTGAGTCCAACGGTTTTAAGTGACTGAATTTGTGGTACGCTTCACCACGTTAAAAATCTGCGATGTAATCGCAGATTATTAAAATCATTCAGGATCTATCTTCTTTTTCTCCTTTTTTTTTCTCCTCCTCCTCCTCCGCCTCCTCCTTCTCCCTCCTCCTCCTCCTCCTCCTCCTCCTTCTCCTCCTCCTCCTCGTTTTCTTGCGTCTTCTTTCTTATTCTCGGTTAAAAGGTTTGGCACGTATCTCCTCCTCAAAAAGACTGCCAGATCGCACATTTTCGTCAAAATTACCTGAAATAAACAATGCTAGATTAAATTTTTTTTTTTTATAAATTCCTGCCAGGAACACATTTTTGTCAAAAATACCAGATTTCAATTTTTTGCAGAAATAGACTCAGAATGACAAATGGAGAAAAAAAATTCAAAATGGCCGCCGAAATTTTTAAGCCCCGATCGACCTGAAACTCGGCGATCTTATAGGTCTTATATAGACTTGATTTCACATCAATTTTGAAGAGGCTCCATCCAATAATCTTTTAGAAAGCTGTTTTTCGATGCCCTGTGTTACCGATAGTATACCTATGGGAATTTCAAGTATTGATCTAGAAACTGCGACTATGCCTAAAGTCTTTTTACAGTTGACAGTCCATAATCTTCAGGGTAGTGACTCCCATAAGATCATGCACACCATGGCCTGGACGCTCCCCCCCCCCCCCCCCCCCACCCCAACCCCACACACCCGCCTGGCTCCACCTGGCAAGCCGGTGACAACAGTATGACATACTCACAAACTTTATACTAAGGCTGTCACATCACATACGAACCCTTACTCTTACTCTACATGGGCGTATATCCTTATAAGCACATGCTGTGAGTGGGTTGAGGATCATCATCCCAATGCCCCCCGAGAGCAGTGGTTCAGCAACCCAGCTTTAAGGTTGCCTATATGCATTACTCTTCTCTTTTAGTAGAATTTTCAAGCTATATAAAATATTACCAAGACTGTTTTACAGCATTGGTAAAAACAGGTATAACAGTAGCATTTTACCATCGTGTTATGACTGTTGTCTATTTCTGACCACAGTTATTTGTTATAAAATTGTTTTATGGTCTCATATTGTGATATGGAACTATTTCTGTCAAACATATTGACAAATAATAATGTTTTAATGACATAGTCGGGATATACTGTGACAACATTAAATTTACCTAACTGCCTAATGGACAAATTCAGTTTTGGCTATGCCCTCCCATTTCTGGACAAGCTCCACCCATGCTTCGCCCGTGTTGGGATTGATCGCATCAAGAAACTCTCTGAATCTGAATTTCCAGAAAGCTATGCAGGTAAGCTGTTGAATATTTCGAAACTAACTTGACTGGGTGCTGTTGCTGCATATGGAAGCAACAGAGCCCAGTCAAATTGGTTTCAAAATATTCAAGATAATGTTTATTAAGTATTAAAGACATACAATCCGTGAAACTTGACGGACAATTAAGCGCTTATGACGGGATAAATCGCGTCATTCATGACATAATTGATTATTACGTCAGCCTACATGTGATGTAGTTTATTATGGCGTTATATGATTGATCGATAAACAGCATTCATGAATTGTGTACTGATCCTTCTGATAATAACATGTACATATTTGGAAAACGCAAATGATCTCGGTATGGCAGCAAACTTCTCTCCATTAGCAATGATCCATGTAAACATAAGCAAGCTGAAATAAAATCCCCTTCCTGGTTGTGCTTTTCTAACTGTCGGGTTAGCTGGTCTATCAGCAATCTGGTTCGGAAACTGCTTATGAGTGCTATTCACCTTTCCAGTTTATCCATCCAACATATGACATCATAATCAACTAAGTACGTGTATTCTGACGTCATAATCATACCGTCATGAAAGATTCGAGATTCCGTCTTATACGCTTAATAGTCCGACACGTTGTACGAATTGTATGTCTTTGCTATTTAATAAACATGCTGTTGCATATTTTGAAACTAATTTAACTTGGCGGGGCGCTGTTGCTCCCATAGGCAGCAACAGCACTCAGTCGAATTAGTTTCAACATATTCAACGGCTTACCTGCATAGTTTTCTGGAGATTGATAGTCAGGGAGTTCAGAGATCGATCGACTCCAACACGAGCGTGGTGTGGGTGGAGCTTAGATAGAGATGGGCGGCACATGGCTAAAACTGGAAATGGCCATTGAATCGACAGTAAGCCATAACAGTTTCCGAGGGACTCTGTAGAGAAGTGTGTCTATTTCCTCTGTAATATAGTGACAGGTGTTGATAATAAGCGTTAAACAGTATAAGAATTGTGGCCCTGGAAGATGATCGCAAGAAAATGATTTCATAAAAATTAAAAGTCAAATGGATTTGAAAACAAGGAGAAGATGTACTATGCTACAGCCAGCCATTTATGCGCATTACGTAACACCCCTCGTTTGATGTATGCACTAGATCTTCATTAACACGTGACGTATTGCATTAACCTAAGCTTATGATCAAAACAATCCCACCTGCACATGACATCGGGAAGGATGAGTTAGCAGCACCGGTTATCGAGAAGTTGTTCGAGCTGTTTGAGCGTAACTTGACCATGAATCGGGAAGCCTATCTTTTGAGTTATTGAACCGTGTAAAATAACTAGCCTAAGATCGTGACAACAACCAACGACCAATCAATAAAACACTTTAACAAAACTGATCGAGAAGTTTGGAGACCGTATTGCCTTTCATACATTTGGTATGCAGATACTAGTGCACCTTAGTGGGTTAAATCTCATAACGTATTCAATACAAGGCCACGCACTTCAAGAATAGCAGTTTACCCAATTATTCTCAAGAATATTCGTTATAAAATTTTGCAAGTGTGGTAGGGGCCCACATAAAGCGGCCATTTGAAGCCCAATATTTTCTTGCTAAGCTTGATACCCACAAACTCCTGTGGTGTACCAATATTGAATTTGCTAGTTTATGTCTCACTGGAGCCATTTTTAGCTATGCCCCACCCATCTCCAGCTAAGCTCCACCCACACCTTGCTCGTGTTGGGATCGATCGATCTCTGAACTCCATGACTATTAATACCAGTCAAATTAGTTTCAAAATATTCAACAGTATATTTATTAGATAGTAAAGACATACAATTCGTACAACAACGCATAGCCCGTCTTCAAATATGCGTTCGTGATGTACTTATCTACGTAATTCATGACGTCATAATAACGTCATTGATTGTGATGTCATTCTACACGCCATGTAAGTTAATTAGCCTTGAGCTAAATCCAGAAATCAATTAAATATGATAATTAGCGTAATTATTTCCACAATAGTTGGCAAAAATCATTAAAATTCCAGATTCTGCATAAATTGATCGACTATGGTATCTATTTAGAGGGCTTACTGTATCGAGCCAAATAATAATGAATAAAATCAAAATTACCTCAAAACTAATTAATTAACTAATTAATTATATTAATTTTGGCACAATAAACGACATGAAAATTAATTCTTTTCAGACGTATGTTATGTATGGTAACTATTGATAGGAAATCATCAACTGAACTGGTGAATTGCAATATGGATAGATGAGATCCAAGAGCTTAGTAACTAGCTGTCTAAGTAGCTAATTAATGCTTTCAAAATATATTAAATCCCTGTATCAAGTTAAGATATCGTGAAGTTCATCACTGTCTATCATCAGTATCATCAATAATCTCAGTATTTAAACAGTCTGACCCCATACAATATTTGCACAGGACACTGCACAACGAGTTCACATATAGGCAACTACAGTTTTTAACGCAACCTGTTTTACACCCACAGCTGATTGCGTTCATCAACCGCACTGGGGATCCATGTTGGTCAGATGCTATTGGGCTTAGTAACCCATTTGTTACTGTTCAGCCCCATTCAGTGGGAACCAAATCATTCCCAAGCCATGCCCGAACCTGGTGGAATACTCAATATGCATGCTGACGAGCTGCCGCATATATGGTGGTAGAGTTGCTAAGTTAAATTTCCGCGTTAGTGATGTTTTTGCCACTCCGCGTTTGCATGAAACGAAACGATCCACATTTGGAATCGCGCCATACAGTTTTATTAAAACAGTTCACTTGCATCGGCCACTTCCGCGCTAGTACTTCTATCATTCAAGAATACGTCCATTATGAGACCTAGTTCATTATTTGAGTGCATCAGTTTCCAGGCTTTTGTTATTGCTTGGATGTGGATGGCTGATGGCGTGTCACACCCAGTAATGGCATGTAGCACAAAAATGCAAGGTGTCAAATCTCCCAAACTGCCTTGAATCGGTTTTATATCATAAAGTGCCACAGGATTGCGAGAGGTCAGCATGTGAAGATTCTCTGCCTGTTTGGCCAGAGATACCAACATAACCAGTATGCCAGTATCCTCTGCAATGACTACAAGTGGTGTTGTTTGATCTCGATCACATGCATCAAGTGCAGTTGATACAACCAGAATATCAGCATCTGCCACCGCCTTCTTCACTTCTATGTCATATTGTTCGAGCTAATATGCCAACCCGTTGATTACGCTGCTTTTATTCTTCCCATTTTCCAAAAAGTCCTTTTTGTAAGTCCTTTTGTGAAACGGTGACGTCATTGTTTGGTGCAACTTCAATGTCCGCAGAGGTCACGTTTGATGAGCACCTATTTTGCTCGCTTGCTTTAGCTCACAATGCACCATATCCATCGAAAACAGTTATTGCACAGTTGTTTTGCCATATAGCCCGAATATGTTTCTATGTAACAGATGGGGATTTTTATCAGTCCTAACTGGCCAAGAGATGGCGGGAATTTGACAGTTCAAAGCAGAGGAATTTGTCCATTTCGGTGCTCCCAGCAAGGACACCACATATGCGATTAATAAGTACGTCAGGATTAACGTCTACCACTTCACCACGAACTTTCATCGATTTATTTTTGCTGTTGCCAAAGTCTTTACACGATCATTGCGATGCAACTTCAGATCAGCAAAATTTTGTTCAGCCACGTTTTTTTAATCAACTATCTTCCGATTCCTGATGCGTGGTCACAATTAAGGTCACTTCCAGCAGCTTTGCCGGCCGTAATAGACACCAACATACCCCTTTCCCATGCAAGGTGTGGAGAGTATGTTGTGAATCAGACAACACATTTTCCAATATCGCTCATATCTCTGGCAATCTTCTCTTTATTGATGTTTTTGTGCTGCTCAGATGAAGTAGCATGATCTCCCTGCAAATTTTTCAATGGCAATTTGGTAGAGCCATATAGTTATGGTAAATTTTGACATCACACAGCCTCTGGTCATACCTCCTGAAATGTTCATGAGTCGCATCAAGTACTGCTCAATAGTTTGATCAGAAAATATACCACTCCAGAATTTGTGACTTCTACGAATGGTCCAGTAACCACTTTTAGTATAGTTGTCGTAGGATTCTTTTGGAAGCCTTTCCTTCAATTACAACATCTGTGTACAAACTAAGGAAAGAGATATATTAAAACTGAATATCTATATATATATATATAGCTTCATTAACACGTTAGTAACAACATAATAAACGTCCCCAATTTTGTAGTTTGTTAACTAGATATAGTTAGCTGTGTTGAACATTTGGTATTAGTTGGAAATATTAATTAAGCAATTATTCAATTAGATAATTAGCTATTGGGGATATGATATTTATAATGCGATTTACTAGCTCGGTCTATAATTTCCTATCTGTAGATACCTTAGTCAGCGTACATTTGAGAGGAACCCTATCTTATGTCATTTTATGCCATGAATAATATTAATTAATTGGTTAATTAATACTCTATGACGTAATCTTTATCTTAGTTGTTATTCTTTTAGCTCTATACGTTATCTCCTTTCGATAGATACCATAGGCCCTACTTGACCCATTTCTGACACACTAGAATTTTTTTAGATTTTTGTTGTTGAATTTCTAAAAATAAAAATTCTAATTAACATGTTTAATAGATTTCTGGATTTAGCTCAAGGAGGAAACTCGGGGACGTTTAATATGTTGTTGCTAATGCTGTAGAGAAGCTGTATGCAAAAATCCAGCTTTATCATATTTTTTTCCCTTGAAAAATACTATAAGTCCTCTACTATAAGCCCCATCCATAAACCCCGTCCGATCCTCAACAAGAACCGTCAGCAACCCTCAAGCGAGAATCATGGATATGTCCAGTCAGGATGTTCGAACTTTGTTGCCAGGGGCTGGCGGTCGTCCAAGGCGTGTGGGCTCTCTGCCGCCAGTCCTGGTGGACCTCCTACTCTCATCCAAAGCTGAGCGCGATCGTTATGGGCCGGCTTACATGTACTGGTGACGGTGGTGGTAGTTGTAGTAGCACTAGGATCTAGCTCATTCATCATCCTGAATGTAACTTTAGCTTTTTCAATTTTTTCGACCAGAGTGGGGTTCGAACCTGACAATTCTATGGCACCTATCGCCTGGCGTTTGGGAGGCGAGTGCTCTACCACCAGACCACCATCCAGAGGACATAAATCCTCTTTCACCGGACTGGCTTTCAACCACCCGTCTCACAACTAAACGAATTGACTGGAATTTTGATGGCGTACATTCCAGATATTCTTACTTTTACATTTTCTAAGATCCCTCCTGCTAGATCACTAGGCACTCGTAAGTATGTAGTTGTTTTTGGGTTTTTATTATTATTGTCAAGCATTAGTTCTATTAACGCTGTCTTTGACGACGCACTGGCACTAGAATCTAGCTCATTCATCATCTGGAATGTAATTTTACCTTTTCCAATTTTTCGACCCGACTGGGTTTCGAACCTGGCAATTCTATGACACCTTTCGCCTAGCGTCTTTGACGACGCACTGGCACTAGGATAACACGTGTCTCAAACAATCGCATGATATCACCGAATTGATTAATCTGTCTGAAGAAAATCAGGACGTAGATATATGTATTTATCTACATGTATCATATAATTTAGGCATATGTATTTTTGCACACATAACATATTGCATATTGTAAATTGTTAGAACGTTCACGCCCACGCCCACGCACACACATGGCCGCACGCGTTCACGCGTTCACGCGTGCACGCACTCATTCAGATACATATCCACGCACACATTGATGCACACTAACACGCGTGCATGCACGAGCGTATATGATAACATGTTCTATATCGCGTATAGTACTACAGTAAATACAGTAAATAGCCTAACATCGTGTATTCATGTCAATCTATATTTATTTTGATTCAATTGTTGCAAATGTGTATTGTTCATTAATGTAGTTCTTTGAATTATTTATGACTTTTATGTACTTGTATTTTATGGTGTTGATTGAATCTGAATTTACAGTGAATATCTTGATCCGAATACATAGTATCCCACCCGTAACCTGTCTTGGGTTCTTAGCACCTACCCTGCATAAGACCGATTGCCGTGACATTTCCGATGGTGCATGGGGAGACACCGCATGTAGGTCTCACCATGGGTTGCACTGCACACATTGAAAATAACAGACAATGACCATGGTACATTCTACTCAGTACACACCTGGAACTATTTCCAGGCCATATAATCCAGTGATACGAGGAACATTCCAGAACCCAGATCAATATTATCCGGTATATCGTTGACCAATAAAAATCTAATTATAGATCCTTCAAAATCCTCATGAAAACCATACCTCTTCCACTATTACCCAACCTCGATGACGTCTACAAAGCATCGGCGTTACTAGATGACGTGATGAAACTGGGATTTATAATATTGTCACTATTGCGAGAAAGATTGTTTCCCCGATGTAGGAGAATGTACACTGGGACTGTTTGAGTTTTAATGATTGGTGGCTGGAGCCGATGGTTCTGCAGGTGAAACAGTTAAAGACCGTCTAAAGAAGCGGCCAGACAGCCTGTCTAAAGAAGCGGCCAGACAGCCTGTCTAAAGAAGCGCCCAGACAGCCTGTCTAAAGAAGCGGCCAGACAGCCTGTCTAAAGAAGCGGCCAGACAGCCTGTCTAAAGAAGCGCCCAGACAGCCTGTCTAAAGAAGCGCCCAGACAGCCTTCTAAAGAAGCGCCCAGACAGCCTGTCTAAAGAAGCGCCCAGACAGCCTTACGTTCTGAACAGAATCTTGTGGTTCAGCAAAATAGTCTAGAAACCTCCCACGAGAGGTATCGTGATGCCATACCTTTCCTGATTGATACTGCAAATCACGAACATGTGTAATGACCCTTTCTAGAGTAATGACGTCATTTGACGTCATAATCAGCGGAAGTGGGGTGGGGTGGGGTGGGGTGTACGATGATGTTATAATCATTACGTCATAAATGATTCTATACGGCCCGTCTTTAACTCTTAATAGTCAGACACGTTTGTACAAATTGTATGTCTCTACTATTTAGTAAACATGCTGTTGAATATTTTGAAACTAATTTGACTGGGCGCTGTTGCTGCCATAGGCAGCAACAGCACCTAGTCAAATTAATTTCAAAATATCTAACAGCTTACCTGTATAGGTTTCTGGAAATTGATAGTCAGGCAGTTCAAAGATCGATCGATCTCAACACGATCGAGGTATGAGTGGAGCCTAGATAGAGGCATAGCTAAATCCGGAAATGCCCGTTGATTGCCTCATCTGCATGGGCAAGTATCTTACCTAAGTCGAGTTCATTGTGCAATGTGCATTCTTGTATCCATGCACCATTTAGCGATATAGCCACCGATAAGCATTCGGACCATAGGAATGTACGTTCGCTTACATTTTATATTTTGAGATATTAGTTAGACCATTCAGCCCTCAGAGATTCTGGCCAAAAGACGATCGGCCCAAGTGCATATATTTCTATTTCGGTATGTCACCAATGGTACGAGCCAAGGCCCGAGAAATGCATTGCTTCATCGCGTCATCTAAAAATGGTGAGTTCCTGAAGTGGTAGTTGAAGTTCTGCATAACTCGCTGCAAGAGAGTCTATATATGGTTATGCACAAGACAGCTCCTAGTTGTGATCAGCGATCTGACCACAGACCATCTTTTCCTAAGTCTGACTTATTGCTGATATTTTCTATGCTTGACCTTGCTCGGAACCGCACAACATAGTCAAGGATACATTTAATCTCATGTTATACAAGTAGTCATGGCATTACGGTATTTTGGCATTGACATCGAATAGAACCCACAACTGAGGCGTCTTGAGGCGCTGGTGTGGTGGAAGCGTTTGTGGGCTATGGTGCTATGCGCTTTCGCCGCTTGTGGTTTCGATTCCCTGTCAAATTTAATCTCATGGCATCGACCGACCAGCAAAAAAACATGATAGATACATGCGGCACAGTAACCTACGTTGTGTGTATGAAACTGAGTAAGTAACTCTTGCACAAGGGGTCATTCTATGGGCTCCCTCGGCAAAATCCTATGATGAATCCGTCTTGAGAACTTTTTTGCTAACTCATCTCTGAGTCCACGACCTTCAAGTGTAGCTGTACAGTACAAGACATGATTTATTCTGCAAGGCCTGGCCTACCTGCTGATTCTTGATCACTTTATGGTCAAACAGCTGGAAAGATGAAGAATAAATACATCATCATCATCATCATCATCATCATCATCATCCATTAAATAATCCACAAAACGCTGCAATCATGGTAGTTATTATTCTAATCATTGATTTTCAAACCATGCGATCGTTAATTTTGTTGAAATCATTTTCTTCCGAGCATCTCATAAGACTAGCAACATTTTGGTAAAAAATGGTGTTATTCACAGATAAGATAACTGAATTTGCAGTAAAAGTTGTCTTAGTGTGTACATATAATGGGCACTATACATTTAAATTACTAGTTCTGCCTTGGACGAGGGGCTTTAGGTATTAGGTGCACAAACAGTTGACATTAATAGCAGATAGTCTGGTTATAGTTCTAGGTTAACTGTAATATATCATGGTCGTGCACGCGGTCTAGGATGTTTCACTGTATGTTATATAACAAAGATCCCCGAAACTATTTCTGTTGCTACTCTGCTCGCTATTAGATATGCCATATGCCCCTGATGTCTGATTTACTCTGAAGCGGGCGGGTGGGATGGGGTGGGGTTGGTGGGGTGTTATAATTAGACCCGCTACCCACCTTTATAAATCTACCCGGTGTGGCATAAACGTCGCATAAATAACGAAATGTCTTACAGATTTAGGAAAATATTCACTCGGAGAGATAACAGATACATTTCTCTAGCAAAGGTCGTTTTAAAACTTTAAATCACAGATGCACTGTAGATATATTCACAGGCTCTCGATGTGTATCCTTGGACCACAATGGATAAATCCAATCTGGCTGTCAAGTATATAACGTTATAATCGATTACGTCACATGTACGCCGACGTCACAATCATAATTGGAATAGTGTCTTTGTTGGATTTACTATCTAATAAACATTCTTTAAAAAGATCTTGACACAAATTTGACTGGGCTCTGTTACTGCCATAGTTTCGAAATATTCAACTGTAGGGCCTATAGTTACCTTGATGTTGGGGATTCTGGGAATTCATGGGTTCGATCGATCCCAACACGGGCAAGCGTTGGTGGAGTTTAGCGAGAAATTGGTCCCTCTATTCTTAGATAAATTCCTCCCAGATAATGCAGATTGCTTGGCCGATGCTGAGTCGATACTGAATGTATCGGTCACGTATCGGCCTAGCATCGGCCCAGTAAGCTGCGTTATCAGTGTGATTTCACGCGCGGAAGTCAACTCTGGAGTACAGGTAGCGCAGACTCCCGGTGTGCGTACCGGAGGGGAGCCACCCTCCAGCCCATCGTGGTGCTTGATCGGAGTCCTATCATAAACACCCCTAAAAATTAGCATTTCTGGATGCAATATCAACTGAGAAGGAGGAACTTGAAGGAGAAAAGGCATACGGCTCCTACACGGACGAAAATCATTTAAATTTAGATGTCATCAGAGTCTCCAGGAATATCTGGACATATGTGTAATTGTGCGTGCGTGCGTGCGTGCGTGCGTGCGTGCGTGCGTGCGTGCGTGCGTGCGTGCATGCGTGCGTGCGTGCGCCTGTGCGTGCGTGCGCGCGTATGCGCGTGCGTGCGTGCGTGTGTTAATACAACACGTACACTGGTACTCTCCAACCCATCGACCACCAAAAACGGACGATGTTGAAATTTATTTGCCCTCACTGCCTCAGATCGAGTGCCCATTTTGTATTTCTGAAGGTAATATTTGTTGAAATTTTGCTTGACTCCGTGTAGGCGCCCACCAGATCATACCCCATAGAATATTTAAAGTGTGCGTTCTGCATTTACAGACGTGATACCAACGGAGGAATCCGGTTTTAGCTATGCCCCGCCCATCTCTAGCTACTAAGCTCCACCCACGTTTTGACCGTGTTGGGATTGATCGATCCCTACACTCCCTGAATTTCAATTTATAGAAACCTATACAGGTAAGCTGTTGAATATTTTGAAACTAATTTGAAATCATATAAAGATGATTGATTATGACGTCATATTATTGATGGATAAACAGCGTCCAGGCAAATTAGTTTCAGAATATTCAACAGCATGTTTATTAAATACTAAAGCCATACAATTCCTACAACAACGCTTAGTCTGTCATCAATTAACTGTTCGTGACAACCGTATCTACGTCATTCATGACGTCATTGATTATGACGTCAGTCTACACGTCACGTAGTTGATTATGACATATTGGTGATGGATAAACTGGAAAGGTGTATTGAAATCTTACTGGAACATGTGTACGCGATGGAGGAAACGCATATACATCTCTTAGTGAAAAAACAAGGAAAGATCATGTTGTTCAGCTAGACGAGAAAATAAGAAAGAAGCATAGGAGTTGGCAGAGGTTTATTGAAACAAGAGAGGAAAGTAAGTACAATGAGTATGCCAACTCTGAAATCAAGTAAGGGGCTTAGTAAGAAAAGCGCAAAGAGATAAGAAAAAGGAGATAGCGAAGTCTGTCAAATCAGACGCCAAGAAATGTTAACTCCAAAAGATTGGTGAAAACAGGAATGGCAGAATTAAAGACAACCGGAGAGGAAGGGTGGGGTGGGGTGGGGGTGGGTGGGTGGGGGTGGCGTGTAGTTAGTAAAGACAAAGATACAGCTGATGTACTTGCAGACTTCTTCACGATGGCACCGCCTGGAGACATACACAAATTGGAAGATAAAGATATCCGGGATGAGTTCCATGAAAGCGTGTTCAACGAAGAAGAAGTGTTAAAACTGCTAAAAGCGATAGTCAAGAACAAAGCTCTAGGACCTGATGGGATCCATCCAAAATTTTTAAAAGAACTTAGTCATGTGCTGTATAAACCACTGACAATGATATTCAACAAGTCTCTGGAAGAGGGTGTGGTGCCTGAAGCCTGGAGAACTGCAACTGTCACAGCAATTTGTAAGAAAGGAAGCAAATCAGAACCAGGGAACTATAGACCTGTTAGCCTAACAAGTGTCATATGTAAATTAATGGAGAAATTGGTCAGAGGTGAGATTCTAACCCATATGGAAAGAAATGAACCATTCAGTAGCGCACAATTCTGATTTCTGTCTGGCAGGTCAACACGCCATCAACTGCTGAAAGTGATGGACGAATGGACACAAATACTGGACAAAGGGGGTACGGTAGACACTGTGCACAAGGATTTTACGATAGCCTTTGATACCATTCCCCATCAACGCCTACTCGGCAAACTATACAGCTATGGGATAAGCAGCCAGGTAGTAAAATGGATTTAAAATGTTTAACTGACAAAACACACAAGGCGGTTCAATGGAATAAGCTCGGGTAACAGAAGTGTGACAAGTGGGATCCCACAAGGCAGCGTCCTATGACCGATACTATTTGTCATTTACATAAATTACTTGTCCAACTGTGTCAATGCAACAACGTTTCTCTTTGCAGATGACACAAAGATGTACAGAGAGACAAAGACCTTTGAAGAGAAGGAAAAGCTACAAGAAGATCTGGATTCCCTAAAAAGATGGACTGACACATGGCTACTGCGGTTTCACCCAAATAAATGCAGAGTTCTGAAGGTACAAAGAGGAACAAAGAAAGAGGAAAACACATATGAGTATTGTCTACAAAATCAGGATGGTGACTTGGGGACCCTGGAAAATGTGGCACAAGAAAAAGATACAGGTGTCACAGTGGACAATAACTTGTCATTTAAGCTACACATACAGTCACGGGTAAATAAGACAACTCAATAATGGGACTGATAAGGAGATCCTTCAGCTTCCTAGAGTGAACATCGGCGCAGTAATTTTCACTAGAATATATAGTGATATAAAGAGAATTGAATCTTGAAAGAACACCAACACTATCCTATGCAAACTAAATAATATAATTTCACATAAAGGAAATCATATACACCTGTGCAAAAGTTAAGCACCACCCTATTTTTACGCACATGCGAGGGTATATTCATGTGCTATGAAGAAAGCAATAGCATAAACATTTATGTACCCATCCATCTTAGTGCAAGAGGTAATAATGCAACTAGAGGAATGCTGATTATGATGGTGGGGAAACACTGTATGTTTTTGTTTGAACTTGAAAACGAGGCCTGAATATGGTTACGTTGACACAACTGACAACTATTGCCCTACAGTTGACACACGTGGCTAGATTGTCATTAATGGTGTCTGAAAACGAAGTTTAACATCTGTGCACGAGTTTGAGACTGTCATTATTAATACCGGGTATATCCACCTTGTGCCTGGATGACGGCCTGGACACGACGTCTCATGCTGGTCACCAACCGACTGATACGCCATTGTGGTATTCGTTGCCATTCAAGATGGAGTACGTCTGTTAATTCCTGTAGGTTCTGCACAGGAGGATCCCTCCTTCTCACCATGTTTCCCAGAATGTCCCAGATATGCTCAATAGGGTTCATGTCAGGGCTCCTTGCTGGCCATGGTAGGGTTTCTGGCGGAGGTATTCATGCACAGCTCTAGCACGATGTGGTCGGGCGTTGTAATCCATGAATATAGGGTGGGTTCCAGGTGCATGATTTACAAAATGAGGGACCACAACTCTATCCAGTATGGAATCTTGATATCTTTGTCCATTTAGTGTTCCAGGTACAGTCAACAGATCCAGCTTACAATCAAATGAGATGCACCCCCATATCATAACGGAACCTCCACCAAATGGAACTTCTTCCATGATGTTACGTTGGTCGTACGCCGTGCGTCTGGACCTCCATACACGAGTTCGACCATCTGTGGCATGAAGCAGGAACCGACTTTCATCGGACCAGTGTACCCGTCTCCAGGATCTCATGTTCCAGTGTCTTCTTTCGTTGCACCACCTCAGACGCTCCTCTTTGTGGTGTGCAGTGAGGAGAGGACGTCTGACAGGTCTCCTAGCGTTCATGCCAGCAGCATACAGTCTCCTTTTGACGGTAGACATTGACACTCTATTGCGCGTTTCCCATTGCTGGCTGAGCACTCTGCTGTTGGTGAATGGAGATCTCCTAACAAGGCGTACTAGGGCTCGATCATCACGGGCAGTAGTCTTCTTCGGTCTTCCAGATCTAGGCCTGTCCTTCACCTCGTTAGTTTGCCCATGTTTTGCAATCAAACGACTGATTACAGTATGGTTAATGTTCAGCTGTCTGCCAATCTCTCTGCATGACATACCAGTGGTATGCATGCCTATGATTTGCCATTTCACACGATCACTTAACCTTCGTCTTGCCATAGCGGTTCACAATCAAGAGCTAATTCTCTCTGTACAAATAAACCACGGTCATGAACACAAAATTCCTAATCTTGTCGCCTAAATCTGTATGTAATGTTCTACACCTCAAACTGGACTTTTACATAACTGAACACGTGTGCTGTTTCCCGCCACGCACGGACATCAAGCGGCGTGAAGTCATGCATGCATGTGCATTTCGTACTTGGAATTATGTCAGCTAACGCGGGGACAAAAAGTATGGCAGCCTAGTTGTACCATCATGTTTCTACGTTCTATTGTTTTTGCTGGTGCTTAACTTTTGCACAGGTGTATATAAAGATTATAGGTTTCTGTGTGAAGAATCCAGCAAAATAGTCCTTAACCCTTAGCACACTGATGTCAATATTCTATCTTTTACTGTGTCAATAGCACAGAAACTGGTGTACATTTTTCAACAATTTTGGTGGACGATGTTGCTGTCGTTAGTCCGTCATCAATTACGCGTTCTTGACCAATTTATCTGTGTCATTCATTATGACGTGAGTCTACACGTCACGTAGTTTATTGTGACGTCATATGATTGATATGGTATTCTCCATTAATGAGTAATCGTTTAACCGATTTTCACGAAAATGCTTGGAAAATCCACTATAACCATCGGAAAAATTTACCAATCAAATTTCTGTATACAGGTTTAGAAGTTCAAACATATATAAATATAGACCGCTTATGGGCCCCCAAAATGCGGAACTTCATAGTTTAGTATTTTATAATAGTCTACAAAATATATGTTTTTGCTACTAATTCTATTTCGTGGTCGAATAAAGTGTCAGATTAATATAGCCAATACAATTCTATATTTCAGATAAGCAACAATTGATTTTTCGGAAAATCCAAGATGGCTGTCGGAAAAGTTTACCAATCAGATTTCTGTGGGCCTATACAAGTCCAGAAGCATATGACAAGTTTGGTTGACGTCAGGCCACAGTTAATGAGGTATAGTCGTTTAACTGATTTTCCGGATTTTTTATTTTAGAAATTCAAGAGGGGCACTGGAAAAGTTTACCCACCACCATATAATCATTTCAGTTTTCGTTGAAGTCGACTGAAATTGGTGGAGTGGCGTTGTAATCGATTTCGGGAAATCATGGAAAAGCCAAGGTGGCCGCCGGAAAAATATACTAGACCTAATTAAATTTTTGTAGGCATATACAATTTTAGAACGGACCTTTTCAGAGTAATGACGTCATAATCATTACGTCATAAATGATTCTATACGGCCCGTCTTTAACTCTTAATATATGTTGTTGAATCTTTTGAAACTAATTTGACTGGGCAGAAACAGCACCCAGTCAAATTAGTTTCAAAATATTCAACAGCTTACCTGTGAGTGGAGCTTAGCTAGAGATGGGTGGAGCATCGCTACAAATGGAAAGGACCATTCTACTGGCATGCGGTCATTGCAGTCAAGTTCCACACACGTTTAACGCATATCCGAATCAATTTAAAACTTTGAAACATGAATTTCCATAATCTAAATTTCAAGGCAACTATGCACGTACCCGTACGCGGTTGAATATTTTGAAAATGGTTTGCTTATGGCAACAGCAGCCGCTCCCAGAAATTAGTTTCAAAATATTTTTAAAATATTTATTAAATTGTAAATTCATCAGACATATAATTTGTACACTAGTGACGGACCTTTCGATTGGCGGGACTATTCCTCATTATGAACGAGACGCCAGCTAACTAATGACGTAGGCAGCAACAGGACCAGTCAAATTTGTTTCGAAATATTCAACAGCTTACCTATATAGTTTTCTGGAAATTGTTAGTCAGGGAGTTCAGGGATCGATCGATCCCAACAAGAGCGAGGTGTGGGTCACGAGAGATTATAGCTAGAAATGGGCGTGGCATAGCTAAAACTGGAGATCCATTGATTATGACGTCAGATAGCTGAGTGACAGATCTGATCCTTCTATTCTCTAACATCATAACCGGGTTCTGGTGGGTGGGTGGGGTGTAGTGGCGTTGATAATGCCCACGCCCCGCCATGCGCGTCACTGTACCACACACACATACACACACACCCCTACCACTAATCTTAGTAGAACAATCTAACGTTATTCTTTTGATTACGTTTTAGCTTCGCAGATTTACTTCCCCTTGTATGCAGCGCGCTGGTAGTCCGCGTACATGCGTGGTGCAATAATGGATATATGCCTTTTGTGTATGCACATTGCGTGCGTATTTACTTTTCACATGGGTTCGTCGGGCAGTATTAATGTCAGAAAGCTGTTACAGAATCCCATGTGGAGACTACACGTGGCCACAAATTGAAACTATATAAACATCAGGCTTTTACAAAGACGTACGAAATAACTTTTTCTCTAACAGGATTGTCATGAACTGGAACTCCATGCAGGAAGTATTGTACGTGCAAACACCGGATATTTTCAGACTGCAACTTGACCCCGCAGCTCTTCCGCGAAATAATGTATACCTTTGACTAGGGATAGCGGTCGATGACTTATCTCCTTTTATTTCCTTGTAGCAACTATGGGTATTATTACTACAAAATAACAATCAATATACATGCGAAACCGAAAGCATAAAAATACACGCCAAAAACGGTTTATAAACTTTTATGAAATTACATCTTAATCTACATCAATGGATGAATCCAGTTTTAGCTATGGCCCGCCCATCTCTAGCTAAGCTCCACTCACACTTTGCTGGTGTTTTGAGGAGCTATCAAAAAAGGCTAAAAAAACAACCCACTTAGATCTAACACAGCGAGCCACAAAAGGTTTATGAAGTGATTTTGGTTAATTCGAGGGTTCTGATTCCGAATCTGTTATGTGTACGTTCATAAATCTGGTGGAAAGTTACCGAAATTTGGCCGTAAAGATGCATTGCCTGAATTTTCTTTTAGAAAATAGTTACTTTCAACTCTACCACGCGGCTAAGCAAGTAAAGTGTGACATAAAGAGAATCAATGATTCGTCTGCACCATCTCAAGAATCTGAAGCAAGCAACGTGTCGTCAATGACATTAAACATGGAAACAGCTTCTTAACAAATACCAGACTCTATGTACAATTTGTTGGCATTTATCTTATCATCTGAATCCCTAGAAGAAGTGCAAGAAGGAAGAGTAAATGTTGCTGACACGTGTATTCACAGGTCCATAGTCTTCCTAGCACAAGATATGCTACATGCAATCACAGGAAAGGCCATGCCTAAGTACATTGCTATTGCCCTATACATGCATCACAAAACTAGGAGCAAAGATATCATTCAAATGCTCAATAGATTTGGGAACAGTTGTAGTTACAAAGTAATTTAAAGAATACTAACAACTGTTTGTACACAAATTCAAGGGGCACTAAATGAAGAGGGAATATTCATCCCTTCTAACATTACAAAAGATGAGTTGATTCAATTCGCAATTGATAATCTCGATTTTACTAAGATATCCTCACGGACTGGAGCGTCACTACATGTAACCAGTATGGCAGCATTTCAGTCAGGAGGTGATACATGAAGTGGCAAATTTGGAGCTATCCCGCAAAGACGTGATAGAGGCAAAGCGCTAAAGAAGATTTTAATGAGACCAGATATGAAGTTGAGGTCTGTGAAGCGTGTCCAAAGAAAGCTAAGGCCATGTGCGGAACCTATTGATACTGGGAAACTGTTACAATGTTCACCAAGTGATATTCCTAACTTGGATATGTGTTGGATGTTGGCGTGGTTATGCCCAACAAAACTCATTGACCTTGGTGTTGAATCGAAACCAGTGATTCCAGGATACAAGGCATTCTTTGCCAGAATATCAGATCACTTTGCTCCCTGCACATAGGGTGGTTATCTACCTTTCTTACCATTTTCGCCAACATCGGAAGCTGTGGTGAATGAAGCCTTGCAAATATGCATAAAGACTAGTAGAAAGCTTGGTCATGAGTACACAATAGTAACACAAGATCTTGCAGCGTATGAAATTAGCTACGGACTCCGGCATGAACACCCAGATGAATATGAAAATCTCATCCTTCGACTTGGAGGCTTTCATATGGAAATGAACTTCCTTGGTACCATAGGTTGCTTAATGAAGGAGTCCGGTCTGAAAGACATATTTGTGAAGGCAAATAATTCTTCTTCCTGGTACTGCCAATAAGGTGATTGATGGATCTGGCTATTATCAGGCGATGGATGTACACACAGCTGTCTATGAAGGAATGATTGTTAGCTGGTGGAGATTGGTGCATTGAAAAAGATAAAGATGTAACCGCAATCGCCCAAATTGGACAAGATTATAGAGAATGGCATTCTCTCGAGGTAGCTCATAAATGACATTGACAGGTAGCTGCTTATGGAAGCAAAATGTACAATGATGGGGTTTAATCAATCTAGGAGAGAAATTCCAATCCATAGATTATGGTCCATGTATATTAAAATGGGTGGGGCGTGGGGTGATAGCATTACAGTTTCTTCATGCAGAACGAGGTGGTAACTGGGATGGCCACCGTACTGCAATCTCACGTATGCTTCCACTTTTGGCAAGTGACGCTTACCATAAGTATGCTACTCAAGTTGTAAACTATTTGAATGATATGTGTAATCTACCAGTGCCAATTTCTGCCACTTTCAAGGATGGACATCTTACGGTTAATCAAGGACATGGGCTAATCACAGGTTTTTGGACAGATATTGTCCTTGAATGTGGTCCACACGCATATGCCAAGGGGAGACGAGGTACGGCTGGAATATCAGGCAATGTATTTCGCCCCGAGGCACAAGAGAAGCACATCCTCACTCTACCGCTCAAGTATGTACTGTTGTCAGAGAGATGCTGGACATGGATTCTGGAGGTACAACATACACGCATCGTAAAGACAACACATGCGTAATAGATAGGCAAATTAAAGATAGATGCACTGTGGTAGATGTAGTTGAAGAGTTTATCACTCAATTCAGGTACAAGGATAACGATCTGATGAATATAATATCTGGAGCAGTTGCTTCCAATAATGTCAGAGAGCACCTTTTAAACGCACAAACAATAGGCATGAACACTATTGAGACGTATCTCGCAAGCGGAGCAAAGAAGATGGGTATTGTAAAAATTCAAACATTTGCAACAATGTCAAAACAGCAAAAGAAAAACCCCGTCAAACGTTAGCCGTGCCACGGATAAACTTACAACTGAATTAACAATGCTGAAGAGGCCTATGCTGTCCAGACGGGAAGAATCGGAAGAGCAGATAATGCACCTAGTTAAACACGAATTCCTTCCATACCCGCCTGCGTTAGCAGAAGTCTCTGATTCGGGAGATTTTCTGTTGCGATCAGGAACAAAGTCACCTCTTCTGAAGTGTTTTCAGCAAGAACTTCAAGTTGATGATTGGCCTACATATTTACCTAATGCAGACGAGGGCGATGCTGTTGAGCTTTCGTCTACAACTGTGTATATTGTTGACCTGGTGGGTTTCATCAGATGTGTTGCATCTCAATCCGATGAGCAAGACAAAATGTTTGCTAAGCGTCTTCTTCAGCACATCCTTAATTCGCGTCAGGAAAGTTGCAGGCACTTACACATCGATGCAGATATATATGATGGAATTGGAGATACAGGCGTATGCTTGTAAGACTCCAGCGGTTGTCATAGTAGGAGATTCAGTCAACAGTCTGCATTGTTCAAGTTACCCGAATTTGCCAATTAACGACTGGTTAGCTATACTCTCAAACAAACAGAATAAACAAGAACTTCTTAGAGCGTTATTTGAGATCTGGGAAGAGCATGGTGCGTCGTGGATACCAAATCAAGTAACGTTGTATCTCGCTGACCAAGCAAAGCTACGTACCTTTGCCAAACATATATCAATTTGGTTGGAAACGTGAAAATGATGTTGTAGTGCCTGTTCTCGTCACCTACGGATCTTGCAGCATCAGCATATTGCTGTTGTCCAGGAAAGGGTATAAGGGATTGTAGTTGTAGAGACAATATTGGTAGCTGTGCCATACTTTGTTCCTGTGGAGGGAAGCCAACAAAGTCTAGCTTAGCCTTGAATACCGAAGATTTTCCTGATGATTGAAGGAACTGAGCTTAATTGGCTAGCGATGGTTCATCATCAATATGGTGCACATGTAGTTCCAACGGGTCAAACTCGTGGCCCATATATGTAATTCTATGCACAGTGACTTACTGATCTTTAACACTCAGTTATTAATAAAGGTTTCAAGTATGAACAGCGACGAGCGTGTGATACTAATTGCTCAATAATTATAAACCCGACGATTATCTTGGTTGAGTACATAAAATCATTGTGGGTAAAATGCCCCTTTAATTATTGGTATTTGAATGCATTGGCCAGCACTGTTCAATATCTAACAAACAAAAATTTGCTCTTGGTTGCTCTACTTTCAAATTAAAAACACCAAAAAATGTGTTTAGTGTGCAATGTTGTAAGTTCTGAATGAGGTAATGCCCCTTTAATTGTTCAGAAACTGTCAATGGACCTTTAATGGTTATTTACCGATTAGTAATCTAAGTATGAGGTTTTGCAAGTAAATGAAAAATAAATTGGAAATCCAAGCATCACAACCAGCATATGTTTAACCTTTTTTTTCATAAAATGTTAAATTTCCAAATTTGCATATTAAACACGTTGTACGAATTGTGTATCTTTACAATTTAATAATAACAACTTATTAATTTCAATAAGTTGAATATTTTGAAACAAATTTGACTGGGCGCTGTTGCTGCCATAGGCTAAGCTAGTTAAGCTCCACCCACACCTCACTCGTGTTGGGATTGATTGATCCCTGAACTCCCTGACTATCAATTTCCAGAAACCTAAACAGGTACGCTGTTAAATATTTCGAAACTAATTTGACTGGGTGCTGTTGCTGCATATGGCCTAAATTAGTTTCAAAATATTCTATATAATGTTTATTAAATGGTAAAGACATAGAATTCGTACATCGGACTATTAGCGTTAAGGACGGAATAAATTGAGTCATTCATGCCATAAATAATTATGACGTCATCCAACACGTCACTTAGTTGATTATGGCGTCATATGATGTTATGATGATGGATGGATGAATTGGAAAGGTTCATCGGCCAGTCTCTATAAAATAAACAGCAGATGAAAATAGGTGGTCTCCAAAGATTATTTCTCTTCTCTGAAAGATCATTGTTCACTAAGGCAATAGGCCTAAATATAGTCTATGTCTTGAAGAACCACCATCTTTTGGTTAATGAACCTTTCGGGTTTATCAATCAATGATATGACGTCACAATCAACTACGCGCTGCGTAGGATTATGTCATAATTAATGACGTCATGAGTGCCGTAGATCGGACGCTTAATTGATGACGGACTAAGCGCTTTTGTACGAATTGTATGTATTTACAATTTAATAAAGATTATGGTGAATATTTTGAAACTAATTTGACTGGGTGTACGCAGCAACTGCACGCAGTCAAATTAGTTTCAAAATATTCAACAGCTTACCTGTATAGTTTTCTGGAAATTGAGAATCGGCGAGTGCAGGGATCGATCGATCTCAACACCAGCGAAGCGTCAGTGGGGCTTAGCTAAAGATGGGCGTGGCATAGCTAAAACTGAATTCCCCCATTTATCAATAATCAATATTTTATTTATTCGCACTATCACATATTAAAAGATAACTAACCTCATCTCACGATATCTATACAGATGATCTATTAGACCACTCATAAACTATGCATTGAATTTTAAACTTTTTATCAGCCAGTCAAAGAAAGATATTCAGGCTTTAGTAGCTAAATGTTGATACATTTCTACAGCCTATGATGGCTGTCATGATTTACTTTTCAACCAATCAGAAAAACCCTGGCGCGTCTGCCTAGGTATACGCGATCAGTCATAGAGGTGCTATCTTTTACTTGACAATGTGGTATAAAAGCAACCATCCAGGCAAGCTGTTAAATATTTTGAAACTAATTTGACTTGAAGTTGTTGTTGCCTTAGGCAGCAACAACTTCCAGTCAAATTAGTCTCAAAATATTCAATAAGATAACTATTACATAAGAAATAATGTAATGCGTTGGCACTTATATAACATCACACGCTATCACTACAGGAGACGTACAACATGGCGGAGATCACTGTTTTACATTTATTCGATAATACAAAGCAGATAAATGTGATATAGCCTTAGCAGCCACTGAAACAACCTACAACGAAATACCATACACAAATACAAAACAAGCAAAATGGAAAATATATCACTATCAGCCCAAATGGAATGAAAAAAAAAATAAATTGTTTGAAAACATCAAAAGCCGCGGGGCCAGATGAAATGCATCGGCGAATGCTCAAATAACTGTCAGCAAAACTGTCAGAAGACAGCAGAACTGTCAGACATACTGACACATTATCTTCATAATTATTTCCTTTTACAAACTGAATCGAAATCAGCAAACATTTGTCGCTTATATAAAAAGCGACCGTTCTTTACGAAACAACTATAGATCAATTTTACTCAAATCTATTTGCTCTAAGATGTTGGAACACAACACCTGCTCTAATTTAACAACACATTTTGAACAGAATAACATCCTAACTCACAGACACCAACCACGCCTTCCTTAAACTTCACAGGACTTTGTGAAACACAACTAATTAATGGCATCAGTGATTGAGCTTCAGCCGTTAATAAACGGAAACAATAGTCCAGTCAATCTAAGGCCAAAATGGCCGAATCCAGGACAAATTAAAATAGTAATCAGTAACTAGTCACGATTAGTGATGGAGAAAGAGCGGGAATCGATCCACAGTTGCTATTCCAGTTCCTAGTCATTGCTGGAACGCAGTCAGAAGAAATATCCAAGTAGTGGGGCGGATATGTAACAAATTTGAGGTAAGATGTTCCATTCTGGCAGAAAGCATGAAATTTGGCATATAGGTGGTTTAGGTATGCTGAACATAATTAGATGCGGTGCCACGTGATTCTACCAAGGGAACCCATTCAAAATGGCGGATTCAAAATGGCCGCCTTCCCAGCGGAAAATCTGCATTACTCAAGTTCTAGATGGAGTAGAGGGCTGGAATTGATGTCAAATTAAGGGTTTCTTGGGTCACTGGTTATGATTTTACCCATTACAATACTCTAAATAGATAAACATGCTGAGAAAATATATTATTATTATTATTACTATTATTATTATTATTATTATTATTATTATTATTATTATTATTATTATTATTATTATTATTATTATCGTCGTCGTCGTCGTCGTCGTCGTCGTTGTTGTTGTAACATTTGTAAATTAGTAGTATTGTTGCTAAACGTGTGTACACACATGTTCCGGGCGGAACATTTTAGAAACAAGTTTTCGCTACTCAAAACAATTGGTCTACACGTTTTCTCCAGTAAAAGTAATTGTATGCCAGCCCCTCGCTTCGCCAAGCATTATTTCGTTGCGGATTTCCATATAATTATTGTAGTTTCCTAAACTCACACTGACTATTTAAATATATCAGGAGAATACATAGCTGCATAGCAATCACGCACACGCGTATCGTGCTCTGCTTATAGACAGAGACAATAGGCTATTATATTCTCGCATTCAAGTCAATATGTCAAAGAAAGTGAAATTGACATCTGATCCCACAGTGGATTTAGCACACACGAACTGGTCCCTGGGTGTTATTTACCAGCAGTCCACAACGGAGCATCTCATAGATCCATGTAGTAACACAAATCGTGACAATGTGATTACGAGTTATAGGTCATTAGCTGATAACCTTGATAGGCTACAGCAACTCCATGCCCTTCCACCATACCTGGATCCATGTAGGTTGAATGATGGATCTGGAATCGCGGAGATATATCGGTATATGACCCAATCCAAAAGAACAATTTGGCTTTGTTCAAATCAAAACAGAGGAAGAGTACCAGAACCAGCAAGAAGCTTGTTGCAATGAAGAGAGATGTACAGTTTTTCTCTAGACTGTACATTTCCTGCCAATCCAGAGACGGAGACCTTGATTCATTCTTTGAGCATGAGAATCATCCATAGCCCCCATCACTTGCTGAGAGCAACGCAATGCACCAAGGCAGCAAATCAGATCTGATGGGATGTTTGGAAGCATTAGTAGCTCGTGCAGCTGATTGTCCAAAGGTTGAAGTGAAGATCATTGACGGAGCAGCTATGATGCATAATCTAGATCCCAAGAAATCAAACGTGGTTGTGAACACATTTGGAGATTTTGCAGAGCACATCTTCCTCCCACACATTGCTAGACAACTACAGATGGTTAAAAGATTGGATGTTGTATGGGACGTGTATAAGGCGGGAAGCTTGAAGACACACGCTAGAGAATTATGGGGACATGGTGAGGCTCTTCGTGCTGCATCGAGTACAAAATTGGAAAACCTTCCTACGAGTTGATGCAAACAAAACAGGCCTCTTCACCTTTCTCGCACATACATTGGAGTCATTCGAGCTACCAGAAGGAAAGATACTCGTCACAACATGTGAGGAAAACGTGCTGATGAGGCCAGAGCATGGCGTCTCACAACTCGCGCCATGCATGCAAGATGAAGCAGATGGTAGAATGTTGCTCCACGCCTTCCATGCATATCACCAAGGTTATCGAACAATAGTGATTCATGCTACATATACAGACGTCGTAGTCCTAGCCATACGGACAGCAAACTCTCTTCATGGGTATGATCTCTGGGTCGCATTTGGCCATGGGAAGACCTTCCGCTATGTATCAGCTCATGGCATTGCAACAGTTTTGGGTGCGGAAGCGTCACAAGGACTGCTATTTATGCATGTTTTCTCTGGGTGTGACACTGTGTCTGCATTTTGTGGGATTGGCAATAAAACAGCATGGACAGTTTGGAGGACTTCAGATCTATTCAAGTCACTATTTAAGAGACTGTCTGATGCCCAGGCGTCTCTGTGTGACAATGACATGGAAACGCTGGAGAGGATTGTCGTGCTACTGTACAAACGCACATCACCATTGTCAAAGGTTAATGAGGCACGAAAACGGCTTTTCGCTTTTGGCAACAGGCAGCTAGAAAACATTCCTCCGACCAGTGCAGCTCTGCTGCAACACACCAAACGTGCTGCGTTCCAGGCAGGTCATCTTTGGGGCCAATCACTCCACGCAAATGCAAAAACGCCATCGCCAGCTGACTGGGGTTGGGTCAGAGATGGAGACACTTGGTTACCGCAATGGAGTTTGCTTGCAGACGCATCTAAGGCATGCCGGGAACTCGTGAAATGTGCTTGCAAAAGTAATTGCACTGGCAGATGCAAATGCAATAAATCCAACTTACCTTGTACACAGTTGTGCTCATGCGGTGCACAGTGTGTGTGACGTCTGTGAATCATGATTCAACAATCAACAGCATCATGTATATCCTTGCATACTCTAATAGGATAATTGAACGTATCTATAACGACCATTACTTGGTTTGATATTAAGAAATCAAGTAATTTAAACTATTTCTAGATGCTATATTGCTTTTGTTCTCAAGAGATGGATCTTTTAGATAACACATCAGCCACCGTCTTTTGACATCAAACACAGGTGGTCGCTATGGAAGGATTGATATTTACATATTTAGAGTATTGTAATGAGTAGAATTATAACGATTGACCCATGAAACCCCTAATTTGACATTAATCCCATCTCGCTTGAGTAATGCGAATTTTCCGCTGGGAAGGCGGCCATTTTGAATCCGCCATTTTGAATGGGTTGCCTTGGTAGAATCATGTGGCACCGCATCTAATTATGATCAGGATACCTTAAACCAACAATATGCCAAATTTCATGCTTTCTGCCAGAATGGATCATCTTTTTCACATATCTGCCCTACTAAAGGCTTTCAATCTTGAATTAACCTTTCCAGTTTTAGCTATTCTCCGCCCATCTCTAGCTAAACCACCCGCACCTCACTCGTGTTGGAATCGATCAATCCCTGAACTGACTATCAATTTCCATTAAACTGTACAGGTAAGCTGTCAAATATTTAGAAACTAATTTGACTGTGTGTTGTTGCTGCCTATGGCAGCAACAGCGCCCAGTCAAATTAGTTTCAAAATATTCAACAGAATGTTTATATGTCACTACTTCATACAGGTAAAATACTGTTTAGTTGACAGTAGGCATCATATTGCGGATTTGGAAACCAGCAGTGTATTTTGAAATCATTTTGAGCGAAACTTTGTTTCCACCAGAAAAAGTGACTTTCAAATAAAACGTTTTCAAAAGGATCAATAGAGAATTAGAAGTAGCGTGTAAATCGCTGTACATAGGCGCCTATAGAGAATACTATTCATACTGCTTAAAAACTATATTCAGGTGTGCTTTCGTTATATTCAGGTAGGTCTATGCGGTATACATGTACACACAGTTGACACACGACGGAGTGAGAAGCACCAGCTTGGTCACTAATTGGCTCCGAGTTAAGCACTCCTAGATTTAATAAATGCCTTTGCATACATAATCCCGATTCATGCCCATTTTTACCGATGGTAGTTTATTTAATATGGTATGAGATTACCAATAAACATCATTTGTTATTTCCCTTTTCCGTTCCTTTAGGATCACTGCAAATTAGTAGTTTTGATCTAGTCAGGCCATCTTTCATATAGCTAAGCATTGCTTACAATGTATGAGCAGGTGTGCATAGTCCTCATCGTGGGTTTTACATAAATGACAAGTTAACACTGTATTTGTTGAATTTATGAAGGTTCATTTGAACTAGATAAGTCCCCGTAATAAAGCGAGCTCTAATTACCCATCGTTTCACATCTTTTATGTTTTTAGCTACTGACGTTGTAGAGAGATGATGCTTGCCAATGGCATGATTTGAAAAGCTAAGACATTTTAGGATGTTTTTATTGCTGCACTCGCTCAACAATCTGACGTTCCAAACATTATACACTGGTGCCCTCACAGAGGACCTCCATACACCTTTGCTGGACATGGTTTCTAAAAGCTTAACCACATGGATACATGAACTTCTAGAAGAGTCATGTTTTATGGCAAGCTGACGACATATTGTCAACACTACGTTTTTACTTCTTATAGTGTTACCTTTAAAGTTTAATTGCCCGCGGTGGAGTTCTCCTGTTATGGGTCTGACATGAGGTAATAAGTAGACAGAACATTTGGCAGTACATATAGGTAAAGATTGAATTAGACGCAGTGTCTGAAGATGGAAGCCTTCGAGACCATCAATATGTTTGTCAAAGGGACCAACATCTGTAAGCCACACATGAGACATGGTAGAACCTACAAGTTAAAGGTTTTCAGACAACGCCTTGGAGCTAGACCATTGGAACCATGAAGACATGTTCCTGTAAGACTATAGAATGTACGTCTAGCTAGAGATATTCTATCTTCAATGTTTAGAAAGACTTCATTGTTAGAACTGTGAATCATACCAAGGTGAGTGGCCTGTGGTGCAGTAGAAACTTCTGATACCCTTATTTTCCAGTCTGAATATCTTGGTGTATTTCTTAGGAACTGTACTCTCGGAATCAGGGTTTCTTCAGGGTGTATGTCGTACCGTTTTCTAGCAGAGTGAAGAAAGTTAAAATCTAGCATGCACTGTAGTTCAGTTTCTGAGTAGTTCACCAATGTTAAGTCATATGCTACAGTAGCACAGCCTGTGTATTGAATGCCAATTGATGAACCTATTTCTGAGATCTGGATTTGCATTAGAAGTCTGTTAATGTACATTTTGTATAGATTAGCAAAGATGATGCTGCCTTTAGAAACACCCCGAAGAACTGGAAATGGTGGACTTAGACAGTTTTTCCATTTGACTTTTGGTTTAAGGTCCGAGTACAATAAACCTACAATTTGAAGAATGTGCAAGTTAAAATTCCTTGATCGAGCAGGGAACATTTGTGCTAAACATGATCAACCACGCCAAATGATTTTTTGTGTGCAAGGAAGGCCATATAGATCGTAATGTTCTGATCCTGGCTTTCCACCATGTTAGGAACAGACCAGCCATTAGGGGAGACAGACCTTTAGTGAATCCAAATTGAAGTGAGAACTGATTTTGTGGAAGTTGGTTCTCTATTATTAAGAGGCATCAATCTGACATTTTATTCGATTATGAAATGGAATTTGCAAAAAATATACATTTTTTTAGTAATGTGATATTCTCATATAAATGAGATATGTGAGAAAATACTGAACTCCGAAGAGAGTGTGACACGTAGGAACAACCCATTTCATCTGTCTGTCACAAACCTCTCATCTAAGTTCTCGAGAACAGAGATCATTAACGGAGTATCAGACCATGACATGATGTATACAGAAATCAACCACTCCAATTGTTCTTAAACAAAATGCCCACAAATTAACTCTATATTAGAAAGCCAGATGGGACAACCAAAAGGATGACATCAAGAAAAATACAAAGAGCTAAAATGACTAGTCCAAATGGAACTCCGCCGAGCCTACTGGAAACACATTGAAGACATCATAACACCAAAAGTAGGTGAATCAGGCAATCAGTATGAAATGATTCTGGCCATACATCAAATGCAACAAATCTGACAACAGTGGCATTGCACCCTTTAAGCATGATGACTTGTTATATCAAGAACCTATATACAAAGCGGATATCTTAAACAGACAGTTTCAGTTAGCCTTTTCAAGCACAATCACTTCAGCAAAGAGGAATTCCAGTCACACTGCAGTATGAAGGGAACGTACCACACCATAAGGTGAATTGGAGATTACTCAGACAGACAACATAAGATCACACATACTGACGGAATTAGTCCAAGAGATAGCACCGATATTAACAATCATCTTTAAAATCCGTTATATCTGGAGAGCTATTAAATGATTGCCGTACTGCCAATGTCAGCTCAATCTACAAGGCCAAAAATACAAGGCATAAAATTACAGACCGATATCTGTGTGTGTGTGTGTGTGTGTGTGTGTGTGTGTGTGTGTGCGTGCGTGCGTGCGTGCGTGTGTTGAAAACTTATGGAACATATTGTAACCAGCAATAGTTCATGCCGACTCACATAACATCCTCTACCCACTACAACATGAATTTCGCAGAGGAATTTATTGATGATATCACAAAAACATGGACAATGGCAAACAGACAGACTGTATCATAATAGTCTCTCCCCTAAAGCAATCGATAAGTTTCGTCAAAGGATTTTAGTCCACAAGCTTGATCACTATGGTATCGGAGGTAAACCAAACTAGTGGATGCATAGCCATTGCTGACATGGAAAAATCAAGCTATATTGATGTTGATTCTGGAGTCCCATGAGGATAAGTACTAGGACCAAGGCTCTTCCTTTTCTGCATCAACGACATACCAGAAGGCCTAAAATCCAAAGTGAAAAATGCAATGTGTTAAAAACATCAGCAGAAACCACCACCCAATCACACAATAGTACATATTGCATGATCCCCCGCTCTATAGAGATTGTAAAATCTGCCAAATATCTTGATGTCACTATTATATATGATCTACTGTGGAATGAACACATCAGCAACATTTCTTCGGTTTCCCAAGGAGGAATATCAACAGCATCTACAAGCATCAAAACCAATGCCTACAAAACTCTAGTCCAGCCCACTCTAGCATATGCTAGCACCATTTGGGACCCCTACCACCAAAACAAAATTTACCGGCCACTCGATACATACTCAGTAGATTCCCCAACAGAGTGAAAGCAACATGTTGAATTATCTTCAATGGCCTTTGCTCAAAGAACTGCGTAAATATGCATGGCTTGTAATGGTGTATAAAATCGCCTACAATCAAGTGCACATCAACAAAGATAACTGACTCATCCCACAAAATGTTTCTCGAGAAATATGCACCACCTGTCATTCCAAGTTATCTCCTGCAGAAAAGAGTACATTAAAGAATCATTCTCACCACATACCATCAGGTCCGGAATGCCTTACTAGCAGATACGGTACAACCGGACCCAGATAGCACAGCGGTACTAGTCCACTTTATGGGCTGCAGATAATGGTGAACATCTATGATGCATAATGATGTTTCATTAACATCTGTGATGTATCAATGTAAAAGGGCTATTAAAAATATATGCAATGTAAACAAATGAGCATTCTTAAAAGCCAGTTAATAAAATTAAGAAATAAAAACTTGAACCCTAACACTAACAATAAGGTTTAATCCTAACCAATTCCAATTAATGTAATATATAATGTTGTTTGTAGGTGTATAGTAGACCAAATTGTGCTAAAATTATTCAGATGCAATGCAAAAAACCCGACAATTCTTAAAGGGTAGTTGTGTTGTTTGCAACTTTAATCCATAACCGTAACCAATTCGGATTAAGGTAAAATATAATGCTGTTTGTAGGTGTCTGGTACGCCTAGGTGTGGTAAATTTTTGTTGTGAAATTCCAGTTTTAAATTTCTGAGAAATTCCGTGACCACGATTCAAATCTTGTGTTATCTCGTCGGTATGGCCAGCCCTAGGAGCACCGTTTAAGCACAATTTTGAAATCCAGATCATTTCCTGCATTTCTAGAGCAAAATATGGCTCGTGTCCTAAGTGTGGATTTTTTTAGAAATGTATTTACTTTGAGTACATGTAGTTTTGGTGGTGAGAAGCATCCCACTCCCTTTCTGGCGCCCCTCTAAAATCTGGCGCCCTAAGCAGTGCCTTGTTTGCCTATGCCTTGAGCCATCCCTTCTCGTTGGTCACATTATTTTGCTTTATTTCGTCCGCCATTATCGGCAACCAGTAAAGGTGACTTTATCCACCATACTGCCGATGCAGGGACAATACCACACCAATACTTTCAGTATCGATCGGACTGGTATAGGTCCAGCATTGGCCGAGTAAGCTGTGTTATCACTTTATCAGGGTATTCAATTCAATTTCAATTCAATTCAATTTTATTCAACATCTGAAACATATATTACATTGCCTTATACAAACGAATACATATAACTATATTATATTACATTATATTTATTCATAACTATATTGAATGGCTAAAAAAGATGTAGAAAAGATGGGTAGAGTCTTGTGACGTATTCAAGTTTCTCAAACAGTAGCCTATAAGTTTGTTTTTTTCAAAAAACTTCAAAACCACAATTTTTTACGGCTGCCGTGTGCTCTCAGAATAATAATAATAATAATAATAATAATAATAATATTAATAATAATAATAATAATAATAATAATAATAATAATAATAATAATAATAATAATAATAATACTCTTTTGATGTTGGCCAATGGCTCAATGGCACACGAAGCCGAATGCCGCTTTTGAGAGGGCCATGGGTTTCTGCGAGGACTGTAGGCAATCAAAACCGGACGTTTCCAACGCTCCCAGTGACTTGATGTTGTGTAAGAAATGTTACCAGATACGACACGGCACAGGTAGCATTGTATCTAACTCAATTCTACACCAATATCTGTAATCTCAAGTCCAATACATGTTAGATCATACAACACAAAGAATTCAGATTCAAATACACACATAGCCAAAACATCGAGCACGTCACAAACCCCTAATAAGTCACCTGCTGACTCAATGAGCAGCATGCCCAGCACTTCCAACACATCCAAACCTGATGAGACAAACGCCCTAAGTGCAAGCCAAAATATTCCTGGCATAAGCTGTGGATGCGGTGCAACAGATAACTTATATATGATCTGCTGCAACAGCTGTAAACATTGGGTACACTTTAAATGTACCAAGCTTCCACCATACATCTTGTCCACTCTAACAAACTCCAAAAGAAAGTTTACCTGTAAAGATTGCACTCAGATATCAGACAAAATTGCTGAATTTCTGACCTGGCATATCTCCACTTATAAGTCTGAATATGACTGGTCCGAAGATGATTGGCCCGACTGTAGCACTGAAATTGAAATTGGCAACCAAGCTAACAGTGGTGCTATTGCTCCCACAACATCAACTTCTTCAGCTACTGCCCCCCCCCCCCCACAGATGCTACAACAACAACTCTTTCAGCTATAGTCACTGCTACTACTAACACTGCAACTACAACTACGGCACACTCTAACATCGCTAAACACACTAACTCCGATCGTATGTGTAAGCCAATTAACCATGACTCTACTGGTGACGCACAAGCTCTCTCTACCCATGATAATTTACGTCCCTTGGAGACTAACAGCGATGCAATAAATCTAGTATTACAGGATCTAAATAACATGAGGGCTGTCTTTGCAGCATTGCAAAGTTAGGTCGAGGAATTATGTAATAATGTACCTGTTAAATCCACCACTCAAATTAGTAATCACCACGCCCACTCAAACAAACAACATAGATTTGCTTCTAGGCCCACATCACACAGTAATAACACAGGCCTTTCGAGGCAAAATTCTGTCAGCTATGCTCAAATGGTGTCGCACCCACGCAAATCAGCCACAACCAGTACTGGTGATAAAAACTCTGATCGTAAGCCACAGGGGCCACAACCAATCGATACTAATATTCAAAGGTCAGAGAATACCAAGATCAACACATTAATTGTAGGTAGCTCTACTCTAAAAAAATTAAGTGGTCGCCACATGAGTACCGATAACCTCAATGTCACAGTTAAATCATTTGGAGGGACACGTATATGTGAGCTAACTGACCAACTAAAGGTTATTCTCAGTTCAAATAGATACGATGTACTAGTGGTCCAGGTGGGAACAAATGATATAGCAAAACGGACAATGGAAGGAATGATCCAAGACTATGATGCCTTAATACAAACTGCCAAGTCACTTACACCAGGCATACAGATTCTTATATCTTCTCTTCTTCCTAGACCGTTCAATGAGTATGAAAACAATCTAACTCAGCAGTTTAATGCAATGTTGTGTTCACTTGCAAATTGGCTGAATTTATCCCTCATTGATAATTCTGCACTTATCATTAGAAATGGTTAACCATTGCCACAACTATATTGGGATGAAGTTCATCCAAATACCAATGGCATGCACTTGTTATCTGACAACATTATGAGTTATATAAGAACAGTAATGAACATTCATCACGATTCTATTAAAATAACAGAGCCAAATCAGTACCATTACATCAGGAACATATATTACATTGCCTTATACAAACGAATACATATAACTATATTATATTACATTATATTTATTCATAACTATATTGAATGGCTAAAAAAGATGTAGAAAAGATGGGTGTGGCTACACCCAATATGACACTAACCGTAAATGTAACAACAACTACACACAAAGAAACAATGGCTATTTCGCTGATATGTATGACTCCGAACCTGAGCAGGATCTTCATTTTGGGAGGAATATAGGGAGGAGCACAATGAATCATCATCTCCGGCAGAGTCACAATGCTGCAAACCAGTCATACGACAAAAAACAAAGCCTCTTCCAAATGTCTTTCAACCGAAACAAACCTTTTTATCAAACCAATTTCTTGACCTCATAGATGAATATACAAGCGAAATAACAGACACATGTAAAAACTACCAAACAACTGAACAAGGATTACAGCAAACCAACAATAAAAAATCTAGAAATCTGGCCACCAATGGTGAAGGTGCCTCTAATGAAACATCCCATCAATCTCTATTCAACGTTCCCAAAAAATGTTTATACATAAATGCAGACTGTCTCCGAAACAAAATGACTGAATTAAAGTACATTATTAACATCAATAAACCGTTAATTATTATTATAACTGAAGTGAAGCCCAAACATTATAGAGAACTAACCCTAGAGGACTACAATGTTGATATATGTACCATACACCAAACAAATGTTGATAAGACAATAGGCAGGGGAATAATCATATACACACATTCTTCTGTATGTGCTAGTGGTTCTGACTTAATCACATTCGAATATGAAGAATCAGTCTGGATTGAGATAAAATTATATTCACGGGACAAGTTATTAATTGGGGGTATATATAGGTCTGACAGTGGAACAAGGGAAAACAATGAAAAACTGGTACAATTATTAAAACATGTTGCCACGCTACATTATAGCCATCTTTTAATAGTGGGTGACTTTAACTATCCTGATATCTGCTGGAACACATGGTCAATCACACACAAAAGATGGAATAAGTCAAGAGTACTCGTTCATTGAATGTATTCGTGACACCTACTTATACCATCATATAAATAGGCCCACTAGATTTAGGAATAATGTTACACCTAATATACTTGATCTGCTTTTAACCAATGAAGAAGAAATGATATCAGATTTAGATTACCTGAGCCCACTCGGTAAAAGTGACCATTCTATTATAACATTCCATTTACATTCTTATCTGGCAGGAAAACCTGTGAAGAAAAAATTTCTTCTAGACAAAGCAAACTATAAAGAAATGAATAACAACCTCATAAATATAAACTGGACAAATAAATTTTATGATTGTCCAGATGATGCTAATCAGCAATGGTAAATTTTTAAACAGATACTAAATAACATTATCGACATGTCCCATCAAATACCTTTAAAGATAAACCTAACTGGACTAAGAAAGGTGACATCCCATTAGACTACAATACTGTAGGTCAAATTAGGAAAAACACAGATGCTGGAACAGATTCCTTACAAACCGATCAAACGAAAATAAAATAAAGTATAACAGGCAACGGAACAAAGTCAAATCTCTGAATAACAAAATGCATAAAAACTATGAATTTTTTTTGGCAAAAGCAGCCAACTCAAACCATAAGCAATTCTGGATGTATGCCACATCTAAAATTAAAACGAAACCTGGTACTTCTCCACTGCTGATAGACCCAGATAAACCTCAATGCACAGAAACTGGCATAGAAAAAGCTGAGGTTCTATCATGTCACATTTCAACCATTTTCACTGATGAACCAACCAACAACCTGCCAATCAGTGCAGTTAGACCTATTAACATCCCATTTAAAACACTGAGGCACAAGTTTTAGCCCACCTCACCAAATTGAAAACCTCTAAATCTGCAGGACCTGATGGGATACATCCCCGAGTTCTTAAAGAACTA
This sequence comes from Chaetoderma sp. LZ-2023a, assembly GCA_034401795.1. NCBI lineage: Eukaryota > Metazoa > Mollusca > Caudofoveata > Chaetodermatida > Chaetodermatidae > Chaetoderma > Chaetoderma sp. LZ-2023a. The sequence continues at coordinate 91,861,006 of CM067369.1, forward strand.
TCCATCTCTGTAGCCAAACCTTTGTCAATCATATACTCAACTTCATTAAGAACAAAATCTGTACCAGGAGATTGGAAGGAGGCCAATGTAACAGCAATTTTTCAAAAGAAAGGCAGCCGTGACTAGTGGCATATCGCAGGGCAGTGTGCTCGGCCCCCTTCTGTTTGTGATCTACATAAATGACATGCCTGAACTAATACAAACATCTGGTCTATATCTTTATGCAGATGACACAAAGATCTTTAAGCATATTACAAAACAATCTGATTGTGATGACCTGTAATCAGACCTGACAAGCCTGACAAGCCTGGACATGTGGTAAAAAACATGGATGTTAAAATCCAACCCTGATAAATGTAATGTATTATCCATTGGTAGAGGTACAAAACAGCTAGAATTTCCAATATAAACTTGAATGTGATAATGCTAGCCATACTCTATCCCATGTGGACAAGGAAAACGATCTCGGAGTCATCTTTGACTCGGCACTCCTTTGATCACCACATTCAAAATAAAATCAATAAAGCCAACAGTATCACGGGCCTCATTAGACGGACCTACAAATATTTGGATAAAGAAAACTTTTTGCTATTATATAAAGCTTTTGTGCGCCCCCACATTGAATTTGCACATGCAGTATGGAATCCACACCTTAAAAAACTTACACACTCTATGGAAATGTGCAGATGCGTGCAACAAAGATTGTCCCTGGATTTCGCAATCTCAGTTATGAGAATAGGTTACGTTCTCTAAACCTCCCCACACTCGCATACAGACGTCTGAGAGGGGACATGGTTGAAACATATAAGGTTTTGAATACCTATGATCCAGACACAGTACCAATATTAAAGTTTGCTTCAAGAAATAGTAACAGGGGTCATAGTAAAAAATTATTTACCCAGCGAGCTAAATATAATATGTCCAAGTTTTCATTTTATTACGGAATAGCAAAAGTATGGAATAGCCTAACTGACCATATCGTTAATGCCCCTCCCATCCAAAGCTTTAAAAACCGACTGGATAAATACTGGGACAATGCACAAATTAAATTTAACTTCCAGGCACCTTCACCATGAAGTAACTATTTCAAAACCTAGCGTCACTCATGCACCTGAAAATAGAGGCATGTACGGCCTGTGTTCAGTATTATCGATAATAATAATAATAATAATAATAATAATAATAATAATAATAATAATGAGCAATCTATACTTTTAAGATCTATGGTCATAAGGGTTCTACGGCATATCTATGGGTATGTGGGCAGCCACAGCCAGATGTCCGGGAAGTAAATACTGTTCGCCAAAAGTGGGCGGGCCAATTCCAAAGACCACATACTTTTGACAGAAAATAACGAACCAGAAAGAATTATTTTAAATTATTCTGTTTATAAGTTGTTTGTTTTAGATGTAAGTAAAGCAATTGATGTCAACGCTATATCATTATTCTTATCCGTCACGGAAAGTGGTAACTCGCGTTTATTTATGTTATTTAATTTTACCTCACATGGACTCGCATGAATCCTCTTCTGACAGAAGGCATCAAATGGCCTCTGACGTCAGTTCTGGGCTGCATATACTGGATGACTGATTCAGTTGTAGTTTGTCACCACATTCATGGTTTGTTAGCATTTCTTTAAAGAAACTTAGAAAGTGGGATGAAAGATTGAATCAGATTCGAAGTTGAATAGCAGTGGGTGTTTACTCCATAGTTGGTCTAATCTGGATTTAAAAGTATAGTTTTCCGTCAATGCCATATGCGGTTAGTTTGTTAAGAAGACGTTTGTGTGGGACTTTATCAAATGCTTTCATAAAGTCAAAGTAGATGACATTGATCATCCCTCCATTATCCAATGCCTCCAACCATTTTTGTAGTACTGTTAATAGCTGAAGCACAGTATACCGGCCACTTATAAAGCCAAATTGGTTATCTGACAGCATACAGTTGTCGGTTAGGTGTTTCATAATTGAGTCTTTTACAACTGATTCCATTACTTTGCACACTACCGAAATGAGACTGATAGGGCGGTAGTTGTCAGGCTTTCGTTTGTCACCTTTTTCGAAGATAGCAGAGATATTAGCATTAGCCCACCTTTCTGGTATTTTGCCTAAATCTAATGATGCATTAAAGAGAGTGGATAATGGGTTACTAAGAACATTACGTAACTCATATAATAATCTGGGGTGGATTTTGTCAGGTCCTGGAGATTGAGAGGTTTTAATTTTGGACAGTTTATTGTTTACAATATCAGGTGTGATGCATACAGAGGTTTGTTGATTCTGGTAATTCCTACTAGGGAATGATGGAGCTTCACCATCCGGTTCTATTGTATACACAGATTGGAAATATTCTGCTAAAACCTCTACTTTCTCATTGTCATTATTTGCGAATTTTATCTCTTCAGCATTGCCAGGTACTTGTAAGTCTGGGATCCCAGACCTCGCTTTTGTCTTGGATTGGAACATAATTCCAAATTTTTTTAGGGTTCTTAGCACTTTTGGAGATATTCTTTTCGTATAGTTTCAGTGCCTTTCTAGTAGCCTGTCGGACCTGGTTTCTTGTCCGGCAGTATTCTTGATATGTGGTCTGACCATTGTTTTCTAAGTATTTTTTCCAGAGTCGCTTTTTTAAATTTATCTTGTATCTTGTAGTCCTGTCTAGGGGAAATTTGTGTTTCTTATTTTTTATTTTTCTCACCGGGATGTATATCTTCTCAACTGCCAGACATTTTCTACAGATTATATCATACATATGGTCAATGTCAATACAACCTTCTAGTTGTTTCGTCCAGTTTATGTTCATCGATGCTGCCATAGTTTCGTAGTTACCTCTGTCAAAGCAGAATTTAGTCTTTGGCTTGGCATTGGTGTCTCCATCTAGGTGGATGGTTGTTTCAATTACAGAATGGTCGCTTTTACCAAGAGCTGCAGCATGGTGGATATCATCTATTAGGTCGGGCTAATTGGTGAACAATAGGTCTAGAATTGAGGGTTTGTTGGATCCACGCCCTCGAGTTGGCTTGTTTATTATTTGTTCCATGAAGCAGTCACGTACAACTTCAATAAAATCATGTGTAAATTCAGGGTTAAGAGTAGTGTTATGACTAGTGAATGTATATAACATGTTGACCAATTGATGTGTGGCATATTGAAGTCACCTGATATAACTGTGTGTATATTAGTGGCACACACTTCTTGAAATAGCTTAGAGAGATCTATGTTGTTTTGACTGTTAGAATTTGGGCTCCTATATACCACCACCAATCTCAATGTTTGGAGCTCAGATCGTAGGTCCCATATGATACATTCTTCAAACGTTTGGGTGGTGGTTACCAGTCTGTATGATAGGGATTTTTTTATATATAAAAGGATGCCTCTGCCTTTAGTAGTAGTGATATTTGTTGCTTCAGTAATATAACCATCCATAATGTAGTCTGATAAATTAGGTTGATATTTGTAATTTTTAGGTTTAGTCTCAGTGATGGCTATAACATGCGGGGATTTATCCTGAGTTAGAGGCACGAGTTCAGATTTCTTTTCGGGTTTGAACACATCAGCATTTGTATAGAAAACTAGAATATTGTTTTCGGATCCGGTTTCAGTGTGGACTAACTTGTCAGGCATCTGCTCATTTAGTTTCTTAGTATTATGACCTGAGGAGGGTGAGAAAGTATTTACATTTTTACTTGTACAAAGAGGCATCTTGCAAAACTATAGTGCTTATCCTTTGCTAATCTTTTGCCTTTATTTGGGTTTGTTTTTTAAATATTTGATTGGGGATCGGATTGGAACATATATTGGCCATCATCAGTGTGTGTACATTCATCTCGAAGTACAGAAAATGCATTTTCAGTTGGTATGGCTGAAATTGTGTCTAGTTTAATTAGGCTAGGGGAGCTATTTACATTCATGTGTTGATACAGTGGATTGGTATCTCGTTCTGCTAGGCTAGAAAAACTATTTACATTCATATATTTACAAACAGACTTGTCTGGGGAAAGTATACAATAATAATAATCTTTTGTTAATTGTGATGTGATGTACTCATCCTGTGTATCCTCCCATTGTAAAAATGTGGATCAGCGGGCTGGAAGTCGGCTGAATAAGTATGTTGATGGGTAGGTTTGTGTCTGTATTGTGAAAGGTTTAGTGAGGAGCTTAGATAGTTCATTATATTCTCAGATAAGAGTCTTGTGCCAATTACATTTGGATGAATATGGTCCCAGGACAAATCCCTGATAACTTCACCACTCGGGTGGTTGAAGAGCTGAGAGTGGTCCACAAATGTTACGTTTAGGGTTTTAGAAAGGGTATAGAGCATACAGTTGAATTGCAGTGTGAGGTTGTGGTGATACTCATTCTGTGGCCGAGGTAAGAGAGATGGGACAAAGATTTGTATGTGGGGTGAAATAGCGCGAATGTGTTGGATCAGGGTTGTATAATCTTCTATGATGTTTTCCGGGTTTCTGTTTGACATGTCATTGCTTCCGACATGGGTGACAATGGCATCATGACTATTAGTAGAAAGGTGTTTCTCTAACTGGTTATTTACATCAAGTACCCGTGCCCCTCGCAGTGTCCTTATATTCACATTGAGGTCACTTGTAGACATATATCTGCCACTCAGTTTCCTGAGAGTAGAGCTGCCCACAACCAGAACCCTTTTTCTGGAGTCTTCTGTATGTTCATGTGTATCTAATGGATTGCGATGTGACATGTTTGTAGTGGGTAGTCTACCATTGTGTGTAACGTTGGTCTGATGTTTTTTAGAGTTTGCCATTGTATTACTCTGGAAATTGTGGCTAGTAGCAGATGAATATGACAGTAGCTGTGTTGAGGCTTTGGGTTGGGTATATCCTGAAGTTTGCTTGCAGAAAGCTGTATTTTGCAGTGCTGTTGTAATGTTGCCCCCTCTAGTTAATACTGATATTGACCTACTATCAGTTGGTGTGGCAGTGGAACTCTTGTTCACATGGTTAGGTATTTCTCTGGCTGATTGCTGGTTTGTTTTAGTATGCCAGCTGACCTGATTGTCGCACGCTGCATCACGATATGAGGTAGTTGTCTGTGTGTGATCAGGTTGTATATTTGACTGTAGGTAGTTTAATTTATGTTGCATTGTTTTGAATTGAAGCTGCATGTGCTTCATCCAGGGTTCCCACGCAGGTATGGAAGTCTGGAAACGTATGGAAATTTAAGAAAACCATTTCCAGGGCTGGAAAAGCTATGGAAGATTTGATATTTCAAATCTGTATCAAATTTCGGCTATGGAAAAGGTATGGAAAATTAAAATATTGGAATTTGTAATTTTTTCCGGCAGCCATTTTGTCAACAAACACCTCCTTGTTCCCGGTTTCGCAAGTCTGGATTGGGTACTGTTAACCGCCAAGCTCAAATACATCGCGAATACCGGGAACGTTGCGCGCGTGAGCAATACGTATCTGAACAAGTTTGGATTGGGTTCCGGTAGCCGCTGTGATTGTATAAACTGCGTAGAAAACTATATAGAAGACTATTTTTGAAAATTTATCACTGGAGTGACTGGCTCTTTAACAAAGCCAGACATTTCAGTGCTAAATTATTAAAAATAGCCTTCTCTTGGTCTGCAAATGAAGATTTTCTGCTTTTGCCCAGTGCTATCCCAGTATTCCTTATCTAAATAAATAATGGGATACAGATCCTTAAATTAAATACTAAGTCATTATGTCAAATTAGTTCCCAAATATTCAACAATAATATTTTAACTTTACTTTTGCTATTGTCTAACAGTCTTAGAAAATGTCCATTAGCATACCAAGAGAAGACTATTTTTGAAAATTTATCACGAGTGACTGGCTCTTTAACTAAGCCAGACATTCAAGCGGTAAATTATTAAAGATAGGTTTCTCTTGGTCCGCAAATGAACATTTTCTTTGATCAAAGGAGTGCTACTAGCTCAGTGCCATCCCTCATCCATGTAGTTATAGTATATGTTTATGTGTGTATGTGTGTGTTATTTGCTCTAATGTGCTATTACTACTAATGTGCTGTTTTCTGCTTTTGCCCAGTGATATCCCAGTATTCCTCATCTAAATAAATAAAGGGATACTAATCCTTATATTAAATACTAAGTCATTAAGTCAAATTATTTCCCAAATATACAACAATAATATTTTAACTCTACTTTTGCTATTGTCTAACAGTCTTAGAAAATGTCCATTAGCAGACCAAGAGAAGACTATTTTTGAAAATTTATCACTGAAGTGACTGGCTCTTTAACTAAGCCAGACATTCCAGTGGTAAATTATTAAAGATAGCCTTCTCTTGGTCTGCAAATGAACGGTATGGAAAAATATTCTCGCCAAGGTGTGGGAACCCTGTTCATCTGTGTTGTTAGGTCTTGCAACATAGATGAGTGAGATGTGGGTGCTGCTATGTGCTGTGGATTGGCTGGTGTGCTCAGCAAGGGAGCAGGTGGTGTGTTTGTCGGGTTGGCTGAGGTCACCTTAAGTAGATTGTCATGCACTTTGTTATGTAAAGCTGAGGTAGATGTATGGGTGATGTGTAAATCATTGTGTTCTGCTGTGGTTCTGGGTACTGTATCCTTGGTAGATATCCGGTTTGCAGTAGCATTAGAGGAGGCTAGGGTTGTATCACATTCCGATTCATTGTTAGGTTGTTTAGGGTCAACAGCAGTAGCAACAGCTACGGTTGTGTCATTTTGATTTACAATATTAATTGTTTGGTTATCATCTACCCATTCTAGATATTCTTCTATCTGTTTTTTTACATCTGTGCAAGCACAGCAGGTGTATCTACGGCGTGTACTGGTTAGACTTGAAAGCATGTACAGTGGGAGTCTAGTACAAGCATAATGCTGCCAGCTTTTGGCAGGTGTGGCACATACTTGTTATTTGGATTCTCACATGTACATAGAATGCGACTACTGGAAAAATCGCAATCTTGATTATCATCTGCTATGTCTAGGTTAGGCGTGTCTACTAAAGTGATGTCATTAAGTGCATGTTTTGCCATGTTGTCTTGAGTGAATGCGCCTGTTGGGGAAATAGTGATGGATAGGTTGGCTCTTTTTGGCGATGTTGTTTGGTTTGGAGTGCTACATCTTTTTTTTAAGGCAGTCATCACAGTAGCCAATGGCCATCCTTTACAAAATTAATTTGTCATTTTATCTGTGTATAGTTTTTTATATAAATACCATACACGGTATAGAAGTCGGAATGTCGCGTTGTTTTGGAAAATCTGCTTGTCTGTTTGGATTGTGTGTCTTTGGTTTGTTTATTTAAGTGAAGGACACCACAAAAAGGATAGAGCCCTATTTGTTAGTAGAGATTTTGTAGTATTATGCCTTTGCCCTGCGGCGACTCAGGGAAAGCAGAGACTAGGGGGCCGGAAAGAAAGACAGCATATTTATACAGGTTGTTAGAATAGATATTGAGGGGTGTACAAGTGCAACAAAATACACAGAACTCGACTAATAAATAAGCAAACAAAGTAAAATGAGGGTTAGAACTAAAATAAATGAATGAACAGACAAATCTGACTAACAAGGCTGAGCTTTAGGGTTTTAGCGTTTCAGTGTGTTGTCTTATATTAACTATTGACTAACAAGGCTGAGCTTTAGGGTTTTAGCGTTTCAGTGTGTTGTCTTATATTAACTATGTGACACAGGACGGAATCTAAAATAGGTTCTTTTGCATCAACATATCTACATGGTAGGTGTAAGAATATTATAGATCATAAATTGTTTGCGTATATATCTAATTAGATTTTATAGCTACGTTAGTTGACTTGCATGTGGATATACTCTATCAGATTTTAGTGATAACAATGGCCGTTGCTATAGGCAACATCGTTACGATCGTATACAGTGAACGAAAATAGGTATCATAATGTTTTCTTTTTAGTGACTTGTTGTACGGGCTAGAAACAGATTAGATATGATTAGTATTTGAAGTGTTAGTCATAATTGCACAGAAATTATTAGAAATAGCAGTCACTGTAAGTAATTTTGTGAGCATTATTAGAAAGCACTAAAAATACCGCTTTCTTCGTATGGCAAAAAAGCATCATTGCCATAGAACTATTAATTGCCTTGCTTATTAAAATGTTGTAGACATTGAAAACATTATAGATAATTTTATTTAGTGTTGACCAAATTTCGTGGCCAACCGAAAGCCCATAGTAAACCAAAGTCCAATGGGAGGGGTTATAATCAAGAAATAGCCTGGATGTGATTTCAACATGGATTCAACGTTGAAACAACGTCATGTGCCTGCTGGAAAATTATAGCAAACAATTTAAAGCCATCAACAATTCCTAAAAGTATCAAACAACCCGAGGTAGCCGACATCGGTGCTAAGCAGGCATCGGCCCAGTAAGTTGCCTTATCAGGGAAGTCCATGTATGCCAAGATTCAAAATTCAAGATTATTTATTCAATAATTCCAGATAAACAATATTCATGAATCATAGCAGGTTGTCCGCCTTAATAAGAAGGCATACTATATTGCCTATTGTTATTGCAGACACCTTGAATACGTTGTTGTAGGGCTTAAAGACGTGTCTTATTAAAACCCTCTCTTTGTGCTCAATCTATTTATTTATTTTGTTGACGTAGTTACGGATTAGCAGTGAATTTGGTATCTGGGCAACCATACTCACATATATATGATCAGGGTACCTGTTTCTAACAAAATTCTATTTCTAACAATTGTTTCCTTTTGCGTTCTCCCGCACTCGTTGTTTTGGTGACATCTTTAAAAAACATGTTTAATTCAATAGATGCATCATTTTTAGACACATTTGAAAGATTTGATGAAAATGTAGCATAAATAAGTAATTATTTTACCTATCTTTTTATTTGATTTGTGAAGAAATTTTTTCGAAATTACCTTTTTGAGGGTTCATAAAAATGTTCATAACTGGTAAACCAATGTACTCATGTACTCGGTGCTCATGTATGCGAATACAGATTTTCAAGCACTTGCATGTACATGTACTCAGTACTCGTGCCTTTTTATGAGTACATGTACTTGTACTCAGCCTCAGTACATTTCCAAAGTACTTGTGCTTGTACTCGAGTACATACTCTACTTGTACTTAAGAGTACATGCTGAGAACTTATTCATTTTCTACATAAAAAATTATATGCATACTTCATTCTTTTCGTTCAAATTCCCAAGCACTGGTTCTCAGAGGTGATATAAAGTCTAGTAAATATTTAAAACAATCTGACTAACTTGGTGCTATCTGCTCAAAATTTTGAAATTAATTGTTTTAAAAAGTTTTAAAATTGAAATTCTGGATGTTTGCCTGGAAATGGGCAATTGCTGTAGTAGATATGCTTATAGGGAATAAGATCACAAGCATTTGATTAATAAAACCTTTTTATCTAAATTTCAAGGTTGTGATACAGGAAACTTGAATATTTTAAACATAAATTGACTAGAATCCATTGCTGTTTGAGCCAGCAACTGCTAACCAAATTAATTTCAAAATATTTAAAAAATTTGCTGTTAATTGGGTTTGAAATTGAAATTCTGGATGTTTGTGTAGAAATGGCCAATTGCTGTGCATTTGTAGGTATGCTAATAGGAAATAAGATTAAACAAGTAAAGCATTTTAACCCGTGCACTATTAAAAACCCTCTATCTACCTTTCAAGCCAGTTATACAGGTAAACTTAATAATTTGTCGGTAAAGCATAATTTCTGCTTAAAGCAGCAAGACCTACCACCAAATAACTTTCAAAATCTTCAATAGAATCTTTTTTAGCCGCATAAAAATTGTCATTTCTGGTCATTTATCATTGAAAGCGTTGAGAGATATAGGAAGGATTAGAACAGAACCTGTGCAAGAGCACAAGCCTCAACAAATACCTGGCCTGATCAATTGTATGGGTACTAATAAGATACCATTCATGCGTGATAGTCCTGACAATGAAATGGAACAAAGCCCATTATTTCAGGCTTTATAGACTCCTAACCTTTTAACACTCAATCCAGCAAAAAGCCCTTCTGCAGTGTCTTGGAAAATGCCAATCTGGAGACCAAGGGAAGACTATTTTTGAAAAATTAACACTGGAATAACTGGCTTGATAAGAAAGCCAATAAATCCAGTGGTAAATTTTCAGAGATAATCTGCAAATTGACAATTTCTATGAGAAAATTGAAACTTTCTTGAACAAATTTGAGGGTTAAAGGATTAATCAAGGTTAATATTACATAAAGTATTTTAACAATAAAGTTTAATGTTGAAAATAATTCGACTGGAAGAGAATGCTGCCATCAGTGTTAATGTTTGTCAATCAAATTAATTTCCAAATATTCAACATTACTACATGATTTATCTGAAATAAATTATCTCTAATTTAACCCTTTCACTAATGAATCTTTATATTATACATTCATAGCAATCATGCCATGAATTCAGCATATTCTTTATGAAGTAAATTTTTTGTTAAATATTTTGAAAACAATTTGACTGGAAGTAATTTCTGCCTAAGTTAGGAGCAACTGCCAATCAAATTATTTTTCAAATATTCAACTCGTTATTTCTTGTTGCAATGAATTTGTTATTTTCTCTGTATCGTTAAAAGGATGAGTGAATATTCTGTGATAAGTTTTGAAACTAATTTGGCTGGGAGCTAATGCTGCCCATGGTAGCAACACCAGTCAGTCCGATTACATGAATATCCAAAATATTCAACAAGGTACCTTTGTTTATTAATAAATGTACGGAAGCTGGATTTTATATTTACATGTATATTTATGGAATTCACAACAACTCCACCCCATATATCAAGCACAGGGTAATATTATATTATGGCTGTTCTCCCCCACCCCCTCCATAGCCACCATGGATGACAGTTTGGTATGAACATGTACTTGTACTCATACTCACGTACATTTACAATGTACTCGTACTCAGCCTCAGTACAATTGCTAAGAAGTGTGCGTACTTGTACTCGGCCTCAAGTACTTTGCCAAAGTATTCGTACTCAGCCTCAGTACAGCTGCCTGTACTCGACCCCTGGTAAAGAAATAAAGCAAACTGGTCCCGTTTTCGCGTCAGACGAGTCGATGACAGATGTCAGTCGCTATCAAACACGATATGTTGATTTCACCGACATAACAATAGTTCCCTTTCTACCGATGCACCGAATGAGCATGGGGTGCTTATATTGTTTTCAAATCTAGATTGATTTTTTTCACGCATATACCCAATCCAAACATGGCCACCATTTCTACATATGATAAAAACTAAAATAATTTTAATGTTTTATGATATGCATAACAATCCTTATTCTCAATTTAAACACCAGATTTACTACTTTACAAAGCAAGGATACAGAATTTTGATTTTGAAAATGGTGTTGCTGCTGTCTATGTATACGGGGTATTGCGAAAAATGGAATTTGACCAGGTCTAGATTTACTACAATAACATAAATTGTGTTTCCGTTTTAGCGACGTTTGTGTCGTTATTTTTGCCGTGAAACTCTCCTGTTGCCATATGATAGACAGTGATCTCATATTACCATCTTGTCGCTACAGAAATAACGAATTTACATCCTTGTACACAAAAGTACACAAAAACCCTCTGAAAACCGATAATGGGTATTTACACACGGTAAATTTATTTGTAGGAATTAAAAACTTAATGTATGTATTATTTCACTGAAAACGTGCACATTACTAAATAGAAGTCATTTCTTGACAAAAGATTTGCATTCTGATGCAATTGGCAAAACTGTCTGTTAGAAACTGATACTAGGACCATATATATATATATATATATATATATATATATATATATATATATATAAATTTTACTTACATAAACAATTCATAAATTCAGACATAACAACATTTATTCCTTCCTTATTAGCCCTTTGACCCACGAATCCACATAAAGAGTTTTAATGGAGGTTCACCACTGGAATGACCGGCTCAGTTATCAAGCCAGTGATAACAGTGGAAAATCTCCAGAAGTGGACGTCTGCGAACCAACATATATCAAGACCACTGCAGCAGCCAATTTTGTTTCGACAAATTCTGCCCATATTCGCCAGAGTTATCTCCCTTGAAAAGCTTAAATTTGTTAAATTTCCATGTCCGTGCCAGATCTCGAAGGGTTTTGGACCTACACTCACAATTTTTTTTCAGCAGATGTGTTAGGGATAGATGAAGTGTCATGATTTTGTTTCGGCAAAATCCGCCCATATTTGCCAGAGTTATCTCCCCTGAAAAGCTAAAATTCGTCCAAAGTTTTCTTGTCTGGTCCAGATCTCGAAGAGGTTTGAACCTACACTCACGCACTGTATGCTTAGTGTATACGATTTGTTTAGCTGTATATACTTTGTTTTTATTGTAACAGGCATACAGTACACGTAGCTAGGGACAATGTCCAAGGCAGATGACATGGTTGACTGTGCTATGGGTGACGCTGCGGGAGTCACATCTGTCTCCACAAACAATGTCGCAGGCGCACTCCTCCCAAACAGCAGGCTATGTGGATGGTTAGCCAAGCAGACTGTCCATGGTGTAGTGAAATTCTTTCGTAATCGATGGTTCGTTTATAGCAATAAAACCGGAAAGTTGTATTTTTATCGATCACCACATGACCTTTTACCGCTTGGTGAAATCGACATTCGTAGTGCCTCTTTCGGCGTCAACAGTGATGTGCCCAAATCGACCATCTTTAAAATTTGGTAAGCTATATAAGTATAGTCAGGTAGATAATATATACAGTAGAACCTTTTGCAAGAGGAACAAAATGGTGCATGTATGTGATCCCTTTAACCCGTAGTACCACTCTGACGTCAAAATTTTAAATTTTCAAATTAAATTAAAAGCTGAATTGGTGTTTATTTTTTAACAAATTTGGTGGAAGATGTTGCTGTCTTAAGGACTGTCCACCAATACGCTCACCACCAAAATTGTTGAAACATATACACCAGTTTCTTTGCTATTGATACAGTAAAAGATAGAATATTGACATCAGAGTGGTAAGGGTTAATACTCAAGCTGGCCAAAAAAACCTTCTCCTTCGATCAATACTCACCATTCGATCACTTCGGATACAAGCTATCCCGGATAGCTGGCCCTAGAACTATAGACGTAGTAAGCTTTACCGACTCCTGGAACCGGTTACTCGGCTCCCAACTGCCGAGTACCCATTTGCCATGAAGCTCATTCTTGTTTGCATAGCAACAAGAGCTACATGCTTTTTGTGCAGTTGGAGTCTTAAGTTTTCTAAGTTTTTTCTGTGAATTGTGATAGCTTTGTGCACTCTCTAAGGATTATATTGGATTACCATGGAAGGAGCCGATGATAACCAGGTTGTATATTTCCATGTTATTCTATAGTTAAAAGACTTAGGTCGTCAAAATTTCGTCTGTGTCGCATGTTCCAATTTCTGACCCCGAATCTGGGACGTGTGTTAACAACAAAATATGCCAGATTGATCGCCTTCCTTTAAGCCCAACAGGCGATCGGCAGATATGAAATAAGGTGTTGGCTTTACGTTACTTTAACACGAAAATAAGCTGATGTCGTTCTCCGTAAGATCCGAGCTGGTGACGTCACACCCGTGTTGTCTCAGATTTTTATGTGAAGAAAATGTTTCATTAATTCGCGCATCTGATTCTGGGTGCCGCATACGTTATTGGTACCAGAAAAACTTTGGAATTTTCAAGTTTTGCGTGTTATCACGATCTGTTTGCAATTATCGGTGGTTTCAAAATTCTTGATTTAGATGTGTGGTCTGCGGTTTTACGTGTGCTACAGCAGTTTGTTTACATTTTGTTGTTTCTTCACATAACGTTTTGGCCTTCGTTAGGAGTAAAATTTATATTTATTAGTAAATATACCGTGAATGCTATGCGATATGATTCCTGGTTCTGTTATACATCCTTGAGGATCAGTTTATGGGTGTATTTTGCCCGCTTCGTTCTTGTCTTCATAATCAATGCAGTCTTTGCTGTAACGTTGCGGGGTGGGGTGCGGGAGGGTTAACATTTAATTTATGATCAAATTATTTGAAAATTAATTGTCTGCCTTCCATTCCTGTTTCGTTCCGCTTGCTTATTGTGAGTTTGTGCTTATTTATAGGGGTTTCGCTGCACCTAACCCCACCCCCAGCTATCCGTTTACACGGATGCATCGCTGGAGGGTTGGGGGGCCTGCCTGGGAGAACACCAGGTCTCGGGCACATTGACTCTCCAAGCGAGCCAGCTGCATATCAATCTGTTGGAAATTTTGGCAGTGGAACTGGCATTGGAAAAGTTTCTTCCAAAAGTCAGGGGCAAGGCGATATTGATGCGGTCAGACAACTCGACAGTAGTATCATACATAAATCGCCACGGCGGGACCACATCACCCACACTATGTATGAAAGTGTGGCACTTGATTCAATGGTGCAGGAATTACTCGGTTGTTTTGAAAGCAGCTCACTTTCCTGGGTGATTGAACATTCTGGTGGATGCTTTGTCTCGGAGACAGAGAATTCTGCCAACAGAACGGTCTCTCAACCCTCCAGTTCTTCACAGGATCTTCGAGCATTGGGGAAAACCCAACGTGGACTTGCTTGCCACAAAGGAAAATGTTCAAATCATGACATGTCTCGCCGATTGCAGATCCAAATGCTGTCGATACAGACGCTCTGGCGATAAGCTGGAGAGGGATGCACGCTTACGCGTACCCATCCACCATTCTTCTGCCGAAGATATTGGTGAAGATCAGGGAGGAACCGTGCCTGTCCTGCTAATAGCGCCATTTTGGCCCAGCAGGGCGTGGGTCACGGATCTTCTAGATCGGCTGGTGGGCAATCCAGTGCAGTTACCCGAGATCCCGAACATAATCTCCCAGGCCAAGGGACGCTTCTTACGCGAGCGTCCCGAAATGTTCAAATTTACTGTGTGGATGTTATCAAACGACGTTCCACATCAGAAGGCTTTTCTCGACAGGTTGCGGATTTCATCGCAGCTGCGAGAAGGAGGTCAACCTTCAAGTCATATAACAACAAGGTTAACAGATTTGCAGACTGGTGTGAAGGAAAGGGTATTGATACCTTTCAATCCACTATTCAGCAAACAGCAGACTTTCTCTGTGAGCTGTTCTTTTCAGGACTAGCTCCTGTCACAATTGGTGATACAAGTCAGCTTTGGCATCAGTTATCCCTTGTCTAGCCAACAGGGATAGTCCAGAGGTGGCCCAGTTGAATGTGATGGTGAAGGGAATGAGCAATCTCCGACCGAGACAACCGGTAGTCCTTCCAGCCTGGAGTCTATCTTTAGTGCTTAATATACTGGCCAAGCACCCTTTTGAACCGTTGCATTCGGCTAGTCTAAAGCAGTTGACTCTAAAGGCGGTCTTTCTATTCGCAGCTTCCTCAGCTAGAAGGCGCAGTGAGATCCATGCACTTTCAGCAGAGAGGGACCGATTTATTGTCTCCAGAGAGGGTCTGCGTCCACTGCCAAGAGAAGAGTTTATGTCAAAGAATCAATCTTTGAAATATCCCGGCAAACCGATCATTATACTGAAAATAACTAGGTTTGATTGCGATGCCAGTGTCTGGTGCCCGGTCCGTGCTTTGACTAAGTACAAAAGATGGACAGACTCGTTACGGTCGAATGATAGACATCGGTGGATCTTCCATAAGAAGCCATATGGCGCCGCATCCATGGATTCTATCTCTCGTTGGGTAGTCGAATGCATTCAGACTACCCATGAGATTGCGACTGGGCACCAGGTGCAATGCGCAAGGGCACACGATGTTAGAGGAATAGCCGCCTCGACCGCCCTTTACAATGGTGTTCCGTTAGAGGACATCATGGCTGTTGCACAATGGCACTGTGAGTCCTCTTTCACGGATTACTATATGAGGGATGTGTCAGACTCCGCCAATCCACTCGTTTTAGCTGGTTTGAAACGATAGTTATACGACCACACTGCTCTTCTCCATTTTTTGGCATTTGTAAGAAAGAATTAAGAAGCAGACATGGTCGAGCGAGAGGATATCAACCAGATTGTGTCACTGATGGCAGGACTAGTGAATGGTTGGAGGCTCCACGTCTGAAATCCAAATATCATGAGGTAATTCAAGATTGAGTTTTTTGTATTATGTCTGTATATCATGTTCATTCATCTTATATATTCATGCTCATTCCCAGGCTAATATATGCAAAGAGCAGTTAACCCTCTTGGCATATTTGTGCTTTCAGGCGAGATGCATGTTCGTGAGTTCTCTCCCTTTTCTTAGGAGAAAAAAGGGGCGGGGGGGGGGGGGGGCAGTGATGCGAATGTGATTCAGTTCCGTTAACTTGATGGTCCTATTATGTCTCCATTTGTCAAGTTTAAGTCTAAGCTCTTTCTCCAAGGGGCAAAAGTAGCAATTGATGGCTTGCCCCTTCCCACCAGGTTACTGTCTACATCTGGTGTATATCAGTAGTAATAGAATGGTGAGTATTGATCGAAGGAGAATGAAGGAAATTTCAATTTCCCTTTCTCCAAGATCTAACAATACTCACCATTCTATTATGGACCCAGCCTTCCAGCCCCACGGAGGCAAGCCATGGGTATCTCTTGTTTGGTGGCAATGAAAACAATATGAGCTTGATGGTAAACGGGTACTCAGTAGTTGGGAGCCGAGTACCCTGTTCCAGGAGTTGGTAAAGCTTACTAAGTCTATAGTCCTAGGGCCAGCTATCCGGGATAGCTTGTATCCGAAGTAATAGAATGGTGAGTATTGTTAGATCTTCGAGAAAGGGAAATTGAAATTTCCTTCATTCTGTAGTGGTCTTGAATAATGTACATTTGCAGACCAAGCATAATACTGACCGGATATTGGTGAAAATCATGGCGTTATTCATTTCCAAATGCAAATCTAGATTTGTATCAAGATCGAACTAAATCGAGGGTTAATGGTTCAAGAATATTCTGCTCAGTACTCGTGATGAGACAGATGGGTTGAAATTTTCTCACCTGAGTCATGGAAATTATTCTCAATCATTTTAGAATTTGAGAATTCGGAAACAAGGCCTGGAAGTCCTGGAAATTCAGCAGTGGTATCTGCTGTCCGAGAATGGAGGGATCCATTCCTAGCTGTACCCCGCCCATTTATAGTTTAGCTCCACCCACTCTGTGTTGGAATCTGTGGCAACAATTCCAAGTAATGCCAGTCAATTTAGTTTCAAGATAGTCAAGAGAATGGTTATTAAATTGCAATTCCATTAACGGCATACAATTTGTACACTGGACAGACCTCTCGAATGTTCATGACAGAATTTGTGATTGTGACACAATTTACATTGACTAGTAACGGAATTAATTTTGACATCATATACTTGAGTGACAGATCAGATCCCTCCATTCTGTAGAATGTTAAAGTACTTCAAAATCATCGTGCTCAACGTGCGCAGACAGAGGCCTCTAGTCAGATAACTCATAGAACAGTCATGGAAAGTTAACCTTTTGAGCCATTAACCATTTAATGGTCAATCGAGCCAGCCATTCTAGTGGTGAATTAAAAAAAATACTCTTCTCTTTACCTGCTAATGGACATAGAAATATTTTGATTTTCTCGACCAAATTCGATAACTAAAGGGTTAAGCTACAGTAGTGACAGTGGGTTTCCGCGATAATGGAAAATAAACCGTGTTCGTGGAATTGGTAATTTGAAACGGAACAGTAATTTTCAAACTGAAGTCAACAGAAAATGACATTTCTCTACTTAACATATTTATGTCAATTGAAACAGACGCATGATATTCAAACAGAATTTATCAGGCTAGAGGCATCTTCCTCCAGAACATGAGACATTGTAAATTTTTGCCCACTTACATGTATTACATCTTTGTATATCTTCCCCACCCTATCATTGTACCGTACTAATAACACAATGTACAACACAAATTAGACTGTTTTATTGGTATTATTGAATGTACATGCAGCTTAGATGATGTAAGTTTGCCAAATGGAGGTCAAACCGAATCAGCAATTTTGTGAAATGGAAAATATCTAATGTTGAAACAGAAAACCACTGTCCCTATTCCAGAATAGTTATTACAAGATACTTATACATGTAGAACATGTAACAATTTGACTACATCTATTTTCGAGCTCATGGGGGAATCAGTTTTTCGATCAATCATATGATGTCATAATCAACTACGTCGTATGTAGGCTGATATCGTAATCAATTACGTCTTGAATGGCACGATTTAGTCCGTCTTCAATGCATAATAGTCCGTCGGTTGTATGAATTGTATGTCTTTACTATTAAATAACCATTCTATTGAATGACTTGAAACAAGTTTGACTTAGCGTATGGCAGGAACAGCATCCAGTCAAATTAGTTTCAAAATATTCAACAGATTACTTTATAGTTTTCTGGAAGTTGATATTTAGAGAGTGTAGGGAACGATTTGATTCCACCACGGGCAAGGCATGGGTGGAGGTTAGCTAGATATGGGCATGGCATAGCTTAAACTGGATTCCTCCATTGGGCAGGAAGCTGTTGGTGGTGGGAGGTTGCCCTTCATGATCTGAAAAATGCTGTTTATTTTTTGCATCAAAACATCAAGGTCATGTGACCTGCATGTATTTCATGAAAATGTGGTGTCTTTTTATGATAACTCAAGTTCTACTGAAGGATCTTGCTAAAACTTGTCTTTGTGGGTCTGAAGAACCTGATTAATATAGTGGGGTTAATAGGTCAAAGGTTATGGTCATGAGGTCACAAGGATATTACATTTACATGTAGCTCAAGTTCAACTGAAGGAATATTCACCAACCAAACTTGCATGTTCGCCTTGGTTGTGATCATGTCTGCATCTGACTTTGGCATCAAAGGGTCAAAGGTCATGGCATTCCAATAAGTAAATTGTGTTGCTTGTTTATGCTCCAATGTGTTGTATTTATTTACACCTGAAGTGTTGGTGGCAGAACTCATGTCCTAGATGCATTTGAATGGCAAAGTATGCTTCAGTGGATGACACAGCTGCAGACGAAGCGTCGGGAATTCAATCAGCAGCGTACATGTACATCTCTCGCCCATGATAAAGCATCCAGCGAGAAGGTAATCTATAGATCCAGTTTTGCAGTCTAAAGTGCACCACACATCATACATACATTTAGCTATCTGGTAAGCTAACAGGCATTTGTTCAGCTGATAAACCTCATGTGCGGTGAATTTTTGTGAGGTTTTGGCCTCAATGGACCGTTCCTGTTTTAGCTGCTATGCCGCACCCATCTCTATTTAAGCTCCACCCACACTTCCTTGTGTTGGGATTAATCGATCCCTGAATGCCCTAACTATCAATTTCCTGAAAACTATACAGGTAAGCTGTTGAATATTTTGTAACTAATTTGACAACAGCGTCCAGTCAAATTAGTTTCAAAATATTCAACAGCTTACGTATTAATTAATATTTATTAAATAGTAAAGACATACAATTCATAAAACAGCGAGCGCATGGTCCGTCTTCAAATATGCATTGGTGACATACTTATCAATGTCATTCATGACATCATTCATTACATGTATGATGTCATTCTACACATCGCGTCATAGATTATGACATCATAGGATTGGTTGATAAAGTGGAAAGGTCTATTAACTGTGAGCAAAATATCTACATGTACATGTATTGTGTTTATTATTTTTGATCAGGTGAGGTGAGAATCTTAAATGTGAGCTAACAGCTAAGTTGTCGTATTAACCAGGAAAATTATCCATGATTTTAAACCATTAATGATTAAATTTTTTCAAAAAATTAAAATATTTACTTATTGAATGTCTATTTGGAGGCCAAAGAAGACTATTATTGAAAATTTACCACTGAAGTAACTGGCTCGGTTATCGAGCCAAGTCATTCCAGTGATAAATATTCAAAAATAATGTTCCTTTGGCCTGCAAGTGAACATTCCTCAAGATCGGTTTTGAGGCCGGTTTTTACCGGCTTCATCATAAAATGGTTAAACATGGCCTCACAACCAAAGTCATAAATGATATTTTTTAGTGGATAAATTAGTCGTGGCATTATACATGTAGCTGCACTGTGCTAAGGGGTTGGCTTTAGCCACCGTAGACACTGAATCTTTAAACAATTGAATAATAATTCATAATAGGTATTTATTACGGCAAGGATTCCTTCGTTAACCCTTTAATGATCAAGGCAGCCTAACCAGCCTCGGCAATGGTCTTGTCCATTGCCCATCTGGTGGCCAAGAGAAGAGTTTCTTCTGAAAACTTATCACTGAAATTCCTGGCTCGACGAGTCAGTCATTCGCGTGATATATTTCAGAAAATAGTTTTCTTTGACATGTCCGAGTCTGCAAATCGACATTCAGTGCTCAAAATAATTTTTGACTAATCTTGATCATCAAAGTGTTAAAAAATAGTATTGTTCAGAAAAAGCTTATCCGATTCAAACAATTCTAATGCTATGATAATAATCTGCTATAAAACCAGTTTTGGCCTCCAGACTTTGTATTGTAACAAACATCATGTCAGGCTAGTAACTAAGTCATGGTGACTTTCAGAATAGGATATTCAAGTTTACACGAAAGTTTGCTTTTAAATTTTATACCTACGATTAAAATATGATTCAAATTAATTAACCATGTAATAGTGAAATTTGTTCCAAAAAAGAAAGATATTTACTATTGATGTCAATGGAGGAATCCAGTGTTAGCTATGCCCCGCCCATCTTTAGCTCCACCCATGCTTTACCCTTGTTGGGATCGATCAGTCCATGAACTCCCTGACTCAGTTTCCTGAAAACTATACAGGTACGCTGTTGAATATTTTGAAACTAATTTGACAGCAACAGCGCCCGGTCAAATTGGTTTTAAACTGTTCAACAGCATGTTTACTAAACAGTAAAGACATACAATTTGTACAACAACGCGTAGTCCATCTTCAATTAAGCATTCGTAACAAACTTATCTATATAATTGATTATGACATCATCCTACACGTAATATTAATGATTATGACATCATATGATTGGCTGAGAACTGGACTCCTCCATTTGCAGGGCAAGAGAAGACATGTATTTGTAAAACTTTAATGCTTGATTAATTTGCTGGATCCAATGTTAGATCGCACAAATACTCATTTTTTGGTCTGCAAATGAAAAGAAATTTGTCATATTAATTTAATGTCATTCAGCACGTAACTAAAGAGTAGTCATTTCCCGGAAATCGCGCCCCAAGAATTCATACACAAAATGTGTTTGACTGTTTTTCGAGGTTCATATGTCATATGATAAAGAGATTATGATAATTTGACAACATAAACGCAATGATTCGTGAATCTAACTTAAAATCTATTTAAATCAACACTCCGTACTTGGAAGATATACGAAGACGAAAAAGACCGGGCCATAAAACAAAACGATGTGATTCTAACGCCTGGTGATCAAGTGGAAGACAATCGAGAGCTGCTAACGAAAATGCAGCCTGATCTGGTTTTTAACGATGCATCAGGAGGAGATAATCTTCAGTTATCTAATTTTGGTCCGGAGCGGTGTCTAAGTGATAGTTCTGTATCGCGGATTGGTGGCTGCTCCTATGATGAGAATGCTGCTAACCAGTGTCTTGATCCGGATTTGCAGAATACTAGAATTGTGTTCACTGAATCACCTGATATACCCACCAGGGGTATGGTGATGTCGGAGTCTTGTTTGGCTGACTCTATTGCTGTGTTGGGAATTGTTGTTCTTGAGCATTGGGGTGCTGCTTAAAAGATGTTTTTGTTCCAATGACGTTCAATCTCATCGTCAGCTTGTTATCCCCCAGTGTCATAGAGCAACGGTAGTGGAACAGGTGTATGGCATTCTATGGGATCATCCTGGATTCAAGAGAACTGTTAGTAAAGTGAAGCGACTTTCCTACTGGTACAGGATGATGGAATTTATAGGTGACTATATGCAGAAATGTGACTAATGTGGTGCCATAAAGCATGAAGAAAGATGGTGTCACACTACACTGACAGATTATCGTGTTGCTGTTGGATAGGGTCACTATAGATAACCTGCACAGTTTTCCTGCCACAGCTGTAGGAAATCACTGTGTTATGTGTTTCTGAATAGTTCATTAGTCTAATGAAAATACAGGATTTTGTTATGTAACAAGTAAAGAAAACACAATTACTTGTAACCAATTTTAAAGCTGGCTACCATGTGTATTAGTGTGAAAATACAAATAAATCGGAAGTACAAAATTGGTAGGGACCCTGTATCATAATTAAACTTGGAAATTAAATCGCAAGCTAGGGCCAAGACTAAAGTATTACATCATGCTAGACTTAAGCCATATTTGAGTGACTCTGTTCCAGAATTGATTGTCAAAATTCAGAGGGTCATGCTCGATGAATCAGTTTCTGGACAAATTTCTAATGGAAATCTGAAAAACTGTCATAACCGTGTTACTGCTAAAGACAAATCTAAGTTAACTGAGACAAATTACAGGACTGAAGCGAGTGTTATGAAAAGAAAAATATTCTCTGAGTGTTTTTAACTGCTAACTGTTCCAGCACTAAATGTATAGGGGCCCTATGAGGACAAATGCATGTGTTCATTTTTATGCCCAACAGGTGCATGGCTGGTGGTGGTCACTGTACATACAGGGTAATTATCTACCGATTCATGCAGGGTGAATATCCCCAGCCCTACCAGCATCTGACTCATGAATCTATGATTAAGATCATATTCATTTGTGTTTAGTTTGTGTTACAATCAGTTTACTGTTATCTGCGAGATTTACTGCAAGTGTAGTAAATTGTTTTGAGCTTCTCCTCAAGTTCTAGCAGCAGGAGGTCAGTACTTGTGGTCATACACAAATACCAGCTGCAGGTATAGGCAAGTACCAGCAAAAGACATGCTTTGACAATTTCAATAGTGCTGACTATTGTAATCTTGTTGTTCATTTTTGAGGAAGTATCGGTGTAAAATGTTATAATAAACTTCTGCCTATGACAGTACCAGCATTTTGGTGACAATTTTAAGGCCAGTGACAAATGTTAAGCCCGATAATAGATTAATTTTGAAAACTGTGACAATGAAAATGACCACTGTTAGTAAACTTGAACTGTGGATTCAGACCACGAGGACGTGATCTACAAGTGGAGGATAGTGTTAGGTAACTATTTTTGTTAAAACATTACAAACTGTAGCTAATATGAGAAAGAGAAAGTGCTTGTGAGTACAGTATAACTTGTCTATAAAGGACAGCATAGCAACCACCTGAAACTGCCCTTTTATAAACAGGTGACTTTTAGAGGGTTTGAATGTAGTTATCTGGCCTGTGTGTGCTGAGTGAATGGACACCAGTGAGGCATGATCTCACACAGTGCAGGGAGTGAGCGAGCCAGCCGGCCAACCAGCTGACCAGCCAGCCATGCATACAATTCACTGCTGATGCTCTTTGGGGACAATTTGTTAGGAATGGTCATATTACAGAGGTCACCACTTTGAGTTTCAGAGCTCTACACAGAGTTTGAGCTCACAGAGTTTGAGTTTAGAGAGTTCGCTCACTCAAAACTAATTATGCTCAACAACTGGAGTTTGAGCTCAAAACTAATTAAGCTCGAGTTCGAACTCCACACTCAAAACTCATAAAACTCTGTGGGTGCCCTCAACCCTGACAAACCCAGGCATATATACGGCCCAAGGAATGAGAGACGGGGGAGTTGAGATGGTTTTATTTTGAAGGGAGTTGACATGGTTTTATTTTGAAGGGAGTTGAGATGGTTTTATTTTGAAGAGAGTTGGAATGATTTTATTTTGAATGGAGATGTGAGATGTCAACTGTCTGACTTACATTCTATTCATGTATATAGCTGTATAAAGTAAACACTACCAAATTTAGCTTAGTAAAAGAAATAGAATTAGGAATTCTGTGTTTTTGTTCTCCATTGGGTAATCTTGAGAGAGACAGAGAAACAACGAGAAGAGAAAACCCAACAATATAAACTGATATTTTGGCAAATTGTCCAGTGAAGTCGATCCCTGAAAACTGTTTAAATGCCACATTTTGTGCTGTGCGCTCTTCGTTTTCTTCGCTGTGATGCATCACTTGCTAAGAATTCTGAGCAATATGGCACACAAATAATAAACAAAACCTTGTTATTTCAGATTTGAAATTACTTTTAATCCAACTTTAAAAATATTTGAGTATCATGCAAATTAGACAAACCTATTTCACAGCTGGGTAGTATATGTATTACAGGGACAGATCTGGCTTCTGTAATGTTCGAGCCAATACATTAGCCAGATACCATTTTTCTTAGACAAAAATAGTAAATATTTTAGCCATGTCTTTACTTCAACGTCACTTATGAAAATTCTTTTAGGGTCATCATCATTTAATACTCTCAATTTTACAGTCCAGATACAATAGGGTCTTAATATATAAGAAAGCCGTTGATGAGTTTGAAACTATGTAATATGACTGAAAGATTTCTAACGACTGTCATATTAGTTTCAAAATATTCAACAATGTAAACAGGAATTTTTGCCTCGTAATTGTAACGCTGGAATTAGTCAGAGTTCAGACAGTCGAGAAAATTAATTTAATTTTAACCCTTTAACCCTGGAATTTGTTTTTAAATTCAATTTTCTCATTAAAAATATCCATTTGCAGACCAAGAGACTATTTTTGGAAAATTTATCACTGGAATGACTGACTCGGTTATCGAGCGAGTCATTCGTGGTAAATTTTCAAAAATAGGCTTCTCTTGGTCTGCAAATGCCCATTTATCATTAGCTAATGAATTAGCCAATTCTGCTTTTCAAGAGACAGATTTAAGTTTTACTAGCATTTGGCTAATTGGCTAGTGGGTAGATCTGTCCCTGTATTACAAAATTTAAATCCACAACATAACGTATCCCTTTTTGCAGTCATTGTCGCTAGGATACATTTGCGGTGGCGCGGGGTATTGTGTCATTATTGCTCATTATGTAACCAATGAAACCTTTTGTTGAATATTACACATGCGTTCATATTGAGAAATATGGAATGCGGTGAAGGCCTTGTTTATATGATATAGGCTAATCCTGCTGAAGCAAGGCCATGTGGCTTTTTGACTTAGTTGAACAAGTAAAATTGTGTAATTCTATGGATTATATAGAGTTGTGCATTTGTCATACAATGAGTCTCTTTTGTGATTCTTCGTAATTTTAGCCCAAAGATGTGCTTCTCAGCTCAGTTCCAAGTGACACCGAACAACCGACTGCAGTGTGGTTTACAGCATCGCCTAGCGCTAGTGATGATCAGGCAGAGTTATCCATGACAGATCCGTCATCAGAACCATCTGTAGAACTGAGATTGGTTCCCCCGTATAATTCTGCAAATGCCAACAAAAGTAGCAGAGGTTCAGGTACAGTATCTGTTTTACAGTACTGCTCAGAAATAGCTTAACATGTTTTCAATACAAAATCAAAGAGACTGTGTCCATGTACATTCGCATAAGAAATGATAATTATTTTTGAAAATTTACCACTGGAATAACTGGATCACGTATCAAATCAGTCATTTGAGTAGCAAATTTTCAACAATAGACTTAGTCTTCAAATGAATATTTTCCCAGAAGCCATATTTCATCAGCTTGAGTGTTAAGAAGTTGATGGTTGCCTAATGCTAGTATAAATATGTCGTGACTCATAATGGGCTTGTAGCGATTTGTAATACTAAGCCTCACATGACCCATGAAATAATCATTATGCATTAGCCGTTTAGTGGTCATGAAGCAGACTGTGGTCTTGGTAAATGTCTATTTTCAGGCCAAGGAAGTTGATCTTTGAAATACTACCACTAGAATAACTGGCTCGATAACTTAGCAAGTCATTCCAATAGTAACATTTTCAACAATAGTCTTCTCTTGGCCTGCAAATGGGCATCCAATAAGCAAATATTTTGACTTTGATATTTGAACATTACAGTTTTAAAGTAATGACCACGTCCATATAAAGACAACGGTATTAAGCCTTTCAGGCCAATCTGTTCCACCTGTCCTACAGTACAAACGTATCCATTTTCATGACGAAACTAAAACATAAATGCGATGAAACAAAAATAAACAGAGCAGTTTGAGTTTCTCCATTATGTTGCTATGTTTTGATCATAATGAAACAAAAACAGTTTGAGAACAAAAAAACATTTATTTACACACACGGTTACAAAATAAATTTAGCATTAGTGTGAGATAAACATGGAGAATAATCGCGCATACACGCGAACTAAATAAAACCAGATGACGGGAAGCGTGAGAATTTTGTCATCTAGTTTGTGTTATGTGATTCCACGGTCACTTTTCTCATTACTCTACATATAAAACTAATCCAACACGTATCACCGTGAAATAATATTTGTTCATAAATTAAATAAGAAATTTGGAAAAAATGAACAAATATTATTTCACGGTGATACGTGTTGAATTAGTTTTATATGTAGAGTAATGAGAAAGGTGACCGCGGAATCACATAACACAAACTAGATGACAAAATTCTCATGCTTCCCGTCATCTGGTTTTATTTAGTTCGCGTGTATGCGCGATTATTCTCCATGTTTATCTCACACTAATGCTAAATTTATTTCATAACCTTGTGTGTAAATAAATGTTTTTTGTTCTCAAACTGTTTTTGTTTCATTATGATCAAAACATAGCAACATAATGGAGAAACTCAAACTGCTCTGTTTATGTTTTTATTTCATCGCATTTATGTTTTTGTTTCGTCATGAAAATGGATACGTTTGTACTGTAGGACAGGTGGAACAGATTGGCTGAAAGGTTAAATACAGTTGTCTTTATATAATATTCAACAGTATGTTTTATAGTGTTTTGAAAAACATTTAAAGTGATTTCTGAGGTGTATTGTATGACTTAAGTGGTATAAAAAGAATTGTCTTTTCTATCACCAGAGCGAACATCAGAATCGCTGGAACACTTGTTAGATAATTGGCACCTTGTTAATGCCGACAAAGACGCAATAACGCCTGAGGGCTATTTGAAACAGTCAAGCTCTAGCGGGTTTCTGTCGCGATTACGACACATGAGCAGCTCGCTAAGTATGACATTTACGGATACGGACTCAGATTCGCAGGCTGGTACATTTGGACTGACAAAAACGCTTTCTGTTTTAAGACAGCGATTAGGTCGGAAATCTACTGGTGACGATGGCGCTACATTCATTTCTGGTTTAACCGCAGATTCAACTGGATCTTCTTGTTCCAAGTGCAGACAGGTATATTGCATAGTCGCTCAGATCAGTATTTTGAAGCAGATTTACTTGAAGGTGTTGCTGTGGAACAGCAGCTTTCAGTGGTTTTCTTATGCAATGAAGAGATCCAAACTGTCACTCAAATATCTGACATTATAGTTGTAGCTGATGTCACAATCATAATGAGGTAACATAGCTCCATCATGAAAATAGAAAAGTCTGGCACTAGTGTATGAATTGTATCTCTGATGAATTTACAATTTAGTAAACATTCTGTTGAATATTTTGAAACAAATTATTTACTGGGAGCTGTTGTTGCCATAGGCAGCAACAGACCCCTGTTAAATTAGTTTCAAAATGTTGAACAGTTTACATGTACCTGTATGTTTACATTTAAATTTAGATTTTGGTAATTTATGTTTTAAAGTTTTAAATCAATTCCAACCCGCATAAAATGTGGCCGGAGCGTATCAAAAAATCGGCATTGTTAGCTTGAATTGGTTCCCTCTCCATTTTAATACCCTGGCCAACGAATTGGCGGGGTATGTTATGGCGTTTATGGGCTGGTGGTCGGGTTGGTGGCAGAGTGGTTTTCGCATGATAACTCTGCTACCATTTATTGGATCACTTAGAAACTTCATAGGATGATTTTACTAGGTCTGAGGAAGAAATCTATCGAAATCGATGATGATCTGAAATCCAAAATGGCTGCCAGCCACAGGTAGCCATCTTGAATATTGATTTCCGGATAATAACTGTTACCGTTTATTGGATCGGATAATTGATTTCCGGAAGATGACTCCATGACCATTTAGTGGATCGCTTTGTAACTTCATAGGATGACTGGACTATGTCTGTGAAAGAAATCGCTATCTTCTAATATCTCTCATTCATTAGTTTGCCTTTATCGATCTGCAGAAGGCATTTGACAAGGTGTGGAAGGATGGCCTTGTGAAGCTCCGGTGCACAGGCATCGATGGCAACATGTTCCGATGGACCAAGTCATACCTACACAATCGCAGAGCTAGAGTGCTGGTGGATGGACAATCTGGACAGAATGGATTGCTGAGACAAGGAGTGCCACAAGGCGGAGTATTATCACCAACTCTGTTCATACTCTTCATTAATGACATTGTAGCAGAGCTGCCCAATGGGATCCTAGCAGCCCTATATGCAGATGACCTCGTACTCTGGTGCACCGAGGAGTACACAACGACTGCCACGTACAGAATGCAGCTCGCCTTGGACAGAATTACAGCTTGGGCCAATCGCTGGTGTAATACCATCAACAAAGAAAAATCATCAGCCATGCTATTCTCACTGTCCACCAAAACCAAGGTTGGCAATCTGACACTGGGCGGTACTCCACTCGAGTACGAGGACCAGCAGACATACCTGGGAGTCACCTATGACAGAAGATTAACATGGAAGGAGCACATCCAGAACGCAGAGGCAAAGGCCAGAAGAAAGCTAAACATCATGAGGAAGCTGGCAGGAACAAAGTGGGGTGCCAATGAAAGGATCCTCAAGACCATCTACCTAGGTGCCGTACGACCACACCTTGAGTATGGATCCAGCTCAGGATGACAGCAGCTAAATCTCATCAACAGAACCTCGACAGAGTACAAAACCAGGCACTGCGCATCATCACTGGTGGAATGAGATCAACACCAATTGAAAAAATGGAGCAGACAGCAGGCATCCCCCCACTTAGCAAAGGAAGGGAATGCAAAGCACTGATCCAAGCTGCAAAGTTCAAATCGTTCAACAACCACCCGATCAAGATCAGGCAAGCACAGCTGTCATCAGGAAGACTTAAAAGATCAAGTTTTGTGAAAGAGACAAAAGCACTTCAAAGGAAACACCAAAAAATGTTGCTAGCACAAATAGAAGACCCAAACCACACCCTTGATCCTCCACCCTGGGAAAACAAACTAGAGAGCATAGCTATTCACACCACAGTACCAAATCTCACAACCAAAGATGAACACAGTGATGTGAGCAAGAAGGCCCTGACCATAGCCATGCTGGAAGAAATGTACCCTCGGGAGACATGGATATGGATCTACACAGATGGATCAGCCAAAGAGGCAATTAGGAGCGGAGGTGCCGGACTGCACATACAGGATCCAAACGGACAACATGAGTCGGCTGCAATACCGACAGGCAAACACTGCACAAACTACAGAGCTGAAGTCGAAGTACTGGTTCATGCAGCTAATACCATCAGCAGAACAGCAGACCCTATTTCACAGATTGTCTTTTTATCTGATGCCCGCTCTGTCCTTGAGGCTATCACCAAAGGTAAGCTGTCACAACTTGAAGAAGCACTACAAACCATCAAATGCTTTCGGATAGCACTGCAGTGGATCCCCTCACACTGTGGAGTCCAAGGAAATGAGGAAGCAGACAAGATGGCAAAGGTGGGTGCAGAAGAGAATCAGACAGAAAACATGGTTACCCATAGAGAGATGAAGACTATCATCAAGTCACTCTATAGAACACCTCAATCAGAAGATGCCCACCATCATCTCTCGAGGCCAGAGCAAGTGACCATTTTTCGTCTCAGAACTGGACACAACAGACTAAACCAACACATGTACAGGCGGTTCCACCTTACGACATCGCCCGCTTGTCCTTGTGGAGAAGCAGAACAGACCACAGAGCACATACTTCAATGTTGCAGTACGTATCAGCTGCTGAGAGAAGAGATCTGGCCTTTGTCAACCTCTTTTCTTGAAAAGCTCTATGGGCCTGTGGATGAACTGCAGAAAACCACAGATTTCATCTTGAGAACGGCTCTCCAAGTGTGATACCAACGATTGAAAAGAAGAAGAAGAAGATGGCAGGGTATTATGCACCATTTGCGGAGCTTTTGTTATCCCCCCCCCCCCCCCGTCTGGAAGACGGGGGATATAGCGATCAGCATGTCTGTCCATCTGTCTGTCCGTCTGTCCATCCATCTGTCTGTCTGTCCCCGTCTTGTCAACGCAACTCCTCCTAGAGGTCTCAATGGATTAAGTTAAAATTTTGTCCACATCAGTATCATGTGCGGTTGTGCATGTGCTTTTTTGCGACTGAAAAATTGTTCATTACAGAGTTATCTCCCTTTAAATATCATAAAGCCGATACATAAACTGCATTGCCAATCATTTCTTGTCAACGCAACTCCTACAGTTTAGCTCCAATTCTTTTGAAACTTGGTAAGTGTTATCATTACCATGGGAAGGTGTGCATGTGCTATCCGTATACATGTACATCCATCTGTCTGTCCAAAATGTATGTGTGTCCGTCTGTCAGTCCATCCATCTCTGACAATAACTTCTTGTCAACGCAACTCCGTGAAGTCTCAATGGATTAACTTTAAATTTTGCCCACATTATCAGTATCATGTGCAGATGTGCATGTGCCTTTTTCTCGGTCAAAAAATTGTTCATTACAGAGATATCCCCCTTTAAATATCTTAAAGCTGATACATAAACTGCATTGCCAATCATTTCTTGTCAACGCAACTCCTACAGTTTAGCTCCGATTCTTTTGAAACTTGGTAAGTGTTAGCATTACCAGGTGAAGGTGTGCATGTGCTATCTGTATACATGTACATTCATCTATCTGTTCAAACACTGTATTTCCGTCTGTCGGTCTATCCATCTCTGGCAATTATTTCTTGTCAACGCAACTCCTAGAGGTCTCAATGTATTAACTTAAAATTTAATCCACATTATCAGTATCATGTGCAGATGTGCATGTGCTTTTTTCAGGGCCAAAAAACTATTCACTGCAGAGTTATCCCCCTTTAAATATCTTAAAGCTGATACATAAACTGCATTGTCAATCATTTCTTGTCAACGCAACTCCTCCTGCAGTTTAGCTCCAATTCTTTTGAGACTTGGGAAGTGTTATCATTACCATGGGGAGGTGTGCATGTGCTATCCGTATACCTGTACGTCCATCTGTCTGTCCAAAATGTATGTATGTCCGTCTGTCAGTCCATCCATCTCTGACAATCATTTCTTGTCAACGAACTCCTAGAGGTCTCAATGGATTAACTTAAAATTTTGTTGACAATTTCAGTATCATGTGCAGCTGTGCATGTGCTTTTTTTTCGCGGCGAAAAAATTATTCATTACAGAGTTATCACCCTTTAAACATCTTAAAGCCGATACATAAACTGCATTACACTTAGTGACAAAGGAATTTAGGTTTTAGGAGGAGTTGCATTTTTCATTGATTTGTTTTTCTAAGATATTGTCCTTTACAATTTAACGTTACATGTATGTCCACTCTTGATGTATGTTTGTCTGAAATGTGTGGATCCAGGGGTATATGCCGTCTTCTGATGGCTCTTGTTTAGCTTAACTTCATACAAATATAGCTTGTAAAAATATTTTCTTATACAATGTGTTAAATAGGTCTCCTCAATGAGATTGTTTTCAAAATTTTGAACAACCTACATGTTTAGGTGGTTAGAAATTTAACTATAAACAATTCCAAAGTTTAAAAACTGAAAAACTGCAGCTAAGCTATTTCTGAAAAAGTTGGTCCCGATCCCAGGATGATTCATAATAAGGAACTTTTCCTTATTGTACAGGTAAGCTGTTGAATATTTTGAAACTAATTTGACCATGTGCTGTTGCTGCTGTGCCCAGTCAAATTAATTTCAAAATATTCAAGAATGTTTATTAAATAGTAAAGACATAAAATTCGTACAACTTTACGAACTATTAAGCATTTATGACGGACTAAGTTCCGTCATTCATAACGTAGTTGATTATGACATCAGCCTACATGTGACGTTGATTATGACATCATATGATTGATCGATAAACTGGATTCTTCCATTTGCCCTACTATTAACATGGAACATGTAAGGATAGAGCTCTCTTGTATAAACCTGAGAATGGACCTTTCCAGTTTTAGCTATGCCCCGCCTATCACTAGCTAAGCTCCACCCACACCTCGGTCATCCTGAGATCAATAGATCCCTGAGCTCCCTGACTCAATTTCTAGAAAACTATATAGGTAAGCTGTTAAATATTTTGAAACTAATTTGACTGGGCGCTGTTGCTGCCTATGGCAGCAACAGCGCCCAGTCAAATTAGTTTCAAAATATTCAACAGTATGTTTATTAAAAGGTAAAGACATATAATTCGTACAACGTGTCAGACTATTAAGCGCTAAAGATGGACTATTTCAAAATCATTCAATACATCATGATTATGAGGTCATCCTACATGTCACTTTGATTATGCTGTCATGATATGATGGATGGATAAACTTGGAACGGCCCATTATTTTGTAACCTGAATATCAAGCATTGATGGAGCCCTGACCACATACATGTACTCTTAGTCTGTTTCTTGTATCTCAGCTTGAAGATACAATTGCCGGGTTGCGAGAAGACTTGCAGGCAGTCGAAGATGAACTTGACGTCACACATGAAGTAACAAAGCTTTTACAGCGTGAGTTTGACAAGCTGAGCCGACAGAAGGAAGCCATCAATAGGTTTGATAATAATAATTGTTGGACTTATGTAATGCTACCTGGCGACCTTTTTTGTTAAATTTGGTGTTTAGCTCTTGTTCGACTAAACTGTTATGGCTAATAATATTATTAGAATTAGCTTTAAATAAAAACCACAAAAATAAAAGATTTTATCATGTTTTATAAATTAAAAAGAAGTTGACAAATTTTAACGAAGTGTCTCTATCATTGTTAGCTCACCTGGCCTGAAGGGTCAAGTAAGCTTATGCCATGGCATCCATCCATCCGTCTGTTGTACATCCATTAAATCACTTCTCCATAACTGTTTGACCGATTTCTACCACATTTACCTGAAAGGATCCTATGCTGATTAGTTCCAGAACTTCTATTCAAAATTTGATAAAAAATGGAGTGGAAATTGTTAAAATGCTTCTCCTTTGCTGCTTAATGTATTTCAACCAAATTTGCTAGAAGGATTCTACCGTGGTGGGTTCTAGAACTTCTATCCAAAATTTTGGTTGACCCCTTTTTTAGGTGAACCCCGTTTTCCTAACCATTGTCAAACAATGTTCAATGATCATGAATTGAACTTGAAAACCATCATTGACCATGCATGTTAAATGGCACCACAATCAGACCATGGTCGACCATGATAAACAAATTTCTCATGGCCATGATAAAACCATGTTTGATGGTCGGGGACAGACCATGGTCAAACAACATGATCAGACCATGGTCGACTGGGTCGAATGGTGACATTTGACCATGGGCAACCATGGTCTGACTCTGGTACCATTTAACCTGCATGGTCAAGCCATTGTCTGAATGTTGGTGCTCTACCATGGTCTGTGACTGTGGCGCTATACTTTTGTAACAAAGTGCACATGTGCCAGAGTGTACAGACTACATCATTGTACTATTTTGGTTTTATCCAAAAGGATAAGAAGCGATTAATATATTGTAAGCATTGTCATGAGCTATGGTAATAGTCATGAAGATAAAATATTGATCAAACTTTCTAGATATATAAGACTATGGAAATTTTGGAATGGTTAACCGACATTGGCATTGTTTGAAAATTGTCTATACAAGAATATTGTGTGGTATTATTACCTGTATGTTTCTTTGTACCATATAACACCATAAATAGACGGCACATTTTTGCCCAATTTACATGTTCTAAAAAGTTAGTGCGCAACATATACATGGATAAAACAGTCATATTTTTTTCTAATTAAAGATACCACGACAATTTAACACAATTGCTGGTACAAATTCTTTCCACCTTGCGACTATGTTTAATGTATACGTCGAAAACATCATCGCAGAAGTGAAATTATTAAATTGAACTGCCTAATTATTGCATACCCTGTAATAAATTAGGATTTATTTAATAAAGCAAGTTTATGCTGAGTACTATAATGTACCGAGCTCTAGTCTATCACATAGATATTTGAGAATGGGCACCAGTCGCATCTAATATGAGAATGGACACCTGCCTTTATTTAATAATAGCAAGGTTAAATTCTGACAACCAATATATATATATTCGGAAATATATTTATATAGTCCATAGAATTCTAGACCTTCATAATACATCTTGAGAACAGACACTAAGTCGCATCTCTTAATATGCGAACGGACACTTGCCATTCTTAAATAAAGTAAGGTCAGACTGACAACTAATCTATATAGTCCCTAGAATTCTAGACTTTCATAAGACATCTTGAGAACGGACACTAAAGCTCTTTAAATGAGAACAGACTACTGTTGCATTTCCACAAGTTTACCTAGCTGCCTAGAGTCCTATCTATCTTCCCATAATAACCAATACAGAGAGAACAGGCACCAGTCATATGTCTATAAGCCAGTTATATGTATTGCTCTAACTCAAAGACCGGGCACCAAACATCTCTGGTAATTTACTAGCTAAGCGAGAACGGGCATCGCATCTCTAATGCCGATTTTTGGATCTATTTTACCCTCTGTCATGTTTTTTCTTGCCCCGTGCAGTCACAACGATTACAATTACTCTCTTCTTTCTCAATTTATTATGGATATCAAGTAAAATTTTCCGTTATAAATAATTTATGTGTTAAGAATGTCTTACGTAGGATATTCGTCATGTGATATATTGGATTTACCGGACAAATGGATTTGAATCGGATGTTTGTAGTGGATTCTTAACCGAAAGGAATTTGTTCAAGATGGCTGACCGCTCAATCCGTCGGTGTGGTAGGCAACGAACGATGCCTTTAGACACCGACAATCCCATGAACTGGACTTTAGCTAAGTTAATTTCAGGGCTACAAATCATGAAAATTTTCGTGCCAGCGTCAATCAACTAACCAACACTCCAGAATTTATATTTAGAGAATGTTGGCCATCAAAGGGGACCACATAGACCTACCAGACCACAGACGCCATTGCTGTTCAATCGCAGTGGCAGTACTCGCAACACGAGTGCAATGATCGTGAACGAGACAGAGACTCGAGCCAGAAGATCACAGAATATATCAGTTAACCCACAAGTACAAGCAGGGCTTGTGGGGCCAGTAACTCAAACTAAAACATCGAGTTCGCAGAGTTGTGCATTAGTTAGGGAACTTTAGAATATGACGCCAAGCCAGATTCCCATTTCACACGTCGCGTGGAGTGATACAATCGCAGATATTGTCACTTCATTCCAAGCAGATCCACCGTTAGATTCGATGTTAGGTGTGGCTCATGAAAGTGACATTCATATTCCAGATCATTTTATGGATGCAGTTGACAGGTGCGAGAATGCCTGCGTTATTGAAAGTGTGTGTCACTTTACGAACAGTTCAACAAACTGTCTTAGGATTACAGCAGACTGTTCAGACAATGCTAAATAAAACCGACCTCGCACAAGAGAGTACTCTACAGTCAGCCTATGCCACATTAAATTCAGCTGCACAACACATGCCGAGTACCAGTTTTTCATTAGCAAACCCTCGACCACATCAAGTCACAAGACACATGACAGGTGGGTACGGCCTTCCACAATCCAAACATGGTATCCCCGCTGAATGCATTCCTCACATTGATGTAGTTGCAGATTCATTTACAAAGCGAATGTGGGACACTAACGATATCAACCTTGTGACTTTACTAATACCTAGATATGAGACAGAGTGAAAAAAGAACCAGTCTGATAGATCCGTGGACCGTGAAAACCATCGCCTCCAGCGAACCCTGACAATTAGCAAATTTATTACGTCTTGGGAAATACAAGCGAATCATGGCCATGAAATTTCTAGAACGCCAACCAGAGCTTGAACAATATGAGGTGAACATTACTCAAATCTCAAATGTCTATGGACAGAAATATTATAACTATCACTCAGTTTTCTGCCAGAGTGGCAGCCGTCTTGAAGGACAGTAATATCGAAATAGACTGGTCAATCTGGGACAGTTCCCTCTTAAGCTTGATACATGATGTGGGGAATGCTCGTGTTAATGCGTGCGATTTGTGTAACTCTACTACCCATGGCACAGTTTTCTGGAAATTAATAGGCAGGTGGTTCAGGGATCGATCGATCCCAACACGAGCGAGGTGTGGGTGGAGCTTAGCTAGAGATGGGAGGGCATAACTAAAACTAGAAAGGCCCATTCTCAAGTTCAATCCTGGTCAAGTGTATAATACTGTGTTCAATTTTGCTTTGGCTGATCGCATTTGTTTTCTTACATACAGAGCTAGAGATGAGAGTACCGCTGACAACGACGCACCTATCGAGAGCATGGAAGAAAAGCAAGAAAGTAAGATTGTTGATCTCGAGTTCCTCCTACGGAAAACTGTGGATGAGAAGAATGAGGTTGGCAATAGATTAAAGTAAGTCCTCTCATAGGAGCTGATGTTTTTACAGCATTCTGCTTTGAAATAATGTAATGGAGGAATCCAGTTTTAGCTATACCTTGCCCATCTCTATCTAAGCTCCACCCACTCTGCCTGTGTTGGGATCGATCGATCCTTGCACTACCTAAATCTCAATTTTCAGAAGTCTATTCAGGTAAGCTGTTGAATATTTTGAAACTAATTTGACTGGGTGGTGTTGCTGCCTAATGTATATTAAATAGTAAAGACATACAATTCGTACAACTTGACAGACTATTAAGCATATGACGGGCTAAATTATGTCATTCGTGACGTAATTGATTGTGACATCAGCCTACATGTGATGTAGTTGATTATGACATCATGATTAAGTGAGAAACTGGATTCCTCCATTATTAGCTAACCTGGCCAGAATGGCCAAGTGAGCTTATGGCATGGCGACCATCCATCCGGCGTGCAGCCATCAACTTTTGTTTAAAAACGCTACTCCTCATTAACAACTGGGAGGATTTCAATCTAATATGACTGGAAGGACCCTATGGGGTAGGCTTCAGAACTTGTATACAGAATTTTGATTGGTCAATTTTTCCGGCGGCCATCTTGGACTTTCTGAAAATTTCTGAAAATCACTTAAAAACCTACTTCTCATTAACCACTGGGCCAATTTCAATCAAACGTGGATGAAAGAACCCTAGTGTGGTATCCTTCAGAACATCTATACAGAATTTTGATTGATCCATTTTTCTGGTGGCCATCTTGAATTTTCCAACAAAATGCGGGAAATCGTTTAAAACGCTACTCATGAACTGCTTGAGAAATTTCAACCAGACTTGGCTGGAACGATACTAGGCTGGTAGATTTCAGAATATGTATACAGAATTTTGATTGGTCCATTTTTCTGGCAGCCATCTTGGATTTTCTGAAAATTTTGGGAAATCAGTTAAAAGGCTACTCCTCATTAACCGCTTGAATGAGTTCAAGTAAACTCGGGTGGAAGGATCCTATTGTCATAGCCCCTAGAAATTCTATTCAGAATTTCGATAGGTCGATGTTTGGCAGAAATCTCTGATTTTCTGAGTTTTCCAAAAGCATATAAAAACGGTACTCCTTCCTTCAATCAATAACCCGATTTCAACAAAACTTGGGTGGAACGATCCTAGGATGATAGGCTCCAACATATTAAACGAGAGTCTTGATTGGGCAATTTTTTGGTGGGTATCTTGGATTTTACGAAAATAATCCATCATGTCTATTTAAATGCAAATGGTTTAAATGCCAATGGTTTAGGTGAGTGCTACAGGCCCTTGGGCCTCTTGTATTCATCAGGGCTCTGAAGGTGGGTGTAAACAGTAGCCACTCCATCCTTCATGAGCTTCAGTTGTTTTGCTGGTAGTCTGCTTCCCATTTCCATTTGAATTGAGGAATCCAGTTTCTACTTCGAATAATACTTACCAGATGTACTATTATGATAATGTCTATTATCTAGTCTAGCTCAAAATAAACAATTAAAACTCCGCACTCTCCTGGTCCTGCCCATACTGTGTCCGGGAATACCATAGCCGCAGGTACCGAGTCAATTCCTAATCACAGTCAGATTCGTCTATTTTGCGCTTGTTTCAAGTCGCATGTGTTTAGAGTGTCATTTAATTGATAAATTAAGCAGTTTTAGCGCGTGTTTGTGAAAACCATCGCTGGACTAATGGAGGAACTAGGGAAATCATCACAGGGGCAGGTTGTATCAATCTAGAATTTGTACATTCGTGCCATAATGACTGTTTGAAATTTCCTTAAATTGGCACATTGTTTTATAATGTTAGCCATTGTTGGAGTCGCTTCTGTACCCGTTAACTTTTAGTTTTAATTCGGGTACTCGGTTAATTTCTCTTGCGACTCGGTTCCTCTAAGATGGATGCGCCCTTAGCCAAGATGGCGGCGCCCATGTAATATGTCGTTATTGGCTTGGTGTATCCAGGCACTCTGTTATCGCCGATTTTAGCTCTCGCTTCATTGTCGAGGGTGTTTGTAGTGATCGGCGAGGTTTTCTTGGTTATTTAACGTTAGTTAAAGGCTGAGTTGTGTTTTGTAAAAAATTTTCACTCAAAAAAGTTTCAAATATTTCCTGCCTAAGACTTGTTATCATTAATTTAAGAGAAAGTTAATGTGTTTAAGAAATCTTAACTATCAAGTCTATTGTGCGTATTGCTCGTCATCACTTGTCATGTGCAGCGTTTTAATTCTTCTCTGTGTTCGCAGAAACCGAAGAACCCGGACACGTTGTGCCAGAAGTGCAACAGGTTCATGAAACGGAAGTATCTTGGTCATCACTGTGTGGCATGTGCGAAGTGTAAGGTCGGAAGCCCGTGTGATGTGTGCGCCAAGTGGTCGTCGGCAATGGTGGCTGAGTTTGACAGGGATCGACGGGCGAGGCTGGAGCGTATAGAGAAGGATAAGGCAGTGAAGCGGCAGCAAGCGTCGTTGGTTGGACTGGAAGGTCGGCTGAATGAGAGGATGGATTCAGCACTGGGCGTATTGGCGGCCCAGTTCAAGGCCATGTTTGATTCATTACAGTCCACGGGCCCGGTGAGGCAAGCTGGTGCAGGGCAACCATTAGGTGGTCCGGCTAGTTCTGCTGAGGGTCATGCACCTGACCCTTCTCTGTCCTCGGCTCAAGAGCCGTCGGTAAAGGAGGAAGAATTGCTGTTGATGGAAGACTCCGGCATGCCGGATCTTTCAATGTCGGCAATGCCTAGTACGTCCCAGGGGTCTCCCTCGGGATTTGTACGGGTTTGCCAGGCGGATGGTGATGTCGACGTTCCGTCAGGCATTTTTCATCCGTTATTTGTGCAACCGGATATGCCGGCGGAGCCGTGGTTTGCGGTTCCGACGGCTATCCCGACGGCGTTAGGCGCGGCTCCTATCGGAGTGACAGTGCCAGCCGTGATTGAGGCGGTCGTAGTCCCGGATCCCGTGTTGGAGCCGATGGACTGCGGAGAATCCGTATCCGGCGATTCGTTGGATACTGGTGCCGCTGGTAGTCGCGCTATGGATGCGCTCTGTCCTGGCAGAGACGTTTATCGTAGCGTTCAGCAAGGATCGTCGGTGGCCCTCTCATCTAAGGGAGAGAGGGAGGATGAAAACGGGAGTTCTTTAATGGACGATTCCGCTTTCTGCGCCGAAGCTGAATGGGTGCAGGTCCTTGGATGGATGACCAATCGTCTCGGGTTGGCATCGGATCTAGGATCTCAGCGCGATCCGGCGATGGAGCGGATGTCAGAGCGTGCGGCTAGCGCTCTGTCCAGTGGCTCTTCGGCCATGCCTACACTCCCCTTGGACACGCAGACTTCTGACATGTTGGAAGTTGCGGCATATCGTCTGGTTCAGCCAGACTATGCGTTGCCCAAGGCCCCGAAGGGGATAAGGAGTAGGGTCCGTTTTCCGGAGCAGGCCTATCATCAGTACGCCAGGGTTCCACAGCTTTCCGTTGCGGAACGTGAGGCGCTGAATAGGCCGTTGGCTGGGAAGGCCAAGGGGCGGTCACGTCCCTTGGTTTCTCAGACCAACAAAGACCCGTTTAATGAGCTCACGCTCATTGAGGATGCGGCTAGGGCAGCCATGGCTGCGCTGTCGCACGGGTGTACCGTCTTGCAGGGTATGCTGGACTGCACGGCGGAAGGCGGACAGGTGCCAGAGGCTGCTCCCGGAGTTGTTCGGGACACCATGCGCCTGTCTCAGGATTGCCTGGCCAGGGTGATCACAAGAACTTTAGC
The DNA here is from genome assembly GCA_034401795.1 of Chaetoderma sp. LZ-2023a. NCBI lineage: Eukaryota > Metazoa > Mollusca > Caudofoveata > Chaetodermatida > Chaetodermatidae > Chaetoderma > Chaetoderma sp. LZ-2023a. Next base: position 91,901,335 of record CM067369.1, read on the forward strand.
AGAGCGACGGAGAATGGTTCTCGATTGTGTGGAACCAGGACCGGAGATGAGGGCAGCGTTATCTTCTGCGCCTTTCATAGGTCCAGGCTTGTTCGGCGGCTCGGCACGACAAGCGCTTTCTAAAGTTGCATCGATGGTGGCGGAGCAAGAGGTGGTCGGCAAGTCGTGGAAGTCAACCAAGAGGACTCAGCCGCAACAGTCCTACCGTCAACACAGACAGGAGCAGCAGAGGCAGCGTCCTAGATCGCCCTTCCGTCCTTCTGCCCGTGATGCCCATAGGCCATCCTGAGCACAAGGGCCTGGCCGTTCGTCCACATACAAGCCCTCTAGTAAGAGGCCGTATGAGGACGACAGGAAGGGTGGCGGTTCGGGCCGTGGCGGCTACCGTAAGGATAGTCGTGGCGGCGGTTCCGGACCGTCATACCACAAGAAGCCGCGGGCCGGCCGTGGGGCTCGTTCCTGACGGGTTTCCGGCGGAATCAATACCGGCGGCTTTGGAAACAAATGGAGTCGAGAATCTTCACCCAAGCGATGTAGCGTCTTGTCGGCTAATCTCGACCGACAACTGTGTGCAGATTCCTTCCGTCGGAGGCAGACTTCAGCTATTCCTAAGCCAATGGGAACAGGTCGTGCGCGACTATTTAGTCTGTCAGTGGATAAGAAACGGCTACGATCCGGACTGGCTCATCCATCAATCGTTAGTTCCGTTAACCTCGACTCCAATATGGACTCCTATTCCAAGGGAATTAGACCGTCTAGTTGCCATTCAGTCAGAGATAGAATCGCTTCGTCAGAAAAAGGCGATTCACCTGGTCGCCGATCAGTCATCACTGGACTTCTATTCGATTATGTTCCTAGTTCCGAAGCGTACCGGAGGGTGGAGACCAATTCTCAATCTCAAACCGTTGAACAAATTTATTCTTTCTCCCAGGTTTCAGATGGAGACGGTAGCAGCGGTGATGACAGGGCTCAGGAAAGGCATGTGGGCGGTATCAATAGATCTGAAGGATGCTTATTTTCATATTCCAATGTCAATTCCCTTTCAGAAGTACCTGCGGTTTGCATTCCAAGACAATGTTTGGGAATTCAATGCTCTTCCATTCGGCCTGACCACGGCTCCGAGGGTCTTCACCAAGGTGGTTCTCGCCATGACTTCTTTACTTCGCAGGAGAAACATAGCTGTTCACACTTACATAGACGACTGGCTGCTAAAGGCGGGGAATCCAGTCACTCTGCGCAGCAATCTGAAGGTAGTCCTAGACTTATTGAAGAAGCTAGGATGGATTGTGAATCTAGAGAAATCAGAACTGACTCCATCCCAGGAGTTTGTTTATCTGGGAATTTTTTTCAATCTCAGGGACGGCGTAGCTTTTCCGGCGGAGAGCAGAGTCAGAAGCCTGATTGCAGTATTGGAGTCAGTTTCTCTAGGAGCCTATCTGACGGCGCGTCAATTTCTCAGAATACTCGGTTTACTAGTATCTCTGGAGAAGGTGGTGCCATATGCGGCGCTCAGGCGCAGGCCGATTCAGATGTATTTGATGTTGTTCTGGTCACAGAGAACAGATCCGTTATCTCTGAGAATACCAGTAAAAGAACCATTGATATTCCACCTTCAGTGGTGGTTGTCGGAACAGAATCTCCTGCGAGGTGTTCCTCTACAACCTCCTCAACCTCAGATGTCCATATTCACGGATGCATCATTGACAGGTTGGGGAGCGGTATTGGACAATCAGTCAGTGTCAGGGGAATGGGATCGGACCAATGCGCAGAAACATATCAATGTGCTCGAGCTATTAGCGGTGGTATTAGCACTGCAGAAGTTCGAGAGTCTAGTTCAAGACAAAATTGTCCTAGTAAGGACAGACAACTCAACAGTGGTGTCTTATTTGAACCGCCAGGGCGGGACAAGATCACCGGAGTTGTGTATGATGGTTTGGAACCTTCTGCTGTGGTGCCAAGAGAGGAATATTATTCTTCGGGCAGCACACATTCCAGGAAGATTGAACATCTTAGCGGATGCTCTCAGTCGAAGGACGGTTTGTCGTCCGACGGAATGGCAGCTCAACCAAGTGGTAGCGGAGGTTCTATTCAAACAATGGGGCAAGCCAAATGTCGACCTATTTGCAATGAAGAAAAACGCAAAGATGGTCACGTACGTGTCACCGATCCCCGACCCGTTAGCTCTAGCAGTAGACGCACTGGCGATAAGTTGGAAGGGAATGTACGCGTATGCGTATCCTCCAACAATTCTCATCCCGAAAGTTCTGGCAAAGATAAGAGAGGGGATGTGCCAAGTACTACTGATCGCTCCTTATTGGCCAGGCCGATCATGGTTTACGGATCTGCTGGACCTTCTGGTCTGCAGTCCAATCCCTCTTCCAGACACAAGAGATGTAATCTCTCAGAACAAGGGTCTGTACCTTCACGACAGACCAGAAATGTTCAAATTGACTGCATGGATGTTGTCAAGCAGCGTGCAATTGAGGGTGGCTTTTCTGAGCAAGCAGCGAAGTTTGTTGCTTCGGCCAGAAGAGTTTCAACCACAAAAACATATAATTATAGAATCAACAAATTTGCACAGTGGTGTGAGAGAAGAGATATTGATCCCTTTTCTGCATCTGTTCAACACGTAGCAGATTTTATCTGTCATTTATACGAAGTTGACAAACTTGTACCTTCTACCCTAGCAGCATATAAGTCTGCATTAGCTTCTGTCATTCCTAGTCTCACCATTGGGGGAGTGGAGAATGACACCTTGAATGAAGTTATCAAAGGAATGAGCAATCTGCGACCTAGACAGCCAATTCCTATCCCATCATGGAATCTATCTCTTGTTCTACAGGTTTTAGGGCATGCTCCCTTTGAACCGATTAGATCTATTGACATTAAACTGTTAACTATTAAATCAGTTTTCTTGGTTGCAGCAGCGTCGGCGAGAAGGAGAAGCGAGATTCATGCGCTTTCTGCCGAACAAGACCGTTTTGTCGTCACGGGTGAAGGTTTAAGATTACTTCCACGTCTTTGTTTCCTGGCAAAGAATCAGTCACTTAAATATCCAGGACAGCCGATCAATTTGCCAAGTTTAACTAGACATGACCCAAATTCTTGTGCTTGGTGTCCTGTCAGATGTCTAAAGATGTATAAGAAACGTACTTCTGAGTGGAGAGACGACCCAAAATCTCTGTGGTTATGTCTCAAAGCTCCCCATTTACGTGCTTCGAAAGATACTATTTCTCGTTGGATAGTTGACGCTATTCAGATGTCGCACAAGATCGCTACAGGAAAGCAGATTGATCGTGCGAAGGCCCATGAGGTCCGAGCACTAGCAGCATCATCGGCCCTTTATAAGGGTGTCTCATTAGAGCAGGTGATGTCTGTAGCACAATGGCATGCCGAGTCGTCATTCACTGATTTCTACCTTCGCGACATCTCGAGCACACTTAACCCAGTAGCCGTCGCCAATTTGTCGAACCTAAACTAAGCCACGTCCGACCACTACTTCGCACACATCACAAAAGTCTTCCGCCTACACTGACCAAGCGCTATGCACATGACTGAGTACGACCGTGGATTGGGCCTAGCTCCTGTGATGATCAAGAACAGATCGACCACTCAAAAATGGTGAGTGTTTACATTAATTAAGTGACTATAAATATGTTTACTTCCAGTCGAAATACCAGACTGAGTAAGTAAATAGTCTGGTACAAGAGTATATTTATCCTCTCATACAGACATGAGACTCATTCCAATTTGAAAATCTAATCGATATACTGATAGTTTTTTTCAAAGATTTGAAGTTGTAGTAGCTTCTTTGCACTCTACTGGACTGCCCTAGCTGAGACTTGGGGCTGACACGGGTCTGGTGGGTGTTGCATCCCCATGGACATCCCTCTGGTTTTGTGCGGACAAAAGAGGGGGGGGAGCGCGGTCTAGACCATAGAAGTTTAGCACTCTATGAGTCAGATAGCAGAACCCAAGCGTATGCCAGGGTTTTAGTCTCTTCACAACCTTCTCTGTTGGATGGTTGATGAGTGCTGGTTCGAGCCTCACCTCCTCCCACCGGCATTTCCTGGCTGTCGAAATCCGGAGTTTATCATAATAGTACATCTGGTAAGTATTATTCGAAGTAGAATCAAAAAAGCATCCGCTTTTGTTTCTACGAGAATTCTTAATACTTACCAGATGTACTATGGCCCTGCCTCAGCCGCCCCGCTGAGGTGAGGCTGAGCTGCTTTCGCAGTTTGCCAAGGCAAATATAAGACGAATCTGACTGTGATTGGGAATTGACTCGGTACCTGCGGCTATGGTATTCCCGGACACAGTATGGGCAGGACCAGGAGAGTGCGGAGTTTTAATTGTTTATTTTGAGCTAGACTAGATAATAGACATTATCATAATAGTACATCTGGTAAGTATTAAGAATTCTCGTAGAAACAAAAGCGGATGCTTTTTTGATTCTCAGTCAATCATATGACATCATAAACAACTACGTCACATGTAGCTAGGCTGACATCATAATCAATTACCCAGTCAAATTAGTTTCAAAATATTTAACAGCTTACCTGGATAGTTTTTCTGGAAATCGAGTGTCACAGAGTGCAGGGATCGATCAATCCCAGCACGGGCAAAGCGTGGGTGGAGCTTAGATAGAGATGGGTGTGGCATAGCTATTAAAGTTAGTTAGTACAATATTAGTTAGTACAATTTTGAAAATGATGTAAGAAATAGCAATGGCTTCTAATTAAATTAAGTTCAAAATATTCAACAGTACGTTTTAGAAACAGTTATGTCTGAGTGGTACTGCAATTCACAATTATCACAGATAATTCACAATTATTACAGTCAGGTAATTCACAATTATCACGGGTAATTCACAATTATCATAGGTAATTCACAATTAGTATCAGCTAATTCACAATTATTATCAGCTAATTCACTATTATTATCAGCTAATTCACTATTATTATCAGCTAATTCACAATTATTATCAGCTAATTCACAATTAGTATCAGGTAATTATTCCCACATGGTTTGAAAAATAATTGAGGGGTATTGCTACCACCTGCATCCATTTGTCCATCCATCCGGCTACATTGTATCTCCTCCAAATCGCCTTTGGGAGAGGGTTTATCTAAGTTGGAAGAACTTACACCGGATCCCATTGGATAATAATATGTTTAAGTCAAATCTTCAACGATGTTTGGTGGAATTCAAGGAAATGTCCGTTACCCCTATGATTGGGGACTGCAAGATGACATTTACATTATGCTCTGCCCTCCAGGTTGGGATGGGGCAGGGAGGAGGTGGGAGCAGAAAGTCAATTTGGTAGAGTTCCATTACCCATGTTACTGCGGATTGCAAGACGATATTCACAATGTAGGATCCGCCATCAGGTTGAGTGTTTGTGTGTGCAGAATGTCAATGTTGGCAGAATTCAACCAAATTTGGTATGTGACTTTACATTAGGCTTCAGCCCAGTGTGGCATTGCTGGCGTGGTGGTGTGATGATGCTGGGGTAGTCAGGGTTGTGGGAAGAATGTCAAAGTTGGCGAAAGCGTGATGATTTGAGATGGCATGCCATCGACTGGGCATTCTAGTTCACAGTTATCAGCCTGTAATTCAGCAGTGAAATAAACTAATTAAATACTTACCTTTTAGGACTGTAGAAGTAGAGAACACTCATAATCGTGAACAAGTGACAATGTTGGAAGATATGCTTAAGGCTAAGGATGAAGTTATTATGCGGTTATCCGATGAGATTTCTCGCCTTGAAAACAAGCATGGAGACGAGTTTAGCAGTGTTTGCAATGCTGTCGTTATAAAAGCTGCAGAGGCAGAAGTGGCATCTAACAACTTACGGTTACTTTCTAATGAAGTTGAGAATATGAAGGTTGGTCAAGTATGGATGTCTAGTCCATATAGTTAGCCTATTGCATAACATTCATTAACCCTTTAATGGTCAAATTTTGTCAAGAAAATTTTAATATCTGCCTATTGACTGTCCATTTACAGGCCAAGAGAATACCATTTTTGAAAATTTATCACTGGAATGACTGGCTCCATTATCGAACCAGTCATTCCAGTGGTAAATTTTCAAAGATTGTATTCTCTTGGCCTGTAACTGGCCATTCCACAACACCATAACAGAGGCGGTTTTGACCGGTATGACCATTAAAGGGTTAAACCAGTTAAATAATATATATCACACTAGTGTAAAATAGCCAGAAGCTATTGCCGCACATTGTACTGTGTTCCTGTGTCTTCAGTTTTGTAACACAACAAAAATACTAAGCCACTCAATTCACTGTTTGCTATAAGTCACCTGACTTAGATATCTCAGAAAATTTTAACCTATTCATTCCCATGGCGTGTGTGTTCCCTAGTAAACAAGGTTAGCAGAGATACATCCCTCCATTAGGTATTCTGTATAGTATCTCTTTAACTCTAAAGCAGTCATTGCTCTAGGGAACCGGTTCCTCTATTCCTATAGAGTACATATAAATGAGGAAACACCTAACTTTTATCTCAACAAATCCTATTCGTTCCATAATCTTGTGGAGCTACATCCACATTTGATTTTTCATGAATGTCGCAGAACTTGCAGTCTTTGTTGAACAAGTCATGTACTTTATGTAAAATGGTTATAATTTACGTGGATACATTATGAAACAGAATGGAAAGTCTTCATTACTACAAAGAAAATGGCGTCAGCAATCAGCTCCGCGGTACAATTAATCATGGTGAAGTCAAAATCTTGGATCCTATTTTAGCCACTGAGGCTCGTTCTTACATAAGGTATACTATATACTGGTTTGGAACATCTCCTACATAAGGTATCCTACATGACATATGTAACATACCGGTTGGGAAGTTCTTGAATCAATTAAGAGTTTTGACTTGGTACGTATTTCCGAGCGTCATTCTTTTCTACATAAGGTATACTACATACCGGTTTGGATCGAATCCTACATAAGGTATCCTACATAACTATGTAACATACCGGTTGGGAAGTTATTGGATCTATTAAGAACGTGACAGTAGTGCAAACAGGCGTGGTGGACCAGATGAACACCACAAGGATACACCACGATCATTCCCTGAAGAAAAGCGAGTGGTCCTTCTAAGGACCGTTACTAACCAACTAACATGAAACTCGCAAGTACGTCATGATGATCAGTCATGTCAGTCACATTACAATAAAGACAAGACCATCATATTAATTCACGATTCGGTCAATGCATTAAAATTTCCCATATCGGATACCCTGGTATTGGCGCCGTTTTGCAGGCTAATTTAACATTGTTAGCAATGGGCCGTGCAACCTTTGTACCTTTTATTTAATATCTTGCAAAAATCACTCAAGATTTTATGTTTTCTAATACCGGGCAGGGTTATTCGATACAAGTTTTTTTGTGGCCTTAGTTTCATGGGAAATGTAAACATTGCGTTGCTATGGCCTATCCTCTTTAGTGTGTAGTAAATTGCCAAATGTTGGATGATCTCGGAATGCCCGGATGTTCAAAATTACAATACTGATTTGGATCCTCGTAATCACATAACCCTCTTTTGTGAAATAAGTTATTACGCCTGTGTCAGGTTATCAGGTTCACTTGATTTCTAAATCTAGCGAGAAACTTGCGTTCACATGATTTTTAAATCTAGCGAGAAAATTTATCATATATATGACTTTGTAATGTAGGTGACCAACATATAATGAAACGAAATGCGATGTTTGAGGAAAATTGCTTGAACGCCTGAGAATTAAACTGCGGTAGACCGCTTCTAATGTTAGCGAGTCAGCCAGCGGCAAAGTAAATTTCCATTTGGAGGCGCTGACGAGAAGCATAGATCGCATTGCCGAATTTCCGATTCCAGGATAACTCTATATCCGAGTGCTCGCTCAAGATACCTCATTAAAATTTGCTTTAACCTGATCTGATCAGATAATATCATGTGATTATATTTATATATCACATGATTATCACGTGATTTTGATTTATATATTTTCAAGACGACATTTATGTCAAGTTGGGATTAATTTTGCTGGAATAAACAATCTTTATTAAAGGATACGCAATATTTAGGCTGTTGAATTAAATAATTTCACTTCTGGAATGATGTTTTGAGGTACACATTAAGCCGCGAGGTGACAAGATTTGTGCAGGGGCAATTCAAAATCAAGAGGAAAACAACTTGGCAAGTTTTATCCTTGTATATAGTGCGCACTAATTTGTTAAAACGTGTAAATTGAGCATAAATGTGCGACCTATTTATGGGTTTATAAGTAAATACGCCACTCCCATCTTTGCTGGTACTCATTCAGATTCAACTTATTTCAGTTGCAACTTATGACTATGAACTTCGAGAGTTTAATATTTTGATAGTAAACACTACAAACTTTGATGGCCAAGTTTTACTATATCAGAGATGTTTGTCGATCTCGGTGTTTTAGTAGCAAGCATAGCCTTTGGATCAGGAAAGTTCTTGACTATCAGACCCTTTTATTAGTCCTAAGATGGGGGTTTTCCTAATTAATGTATAATCTAATCTCCTCACCATTTTTGGAAATTCTTTCTGGGGGGTACTTAACTCGGGCGAAATTGGATATAAAGAGCACGTGCCCAGGCTATGAAGGATCATTCTATCTAGTAATTGTTATAGTCAACTATAACATTCTGCTTGCAAATGGACTATTACTCGTGGAAATCATCTGAAAGTCTACCAGAAGAGGGGGAGAACTACCCTATACTGAACCAAAAAAGTTTAGCAATCTTGTGTTTTTGCCTGTCATATAAAAAATATGCAAGCTAGCGTGATCAATATTGCATTGTTTTTGGCGGAAAATGGTCACTCATTGTTTGTCATGAAATCAACTTCTTTACGCGCTTGTCCTGCCTGTATTTGCACTACACGTACTAGTGCACTTTGTGTTTCCTGGTCGAAATTCCCATGCAGCACATGTGAAATGACATCACATTTCCAATCAGGTAACCAGCTTGAACTGAAAACAATCGCAAAACTTTCGCATGTCAACATGGGTCGCCATCCAGGTTTAACTGAAAATCAGCGTCATGAAGCAATGGGAAGACTTAGCGCTGGCCAACGCGTTCGCGATGTTGCGCGGCAATTCAATGTGTATGCCAGTACCATTTCTCCTCTCCGCCAATGTGTACAGCAGACTGGACAAGTTCGGGATCGACCACGTTCTGGTAGACCACGAGCAACAACCCAAAGGGAAGATCAGTATTTAGTGACGTCATCTCGATGTCACAGGTTCGAAAGCGTGCCACGTTTAACCATGAATTTGCATAATGCCACTGGCACTAGAGTTCACGCACAAACTGTTCGAAACCGTCTCCATGTCGTTGGATTATGCGCATGTCGTCCGGTCGTTGCAGTTCCACTAACGGCACATCACGTTCAGTAACATTTAAGATGGGCCTGAACTCACCAGCACTGGCCCCTTGCACAATGGAATAACACATTATTTACGGATGAATCCAGATTCTGTGTGCAGTTTGCAGATGGTAGGCGCCGCATATGGAGGAGAGTAGGAGAACGGTATCAGGCTGACAACATCATCCAGCATGACATGGCAGCATCATGGTGTGGGCAGGGATTCATGGTACAGGAAAAACAGATCTTGTTATCGTTCATGGAAACCTGAGTACTCTGCGTTATTGTAACGAAGTTATCACACCGGTTATCATTCCATTTATGCAGCAGCATCCAGGCTTCTTGTTTCAACAGGACAATGCGCCACCACATACGGCTAGGCTTACCACTGAACTTCTTCAGAGGAACAATGTTCAGGTGTTAAACTGGCCAGAAAGGTCACCTGACTTATCGCCTATTGAACATGCGTGGGACATTCTTGGTCGTAGGGTACGAGAAAACCATCCCAATATTCATGATGTCCGTGACCTTGAACGTGCTCTGATTCAGGAATGGAACGCTATTCCTGAGATCAATCGTCTCATCAGAAGCATGAGAAAACGTTGTACTGCTGTTATGAATGCCGGAGGTGGTCACACACATTATTGAAATGTTGCCACCATTTTTGCGCTTCGACCCCTGCGCTAAATAAAGTGACGTTAAAGGAGCAACGTTGATATTGGGATAAAAATGAATTGATATTCTCATTAAGAAATGCTCTGTCAATGAAATAATGTGACTAAATAAAATAAATATTTTATGAGATTGTATTTCTTTCGTTCTTTGTACAGAATTGCTAAACTTTTTTGGTTCAGTGTAGTTAGAAAAAATTTCTCTCTAAGGGGTGTGCAAACTGTGGAATGGTTTGTCTGAACATGTTGTTTCCACACCAACTCTTAAAACATTTGAAAGTGGTTTAAATAGGCTTTGGCATAGTCAAGAGGCAATGCACGACTACACCGTACTAGATTATAACTCTCAGTAGTTATGGTATAGCAATTGATTATAATTAAACTTCTGGTTTAGGTATGCCAAATCAATTCACTTCTGTTGCTTTGCTGGTATTGTTTATGTTTCTAAATCATGTTTGACAATTTAAATGCCCTATCTCAGGGGCTCTTATTTAAAATTTTTTAAATTCTTTATTAGAACCCTTAACGCAATGGCTGAACCATCCAATTGTCCTCATCCTTCGGAACCTTGTGTGCACCCATCTCTGCCTAGTGTCCTAATTTTTCTTTGGTCTAGTTCACCCGTATACATCTTCGCATTTATCTTCTAGGAATAATTTTATTTTTTCTTAGCATCCTAGCAGTTCTTTCGTCATTTTTGACTTCACTAGATTTCGTTTTGCTCCTGAATTTTCTCATGTATTAGTCTCTTCCTATCAGCCTGCATCTTTCGACCTGTTCTCTCAAAAAATTGGAATCAATCAATAATCTTTCGATTCTCCTAATATCAATCTGCAAATCAGTGCACCAGTCTTTATTATTATTTTAATTGTGAATAGTGGTTTGCTATCTTTTAGTATCATATCTTGCCTGATTTATTTTTCACATAGTTTTTTACATCAGTCTTTCCTTTCTGTCAGTCAGCAGGATCCCTCGCCATGATGAGGCATATTTATGTGCGAATGTAAGCTTGTCACAATAGTAACGGTAGTTTACATAAGGTACCACCTCTAATCTTTTTTGTCTTATCAAGACTTACACCGCTCCTTTCTCGAGTTCAGTAGAAATTTTGATCTTTTTCTTTGACTAGTGATATGTCTATTTCTGTAATTTTCTTATGGAGCTGTTTTAAGCTTCTAAATTCTAACTTTTCCAAGCATTATTAAATAAGTTCCTCAAGGGGTGTTGGGGGGGGGGCCCTAATCAAGATGATTGGGTCATTACCTTCTCAATGAGAACCATATTCCATAATCCATGAGAAGTTCTCATGGATTATGGAATATGTTTTTTTCCTTTCACCCTTCTGTGTGGTTTCAGTCTTTTTCCTTATCCTTCATTGATCTGGTAACAGGGTTGGTGGACTTCTTTCCTGTTTAATCATCTCATAAAGATATTAACAATTGGGCTCATATCATACTAGCTTTGTTTAAAATTAGATTTTCTAAAATAAGATTCTGTAGGTTTATTCTGGTCCTAGCTGTCATGCTTAAGCGCTTCTAGGTAATCTTTACTCTTTCAGGTGTGTGGATGGATATAACTAGTCTCATGCATGTCAAAGGTAGCAGATTTCCTACATATAAGGTACAATTAACTTAGTCATTGAATCCTCCCCCTTTTTTCTATCAAACCATGTTAGTCTCCTGTGACATTAGGTCCTGCTTCTGTTCTTGATCAATACATTTCTGCTCTTTTCAAGTAGGATACAGTGGAGGAATATCAGAATCCAAGGATTCTAAGTATTATGAGGTGCTGGCAGATCGTCTTTGTATAGGGTCTCAGCTCTTATCTTCAACTCACATATTTATCCTTTTCTGACAACTTGCAGGAAAATTTTATGCTTCATGTTCTTATGATTTAATACTAATTCTGTTGCATATTTTGGAATTATTTTGACTGGAACCCATGGCTGCTTTATTGCTGTTTGAGACAGCGATAACTTACAGTCAAATCGTTTTATAATATCCAACTCTTTTCCTGATACGTTGTCTCAGAAATGGAGTTCATCGATGAAAGGAATAATATGGACATGGAGTCATTTTGGCCAGCCATCACTTGTCTCATCAAGGATAAGGGAAAGTGTTTTCTGATATTTCCATACATACAGAATTGATCCTAACTGGATCTGGGTTTTTTTTATTCACATCATGGCCAGTCTGGGATTCCTCTGGCTTGGAAGGTACCTTAATTGTGTTAAAATTTGGGCCGAATGGAGTCAGTTTTGTGTATGAAGGTCAAGTCTGGTAATTCAGAATTTTGTCTAGCCGACCACATACACTGCATTTTCATTCGCTGGGTGTCATCAGTACCAATTCTCCAGTTTATCCATCTGCAGGTCCTTTTTGATGTCTTGTTCTTAAGTGGCGTCATCAAATCACCCAAGTTTTTCACTCCGGTCTTAGACAGGATAAAAGATTGAGAAAAAGTTGAGTATATTTCCATACCAATCCTTCATCATCATATATAAATTTGATCTGTTGCTGGGATTTTTTTCCCATAATATCATGTTGGACTCGATATCAAGCATGATGTATTTTCTTCTCCAGAATACATTGGTATGTTTAAGCTTCTTCAGAGTTTCTTCAGCCTCGTGGCCAGTTCGAAGATTCCTCAGCCATGTCTTTTACGAGTCTCGTTTAAATTCATCATATGTTTGAACCCATAGTCTTCGGACAGATCCTTCCTTTGATCCTTTCTACTAAGAGTTTGGGGGAGGGGATCGCTATAGAATTTCCTTTCATTCTTGTGTCTATGGAATCAGATAAAGTAGTCTTATTCCCTCTTCAATACTCTGGAATATCGGAGAATAAAGAGATATTGTGATCATGTCGATAGTCACTTACAGGACTGGCGGTATGATCAGCGAAGAAAAGAAGAAGAAGAAGTCTCTTTCACAAGCCACCTATCTGCTTATGCAGTCATTTCTATAGTAGTAACTTTCATCAACAAGCAGGGCGGCTGAGATTATATTTTGTCTGGAGTCTTGGTCCTCCTGTCAGGAAATCTATCAGCATCTCATTCCAGGTAGAATGATTTTCCATGTAGCTCATTTGTTACATCCCATTAAGAGTCTTCTCAGTATGGCGTCCAGATCTGATGTTCATATTCTTCCTCCAGGCTAGGCTCTGGTGGTAGATGCTCTGGCCCAGTCATAGACATCACATTTTCTTTGAATATCTTCAATTTAGCTTTCTAGTGCCAATTGTCTTTAAGAACCTTTGTCAGCAGTTTCTAGTGCAATTGTCTTTTAAGAACTTTTGTCAGTGGAATGTATTATCCCTTTACTCTCTCCTGCTTGGCCCAATAAGAGTTGTTCAGTGGATCTCGTAGTCCACTTTGTAGAAATCCAGAGACTTCCCAATTTTGTGGATTTTCTGTCTCATTTAACAGCAGCTTTCATTTCATCATTCCACAAATCCTCAATATGTATGTTTGGTATTTTCCAAGAGACCTGTTTTTCAGAAATTGATTTATTTTTTGTCTGAACTTTAGTATTCTTAATCAATTCAAATCTATCTGTTACAGGAGAATTTACCACAGTGTATTTAAGGTTTTCAAATCGTTGTAAGAACAACACATTATCACGCCCGATTCTGCATCCCATCATCAGGTCATAGATTCATGGGATATTTTTTGATGACTTAAATCTCTATGCTGGGGTGGTGTTATCGTTTTCACTGGCATCTATCCTTCTTTATTTTCTAGAAGCCGGTTCGAGAGTTATTAAGTATTTACGTCATTTATCCATGTTACAGGTATTTTTAGGGTATAGCCCAAAGACAAATGCCTATAATAAATTTATCTATTAACTCATGTCTTGGGTCCATCTGTTTAATTGTATAACTCTGAAATCATTCTATTTCTACTAGCTGCCGCGTTTGTTAGATGGCGTTCTGATGTTCATATTCTTTTTGTGAATGACCTTCTACGCGGTAGGAGATCTGACTACATTCTTTGCCCTTGAAGAGATCTTATATATATAAAACCTAATTAATTGTTTTCAATCCTTTCTGAAAACTATACCCAATTTAAAAGATCTTTTTGAAACACCGTTCAGATTACTTATGCAAATATGTTTAGTAAGCGCGGATCTCATCAACTGGATTACAGACACCATTAATTGACACTAGAATGTATCTCCAGGAGACACTCAGTAAGTGTTAAGGCACACGATGTTCGTGGTATGGCCTTCTCCTTCGCATTCTATGCAGATCTATCAGTGGACGACATTATGTAGGTTGCAGTATAAATGTCAGATTCTACATTATTTTTATCTGAAAGATCAGATTCAATTCACAATCTGACATTTCTAGTTTCGCCATTCAAACTTAGGCTTAATTGTCTAGATTCTTTAGTCAGCCGTCTTCTTCACCATCTCGCGTCTGTGTTTAAATTCTCTTTGCTGAGATTTTCTAATTATCATTATTTTAGTGTATTTTGTTTAGAACATTTGTTTGTTTCTGCTCTTTTAACACTTCAGCGATTTATTTGGTTTTAGTGTTTTTGGTGATTAACCGTTCATTCCTGATTTGTAATTTACCAACCCACCTAGTATTTGGGCTCTGACCAATTCTATGTTTTAGCAAACAGTGAATTGAGTGGCTTTGTATTTTTGTTGTGTTACAAAACGATGCAGATGTATATACTGGTCAGGCGTTTGGTTAGCTTACTAAAATACTTTCCACTAATTCACTGTGGCCCACCTTGACCACCCAGCGTAATTAAATTGCAAATCATTATTAAATTTTGTGGAATTAATTGTTGACGGCTTGGACTCGGTCGCATGCATAGTAGCATAAGTGCACATGCTCACAGATTCGTTTATATGTACTCTATAGGAATAGAGGAACTGGTTCCCTAGAGCAATGACTGCTTTAGAGTTAAAGAGATACTATCAAGACTACCCAATGGAGGGATGTATCTCTGCTAACCTTGTTTACTAGGGAACCCACACACCATGGGAATGAATGGGTTAAAACTTTCTGAGATATCTAAGTCAGGTGACTTATAGCAAACAGTGAATTGAGTGGTAAGTATTTTAGTAAGCTAACAAAACGCCAGACCAGTATATACATCTGGGTCGTTGTCCAGCAGCTGGGATGTAACAATGTTGCTTATACTGTTAGGAAGCAGTATGATGATAATGATGTCACAGGGTCAATGAGACATTGATACAAAACTGTTTTTTTGACATCAAGTTTTTGCGTGACTAGCAACACTTCTCAGCTTATTTTTCAGGATTAGTTAATCCTATTGGAAGTAAACTTGCCTACATGGTTACCTATGATGTTAGGAAGCAGCATGCTGACATTGAGGTCACAATGTCAAAGGGTCAGGTTACAGTGATCTCTACAAAATTTGGTTATTTTAATGTTAAGTCTTAAGTTTAGCAAACTTATTACTGTATTTCGCTTAATTGAAGCCTAGGCTTCTATTAGGACAAGAGGTGTTCAATTTCCAACCCAACATCTCTGAGAAAGGGGGTGGGCTATTATTAGAGAGTTTTCCCAAAACGGTTCTAAAACTGATACCATGGAAATTCAATGCATTTTCTCCAGTAAAAATTCCCACCGTCTGCGCCTATATTTAATGTATACCTCAAAGCATCACCGGGGAAGTGGAATTATTTGATATGAGCGCCTAAATATTGCGTATCCTTTAATAAAGGTCGTTTAATGCATCAAGATTAATCCACAATTTGATATAAAATGGCGTCGCGAAAAAATACAAATCACATGATTCGCCTCCAATTGAAGAGTTTATTTTAGAGCGAGTACTCGGATGTAAATATTCTGGAATCGGGGACTCGGAACTCGGAAATTTGTATATATTATCATTGCTCGATAGGAACCGAGTATCATACTGATCTGAATAACGGGTACCCGTTTGAAAAAAATCCCGTTAGCATATAATATCTCGTGAGAACACCCCACCTCCAATCGCAAAAGAGCCGCTGGCTCACCAACATAAGAAGCCGGCTATATTTTGGAGCATTTAATGTTGATTGGCGTTACAAAATTGATGCGCAATACTGCTTGTTTGGTACATAAATTTGGTCTTAAAATATATTTAGAAGGAAGGTATTTAATCCTGACAAGACTGTTTTACGCGCATTTTGACTACAAAAAGTGTGAAATAAACTGTATTATATCTTGAACATATGTGGCCTACTATTAGTATTAATCTAATAGGTGGTCGAGATTTACAAATCCGAGGCCTGTATTGACTTCTAGAGGGGCCGGAAATGTATCAGGGCAGAGATCGGCGTGAAGTAGACACACCCTGTGACACGATTGTTATAATTATACACACGCTATTCTTACAAATTTGCTCTTAAAAAAGGTTTTCCCATACAATCTGCTGAGTTAGGGGGTGGGCTTCAGTATACAGAGTTTTGCTGTTTTGAAACTGCTAAGAAATCATTGGAGCTCATATGTCAAAGTTAGGGGGTGGGCTTCTATTAGAGCATAGGCTTCAATTAAGCGAAATACGGTAGCTTATATTTCAGGATTGCTTCAGTCTAATGGAATACACCTGGTTGGTACATTGTTGCGTAAGCCACAAGGATACAGGTTGATGACAGGAACGTCACCAAGTCAAAGGTCATGGTCATTCTGACCTCTAGAAAATTTTGTTTCTTTTCAACGTTAGTTTTTTGCGTTTAGCAAATCTTATCAGGGTATATTTCGAGATTACTTCGACCTAATGGAACACAACATAGGTATATGGTTGCTTATGCTTAGAAGATGCAGGATGGTGACAGGGAGATTGCCATGTCAATGGTCAAGGTCACTCTGATCTTGCTATTTAACCTTTGCTTCAACTTTAAGCTTTTCCATTTAGAATCATTTACAGTTATATTTCAGAATTATTTAATACTATCAGAACTAATTATGGGCATTTTGTGCCCCATACAATAAGGATGCTGTGTACTGATAGTGACATCACTTGGTCCAAGGTCAAGGTCATTGTAGCCTTAATATTTGACCTCTGTTATGTCTGTATATCCAATGTGAGGTTTTCTGTTTGCCTAGATTTTAGGATTGCTTAATCCTACTGGAACCAAACTTGGACACATTGTTTCATATACCATGCCGAGGCAACATGATGAAAGTGAGGTCAATAAGTCATATGTCAAGGCCATTCTGGCATTCGTATTTGACCTCTGCTTTTTCACATTTAATTTCTTTCATTTATCAAATCATTTATATGTCAGGATTGGTTAATCCTACTGGAACTCGGCTTAAATACCTGGTTGCCTGTTAGGAAGCGGGATGATAGCGTTGAGGTCACAAGCATGACAAGGTCAAAGTTACTGTGACAAACAGGAGACCGGCGAGACATTTAATTCTGCAGAATTTATGTTTTACAAAATGTTTGTATCATGCCAAAGTTTTGGAATATTATTGTATAGTAATGCCATTTCCTGTCTAAAAATTTGAAACAAATCAGACCAGAAGTTTGCGAGATACCTACAGATCTGTTTTTAATGCTATCTAGATACAAATTCTTTTATCCGGATCATGGCCAAAGTCTGGATATCCTCTTGACGACATGTTCGCTCGTTGTGTTAAAATTTATTTATTTTGTTAAAGTGATGTCAGGTGAAGTGATGTCAATTGAAGTTGTGTCAGTTGAACTGATGGCAGTTGAAGAAATATCTGTTGAACTGATGTCAGTTACATAATGAATATATGCTTGATTGACAGATCCGCTAGTTCAATTCTTCATTATGTATTCTTGTACAGGATGAATGTCGTGCCTACCAGTTTCAGAATCGTATCTTGTCCAAGGAAATTTTGGAACTGAATCAACTTAGAGAGGACGACTCGACACGCGTGAATTCCATGATCATGTAAGTGTCAGATTTTATTCATATTCATTGCAAAGCTGTGCTCTTGATATGTCAATCATTAGGGGGAGGGTGAACAGAGTACTGTGTCTAATAGTATGTAAATGGTGATCGCGTCAGTAATGCAAACTGCTGATGTGTACATGGATGGATGGATGGACAGATTACGAAAATCATTACAGATAGATGAGTGCATATGCACAAGGATATTATAGTTGGTAGGTAAGCATGCCTTGTGCATGTATGCTTTGAGTGACACTATGTTATCATACAGGATATAGACAGACCCGCTAGAGGGTGCACCTGCATTATGAAGGCCACAAGGTGATGTCTCTTTTTGACCATGTGTCTCAACACTGAAAGACAAAACAAATACGCAAAGTCATTTACACTTTTAAAACTACTATCCGCTTTATTAATTTTTAAGCTAATAGGACTGGTAGCTTCCAGTCTATGCAGACTACATGTAGTGCCAATATATTCATGAGGTCTGTATTATTGTCTTGAAACTGACATTGTGGTTTATGTGAGTTCAGTGTTCACGAGTTAACACCATCATGTGGTCCTTAAAGGCGGTTGTATCTCTTGTAAGGCTCCCTCTTTTCAGAGACCACCTGTCTTTAGGTACCAGATGTCGGTTTTCCCTAAGCCAGTTAATATATAAAACTTGTCTGTTCCACACACTCGCAGTTAATCTTCCTTATGGAATTTCTGCGTACCTGCTGTGACAGCGCTGGTGATTGACAAGTGGGTTTTATATATTAACACTCAAATTTGTTTAAGAAAATTTCAGATTTCTCAATGAAGCGGTCCATTTGCAGACCAAGAAAAGATTATTTTTGAAAATTTACCTCTGGAATGACTGGCTCCTTTAACATTTCTCAAGACCACTGTAGCGCTTTTGGTCGACTTGAGGGTTAAAGGGTTAGCCAAAGCAAACAATGGGCGAATCCAGTTTTAGCTATAACCCGCCCATCTATAGCTAGGTTCCACCCACGCTTTGCCTTTGTCAGAATCAATCGATCCCTGCACTCTGAATCTCAAATCCCAGAAAACTATACAGGTAAGCTGTTGATTAGTTTGAAACTAATTTGACTGGGTGCTGTTGGCCACAACAGCACCCAGTCAAATTAATTTTATAGTATTCAACAGAATGTTTCTATTAAATAGTAGAGACATACAAGTCGTACAACTTGACAGCCTATTAAGTGTTTATGACAGACTAAATTGCATCATTCATGACGTAATTGATTATGACCTTAGCCTACATGTGATGTAGTTGGTTACAATAAGACTATGTTGTGATAATATACTACTATGCTAGTCCATGATTATAATAATTACATTCCAAACTTTGAATGTACAGTAAATTTCAGAAATAATTTAATGGGAACACAAATACGGAAAGCTAGGGCTGTAATAAACATTTGTTGGTTTGGAAAATTTCAAACCATGGGAAGACAAACCATGGTTTGGTTCGCTTGCATGGGATTTGTGTGATTCATGAACCATACATAAGTTAATGGACACGCAATCTCTGAATGTCCTCTAAATGTGATTTACCCATATGACCTTGAATGGAACTTAGCTGGCTATAAATCTTATATTATTTGTTTTCTAGCATTTGTTGTCAGAACTTGTCATGTTTGTTTTTCTACTGTTTAGCCAGTAAAGCCACATGCCTTTGAATGTTATAAGGAGTAAATTATCACATCTAGTTATTAGCATATAAAAAAGGTTTGTCATCCAGTTCATGTTTCGGACGCGCGTATCATGAACCGGTTTGGTTTGTGAAAATCTTCAAGAACCTCAGGCCTAGTCAAAGCAGGGCAAATCATGCTTTTGTATAATTTAAATAAAATAAACCTACCTGTGTCTGTTAAACAAAAACTTGAATTGGAGCTCATGTCCAGCTTCATAGCTATATAATTAGATATATCAGTTTCTTCTAATCTGAAAACATGTGTGGTGTAATGTGAATCCACATGGTTGACAATCACGCGATGAAGTCATACAGTGAATTTTATGGCGTGTCAAAATCCATGACTTTGGCCGAAATTTAAACAATGATAGAGTTTATGAAAGTCTGTGAACCTTATTTATAAAATATAATAAAAAGTTTTTATTGAAATCTAATGTTTCCAAAACAAATACAGAAACAAGATAGTACAATGGAGGAATCCGGTTTTAGCCATGCCCCACCCATCTATAACTAAGCTCCACCCACATGTGGTCATATTGGGTTCGATTGATCCCTGAACTTCATGACTATCAATTTCCAGACAACTATACAGGTAAGATGTTGAATATTTTGAAACTAATTTAACTTGGTGCTGTTTATTAAATAATAAAGACATTCATACAACAAGGCTTTGTCCATCATCAATTACGTGTTTGTTGCAAACCTATCTACGTCATTCATGAAGTCATTGATTATGATGTCATCCTACACGTCATGTGGTTGATTATGACATAACATGATGAATTTATAAACTGGATAGGTCCGTACTGAACACGATGTCAGAAATGTTCTGTTGAATATTTTGAACATAATTTGATTGGAAAGCAATGCTGTCTTAGGCTGCAATGTCTTCCAATACAATTATGTTCAAAATATTCAACTGTACGTTTTATTTTGTTTTGGAATTGGTCAAACCTACATTATTTCTGAGCTGTATTGTACAGGTGAACTGGTTGACCAGTAATGGTGTAGGTGTACTGTCTCACTAAACGGTCAGACTGGTTCCCACTTAGTCTCCATTGTGGAGTCTGTAAAAGTTTAAATAGATGCATCAATATTTCGTAAAATACACATCGATTCGATTGAAATGTTCTCAGTAAATAACAAAAACAGCTTTTGTTCAATATCTGACAGCCTGCCCCCAACACCCAACTCAAAATGTGTCACCTAGATGTAATAACGCTAATTTATTTGCTCAGACGATTTGTAATGCTAATTTGGATGCCAGATATTGTCAAACAAGGAGCAAATACCTGTACTTGCTTAATGAACTTAAAACACCTGTCCGAGGTATGTGTGCGCTTAACCTTTTAAAATCAAGCCGGCCAAAGACAGCTTCTGCAGTGGTCTTGAGAAATCTCCATTTGCAGACTACATAAGACTACATTTATCTCCCTTACACCATAATTTCAGTGAAAATGAGCAAAATATACTGGATTTTTCAAACTCCTTTGATAACCAATTTAGAGGATATCGGTCTGTTTAATAAAAAATAAGCATGTGCGAGTGTATTCATCAGGAAAGACTGTACGTGTACCATTTCACTTCAAGAGTATACTTACCTCCCTAATACTTTTGATATTGCTAAATATTCGCTTTCACTCAATAAACACTCAGATTAAAACAGTTAGGCGCCCCTAGTGGGCAGGGAGTCAGAGCGTAGTCTGGCGGATGCCAGCCCCACCACCGCGCATGCGCAGACTAGCACTTCCTCTTTGCTAGATTATTGGCAAAGAGATCACACATGTTTTTTTTGTTCAATAGCTTTTTCGCTCTCTTAAACTGTTTAAGTGGTGTTTGTTTGGAGTGTTAGTCACTTTTTTGGATGGCGGATAGGAATACGTCGCCACAGGAGGACGGAGGACCTTTAAATCAGGTGACTTCTAGTAAAATTAGCGAGTTTTCTTCCCGGTGTATTGTGTTTCCGGGACTCGCGTTTACCGTGATAAGCGCCTTAGTTAGTTGGTTTAGGTCAACTCGGTGCTACCTAGGACTAATTTCTCTTTCTGTTTCTGTCCACAGGTCTGTATGACACTAGGTTGTGACGTCACAGTACCAGAGAATTAGTATTCTCTCCACCATGGTTCCATTTCCTACTAACACTGTTAGGTTATCTAACCAAATGAAAAATTATGCCCAGTGAGTTGGAGGCCTGGTATAAAGGTCTTCTCACTTTGCCCTCTTGTTCCAATTCCTTCCCCATGAGGTGGAGAGAGTTAAGAGGCGTGCAGATGGTGGAGTTTCCGGTTCGTCACGTTGGATGGTTTGTCTATACAAAGTGTCAGGTATCTAGTTATTGATAATGTGGTGATGTTAATTATTGTAAACAATCAAAGGGAGATAATTAACATTTTTGCCAGTAAAGAGTTATCTATATGTATCTGATGGTTGTGTAGTCAACTTATCCATTCAGCATACAATTCGTCTTTGCACTTGGATGTTTTGTTGGGATCGAATTTTTCCTGTCACGGGATTAATGACGTCATAATCAGCTGGCTATGTATTTATTAGCAATTCAAGCGCTAGGCTGGTTTTTGATGTATATTGATCTTTATGATCGTTTTCCTTCTCCTTGAGTTGGATTGAGTTTCTAAGCTTAACTAGTTGCTCATACTCCTTGTCCTTTGCCCTGTTTCAGGGACCGGGTTGCGCGTCCTGTGGACGTTTTATGCATGTGAAGTTCTGGCCGCATCTGTGTTTTCGATGTAGCCCTTGTGGTCCATTGATTAATTGTGACATATGTAAGCACTGGGGGGGCGAATTAATGTCCGAATTCTTGTGCTGCTTACAGGCGACGGACAAGGTGGTAGTGGAGGAGAAGAAGATGAAGCGGAAACGAGAGGTTGTAAGTGAGAAGGGTAAGGGGAAGGTCTCGTCCGCGGTGGATATGGAGACCTTTCGGACCGAGATGTTGGGAGAGATGAGGAGGACAATAAAAGATTTGGTTCCAGGGTTGCTTCGTGGCATGCTTCCTGGACCAGATCCTTTATTGTCCTCTTCATCGGCTTCGGAGCAGGTAATCCCCGCCTCTGGATCGATTTTCCTTAGTCCGCTTCCGTTGTCCGACGATTCAGAGGTGGCCCCATTAGAGGGGGCGTTCCACGGCCCTGGCAGCAGGCTTATTGCCGCGCCGATAGGGGACCGTGGACGGTTGTCGCTGGAACCCGCTGGCTGCTTATCAGTCCAGGGGTATCCGCACGCCGCGGTGGCCAGTACCTCCTATGGCACCGTTCCTGGTCAGCCCGGGTTAGCTCTCTTTGCTGACCCGGGGTCTAATCTTTCTGACCAGGGTGATGAGGATTACCTGCTGGGGCCGCCGTCTGACGACGCGGACATGGATGAAGACGTTTGTGCACCCCTCGCGGGGAATGCAGGCGCTTTTTTCCACGGTATTACTCACCCTGGAGTAAGGTCCGCGGTTCAGGTGGTGGCCCAGGGCGCTGCTGATGGCCAGCGGTACCGCATACCTCGGCTTGCCGAGAGTGTAGCTGGTGCTGGCCGGGCCCGTGGTAGGGCTATATATACCCCGCGCTCTACCGCGGTGCCTGCTCCTGGTCAAACCAGTGATATTCTCATGCCGGTGCTGTCAGGCCCGCATGTTTGCCCTGGCTTGCCAGGTGTATCAGCGTACCCGCCGTCAAGTACTGCTTGCGCTCAGGAGGAAGACGAAGGACCCCGTCTTGTAGAGCGCTCGCAGTTAGCCACGGAGGAGGATTGGTATGACGCTTGCCAGTGGTTGGTGAGCGTTAGGCCTGATCTGCCCGTGGAGCAGTCGGCTAGCCACCGTGTTCACACGCCGTGGTTAGCTGGGAAACCAACTGCTAACGCTATGCCTTCTCTGCCGCTGGCGGAGCATGTCGTTGACATGTTCAAGGCGGCGGAGGCGTCCATTAACACGAGTGGACGTCTCGCGAAGGCCCCTCGCGAGGTGGCCAAGCGTTGTCGCATCGTGCCCCTGGACTACCAGCGGTACGGTGTGGTACCCAAGCCCAGCGTGGATGACCGCGCGGCTTTGGGTGAGGATACGCGGCCAGGATCCCGTTCTGACGCGGGGGTCTTGTGCGCGAACGCGTTGCGTTCGGCGAATACCGCGTTGCGTGATGCGGAGGAGAGTGGGAGGGCTTCGATTGCCGCTCTGTCCCACGTCTCCCAGCTGTTACAGGGGGTAGTAACGGCATCCGCATCGCGCCAGCCAGGCCCGCTCGCGGTCCAGCGAACCATCCAGGATGGTATTAACCTGGCGCTGGACTGTATGACGCGGGCGGTGACCAGGAGTGTCAGGGCAAGACGCACATTTGCCCTGGACAATCTGTGCCCGTCTCAGGACCTGTATAATAGGCTACTCCGTACGCCTATGACGGGTCCTGGTCTTTTTGGAGGTGAGGGATGTCGCCACCTCCAGGAGACGGTCACCCTGGTGAATAACCAGAGGGCGCTGCGCGAACAGTTTGAGGTACTGCGTCGTGCTAACGTTCGCGCCGCGGCCCCTGCGTATCGTCCCCTGCAGGCTCGAGGTGGTGCTGGCCAAGTCAGAGGCCAGCCGCCGTCGCAGCGCCGGCCTCGGCCGCGTGCGATTCGGCCAGCAGTGAGGGGGGCGCAGGCTCCTCAGCCGCCGTCAGCCAGGCAGCCGCCCGTGCACCGAGGTGCGCGCGGGGCGGGGCGGGTCGCGCGAGGATCTGGGCGTGGTTATCGTTCCTGACAGGGCGCTTACCGCGGTAAGGACCACGCCGGTGTGTATGGCGACGGAGACAGTGCCGCTCTTGCATGCCTTGTGTCCACCGCGGTCCCTAGGTGGACCGGTGGGAGGCCGGCTAGCCGACCACATGCAAGAGTGGGAACGGTTAACTCAGGACCGTTTAGTCTTGCGATGGCTTTCCGTGGGGTATCATCCAGAGTGGATGACAGGCCCGCCGTCGCGACTGTCTCTGGTGCCAATCTGGACTCCCGTTCCGAGAGATCCAGATCAAAGGTTGTGTATCGAGGAGGAGATAAATTCCCTCGTACAAAAAGGAGCTATTCAGCCGGCACAAAGGTGTCCGGGCTTCTATTCAACCCTGTTCTTGGTAACAAAACGCACCGGTGGGTGGAGACCGATTCTCAACCTCAAGCCATTGAACAAGTTCATCGAGACGCCCAGTTTCAAGATGGAAACGGTGCGCTCGGTGTTGGCGGGGTTGGAGAGGGGGATGTGGACGGCGTCGATAGATTTGAAGGACGCTTATTTCCACATCCCCATCCACAGGAGTTTCTGTCGCTTCCTGAGATTTGCATTCCAGGGCAGACAGTGGGAATTCAGGGTGTTGCCCTTCGGAATTTCCACGGCTCCTCGGGTTTTCACCCGTGTGGTTCTTGCGATCACAGCATACCTCCGCAGGAGAAGCATAGCAGTCCACACGTACATAGACGACTGGCTGTTGAAAGCGCACACCCGGGAAAGTTTGTCCGCCAATCTGGAGATTGTTTTGAAAATTCTCACAGACTTGGGCTGGATGATCAATTTCCCAAAATCAGAGCTGACTCCATCCCAGAAGTTTGTTTACCTGGGGATGTTCTTCGATCTGGAGACAGGATATGTTTATCCTACTCAGGAGAGGGTTCAAATACTCATCTCGTTGATTCAGTCAGTGTGCGACAGTCGTCATGTCCTGGCACGGGTTTACTTGAGAATGCTGGGGTTGATGGTTTCGTTGGAACCAGTCATTCCTCAGGCCGCCTTACGCAGGCGGCCGATCCAGTTGTTTCTCATGACACAATGGACCCAGAGTACAGGTTCGCTGGACTCGAATGTGTCAGTGTTGGCGCCTCTGATTCACCACCTGCAATGGTGGTTGAATACAGAGAATCTCTTACCGGGGGTTTTCCTAACCCCTCCCCACCCTCAGGTGACTGTGTATACAGATGCATCGATGGAGGGCTGGGGAGCTTGCCTGGAAGAATCCACGATATCAGGGCTTTGGAATCTGGAACAGTCACAGGAACATATAAATCTACTGGAGCTAAGAGCAGTAGTCCTGGGCCTGGAACATTTCTTACAGAAAGTTCAGGGCAAGATTGTTCTTATTCGTTCAGACAACTCAACAGTTGTGACTTACATAAACCGCCAGGGCGGAACGAAGTCGCCCAGTCTCTGTATGATGACATGGAAACTGCTATGTTGGTGTCTGGATCACCAGATTACCTTGAAAGCAGTTCATATTCCGGGAAGGTTAAACCTGCTTGCAGACTCATTGAGCCGAAGGATGAGTGTTTTACCCACGGAATGGCAACTAAATCAATGTGTGGCGGATCGTCTGTTCGACCATTGGGGGAAACCCAACATCGATTTGTTCGCAACGAAGAAGAATGCGAAGATGACGACGTACGTCTCTCCGATTCCGGATCCAAGCGCTTTCGCAACAGATGCGTTAGCTATCAGCTGGGGGAGAATGTATGCATACGCATTCCCTCCAGCAATCCTGATTCCAAAAATTCTTCAGAAAATCAGACAAGAGGAATGCCGAGTGCTTCTGATCGCCCCGGATTGGCCAAGCCGATCATGGTATACGGATCTGCTGGACCTTCTGGTCTGCAATCCGGTTCCTCTGCCTCTGATGGACGATATTATCTTCCAGGGCAAGGCCCTTCACAACAATCCGTCAATGTTCAGATTGACTGCGTGGATGTTGTCAAGGAATCTAGAATTAAGGAGGGCTTTTCTGAGCAAGCAGCCATGTTTATGGCCAAAGCCAGGAGGGGGTCAACCTCCAGAGCATATAATTATAAAATCAACAGATTTGCAGAATGGTGCTCAAAAAGATGTATTGATCCAATGGATTCATCTATTCAAGTAGTAGCTGATTTCCTCTGTCACCTCTATGATGCCTATAGCCTCAAGCCTAACTCTATTGCTGGTTATAAGTCAGCATTAATGTCTGTTATTCCTTGCTTGGCTAAGAGGGGAAGTGATGAAGTAAATACATTGAATGTATTAATTAAAGGCATGGGCAATCTAAGACCAAGGAATCCTCCTGTGATTCCGTCTTGGAGTTTATCGCTAGTGCTTCAAGTACTAGGTGATAAGCCTTTTGAACCACTTAGTTCCATTTCTATGAAACTATTAACACTGAAGACTGTGTTTTTAATTGCTGCGGCCTCGGCTAGGCGTAGGAGTGAGATTCATGCCTTATCAGCCGAGGATGACCGTTTTGTGGTTTCAGGGGAAGGCCTTAAGCTGCTACCTAGGATTAATTTCTTGGCTAAAAATCAGTCGTTGAAATATCCAGGTCAACCTATTATTTTGCCTGCTTTAACTAGATATGATCCTAATTCTAAAGCATGGTGTCCCGTCCGGGCGCTGCGCCGGTACAAACATCGTACGGCGGCATGGCGCACCGACCAGTCAGCGTTATGGTTGTCATATATTGAACCCCATGGGAGGGCTTCTAAGGACACCATTTCCAGGTGGATTGTGGAATGCATTCAGTTTTGCCATAAATCCGCCACTGGGAAGCAGGTTGACGTGGCCAAGGCTCACAGTGTCCGCGGCGTAGTGACATCCACGGCCCTATTTAATGGGGTCCCTGTGGATGATATTATGTCGGTGGCTCAGTGGCACTGTGAGTCAAGTTTTACAGACCATTATCTCCGTGACACCTCTAATCCTCTCGCCTTGTCGGTTTTGAAAAAATAAATCGGTTTATATTTTTTGAGGTGATTTCCTCATTACTTATATATATCACAATTAATTTATGGAAACACCCACTTTTTTGGGCCTGCATCAGTCTTTACCGATGGGAAGATGATGTCAGCAGCCATTTTCAACAAGGTCAGTCTTGTTCATGTGTTGTCCGTTGTTGATTGTATTGTCACGATTACCCGTTATTAATATGGTGATGGTTTGTGTATTTGTGTGGTTCATTGTTGAGAGTTACGAAAATGGAGCTTTTTCGTCTCTGTCCTGTAGTACATGGCACTTGTACGTAGAGAGCGTATAGGACATTGAGGTCAGTCGACTCTTCCTCCCAGGAAGGAGGGGGGGGGAGCGCATATGACATTCGGTCATCTCTCATACATCGGTCGTGTTATCCGATGGTTAGTCAAATCCTGACTGTTTTTTCTTACAGTTTCAGAAGTTTAAGTGCCTTAAACGCAGAAAAGCGTATTGGGATGAGCTGGTCTTTTGACCTCGCCTCCCTCCCGCCAGATTCACTTTCGAATTCTGGCAATATCAAAAGTATTAGGGAGGTAAGTATACTCTTGAAGTGAAATAAACGAAATCTAGGATTTCTTTTTTCACGAGAGAGTTGATACTTACCTCCCTAGATACGGACCCGGCCTCTCCACCCCACAGAGGCTCGGTCTTCAGGCTCTTAATAGTTGCATGTGTGTCAGCCAATAATCTAGTCAGAGGAAGTGCTAGTCTGCGCATGCGCGGTGGTGGGGCTGGCATCCGCCAGACTACGCTCTGACTCCCTGCCCACTAGGGGCGCCTAACTGTTTTAATCTGAGTGTTTATTGAGTGAAAGCGAATATTTAGCAATATCAAAAGTATTAGGGAGGTAAGTATCAACTCTCTCGTGAAAAAAGAAATCCTAGATTTCGTTTAATTACAAATATCCTGTGTACTAAAGGCGATACGGCTTTCGATGTCTGCCTTGTTTACTAGTGATGCCTATACTGGGCTATGCTAGCCGTAACTGGAGTGATGTAGATAACCTGTGGCTTATCGATTGCCATAATTGAAAAAGTTGAAATCAGAATTCCCGTTTTGCGCGATTTCAAATGGGGTTTTCTTGTTTATTTCTTGCTGTATGCTTGCACAATTTATACATAGGAGACGGATTTTGATTGTATTTCAACTATATTGTATAAATGGCTATTAAAATTGTGTTCGCATACAGACTTTAACCCGTTAACTGACTCGTATCAGCCAAAAATGGCTTCTTCAGTGGTCTTGATAAATGTCAATTTGCAGACCGACAGAGGACTATCTTTGAAAATTTACAAATGGAATGACTGGCTCATTTTCTGTGTTTCAGTCAACATGCTAATTTGGATGCCAGATATTGTCAAACAAGGAGCAAATACCTGTACTTGCTTAATGAACTTAAAACACCTGTCCGAGGTATGTGTGCGCTTAACCTTTTAAAATCAAGCCGGCCAAAGACAGCTTCTGCAGTGGTCTTGAGAAATCTCCATTTGCAGACCAAGAGAAGACTGTTTTTAAAAATTTAACAATGAAATGACTGGCACGATTCTGGATAACTGAGCCAGTTATTTCAGTGATAAGTTTTAAAAAATAACCGGGTGGCCTACAAATGGATAATTTTTATGAGAAAATTAGAATTTTC
Source organism: Chaetoderma sp. LZ-2023a (assembly GCA_034401795.1). Taxonomy (NCBI): domain Eukaryota; kingdom Metazoa; phylum Mollusca; class Caudofoveata; order Chaetodermatida; family Chaetodermatidae; genus Chaetoderma; species Chaetoderma sp. LZ-2023a. Next base: position 91,930,360 of record CM067369.1, read on the forward strand.
TTTTACAAATTTGTGTATTAAAGGATTAATATTGATTTAGACTAAATAATTCAAGATGTACAGTGGTGCTGTATATCCTGCTTTTTGTATATTGAAATATTTGCTTATTGAACGTCCAACCCTAGACAAGAGAAGAGTATTTTTGAAAATTTTACACTGCAATGACTGGTTGTGTTTCGAACCAGGAATTATAGTGATAAATGTTCAAAAAGAGCCTTGCTGTCCCGTTGGTAAATGGCATCTGTTCATACAATTGAACCGTTTGAAAGTAGTGTATAGGGTGGCTGCCACATTTGATAAAATGCATGTTTACCATTGGTCAATATTGTCAAGGACGCCAATATTTTTGCATTTCCTCTCCAAGTCTTTACCTGTGGCCATTGGCCCATTTGTAAATGGCATCTCTTATGCATCATAGGCAGCAACAACACCCAGTCAAATTAGTTACAAAATATTCAACAGCTTCCCTGTATAGTTTTCAGGAAATTGATAGCTAGGGCATTTGAGGATCGATCAAGCCCAACACGGCGAGGTGTAGGTGGAGCTTAGCTAGTGATGGGCGGGGCATAGCTAAAAATGAAAAGGTCCATTATTGTAAACATGTTTACAGTTCCTCATCAGCCCGTTGAGTACTAAGGCCCTTGGAGCATTTATTAATTATATTTCATGAACTTGTATATGACAGCTTAGTACAAACATGCATTTTTTGTTTAGTTCTTCTTCCTACACAGTACTTTGCATATACATAAGGATAAAGATTAATTATAACACGTTCAATCACCAGTATATACACACAGAATTTTCTAGATAATAGAGGGGTTCATTTCTTGCTATGCCACGCCAATGGAGGAAACCAGTTTTAACTGGCCCGCCCATCTCTGTCTAAGCTCTACCCACAATTCGCCCGTGTTGCGATCGATTGATCCCTGAACTCCTTGACGATCAATTTCCAGAAAACGGTATACAGGTAAACTTTTGAATGTTTTGAAACTAATTTGCCTGGGTGCTGTTGCAGCCCGTGGCAAAAACAGCGCCCAGTCAAAATAGTTGAAAAATATTAAGCTGCATGTTTATTAAATAGTAAAGACATAGAGTTCGTACAACAACGCATAGTCCGTCATCAATGAAGATGAACTATATCTTCATCATTCAAGATGTCATTGATTATTGCCTCATCCTACACGTCACATTGTTGATTATGACATCATATGATTGATGGATAAACTGGAACGGTCCATTGCTAGCTAAGCTCCACCCACTTTGTACATGCATTTGAAAATGATATGAATTTTTGAAACATGAATTTCCTGAATCTAAATTTCAAGGTAATTACACAGGTAAGCTTTTGAACATTTGGAAACTGATTTGACTGGCGCTGCTACCTATGTCTCCCAGTAAAATTAGATGCAAAATATTCAGGATAATTTCACTTTTCATGACAGAGCTACAGCATTTTGATTATGACATCAGCTAACATGTGACTTATTTGATTATGACATTAAATACTTGAGTGACAGATCAGATCCATCCATAGTGATGGAACCAATATTCTGCTGTTTGAGTGAATCAATCAATCCAATCAATCAATCAATCAATCAATCAATCAATCAAGCAAGCAAGCAAGCAAGCAAGCAAGCAAGCAATCGATTCAAAATTTTTTTGTTCACATTATTGCAAAATAATTTACTTCTAATAAGCATGACTGATAATCACTTGTTTGCATTTATAAGTAGCCAAGTATACAATCAAATTTATCATATAAACGTGGCTTTCAGCCATTTTCGTATTTCTCGATAAGAACACACATTTAATATTCAACAAAAGAGTTTCATAGGTTAGATAACGCAAAATATAAACAGCGCAAAATCGTGTATTCAAACGTGTTTCAGGGATCGACTTTATTGGAAAATTTGTCAAAATATTAGGTTATAAGATAAATAGAATCTCAAACTCACTCCTATTTCATATCACTATTATCAACCTCATCGAAAACTCACATTGCACTCACTTAATTTTCTACTCGGTTAATAATAGTGATATTAAATGGGATCTCATTCCAGATCCTCTCTGTATTTACCTTATCTATATATGTGACATTCAGGTGATGAGGCAGACCACAGACAGGAAGTTGTTGATCAGTTATTACAAGATGCTATTGAAAATGAAGAGCAGGGTAGTGATGATTTCATCTCATCATCAAATAGGTACGTGATGTTACTACGTGAAACAAAGTTTAAGCATTTGTTATCCAATAAAATACGTAACCGCTAAAGGTCAAATGTTTTTCACTATGCCCCACCCATCTTTAGCTGAGCTCCACCCACGCTTTGCCCGTGTTGTAATTGATCGATCCCTGCACTCTGAATCGCAATTTCCAGAAAACAATACAGGTAAGCTGTTGAATATTTTGAAACTAATTTGACTGAGTGCTGTTGCTGCCTATAGCATGTTTATTAAATAGTAAAGACATACAATTCGTACAACAACACTTACATTTGTAGTCCATCATCAATTAAGCGTTTGTAATGAGCATATCTACATCACTTGTGATGTAATTGATTATGATGTCATCCTACATGTCATGTAGTTCCTTTACTTTGGCCATTTCGGGTCGTCGTTTGAACATCGCTTGCAAAATCTTTTCAACTGTTCCTCAAGCTTTTTCATATGTATGATGACTGACACCATTTGTTCAATTGTAATAACCCTAACTCTCCCGAGCTCTTGAATTATCAGAAATAAAATTTTATAATTTTAAATATTGATATTATCACATAATCAGTATCATGTATAAATTAAGACCACACCTGAAAATAAACTGCTAAAGGCTTTATTTGGCTGGTTATCTTCACATCTCCCCAACCTAGATATTAGTGATTATTATATGACTTTGTATGATTACTGTATTCTGCGGCTGTAGTAGCAGAACCATCCTACAGCTGCAATCAGTCCTTCGCTTTTGCCCACTGTGTCTTGTCCTCACCAAAATCTTTAGCTTCCTCAGACCCATTCTTGATTTGACTGTAGCGAGTCCAGCTTTCTTGATTATTATATGCCTGTATATATTAGCCAATAAAATGGCTGCATTTCTACCATGTGACCATCCAGGAAAAAAGTGTTATAATGTACTTTAAAGAAGTGTTATTTTACTCTGTCTAAAAGTGTTATTGGATTCGGAGGCTATTTATTATGTCATAAGAATATTACGTCAATCCAGTTGATGGTGTCATTTGCAGACATAACGTCAAGAACTTATCACATCGCTCAAATATTAGGTCAAGTATTACACCACTGCATATTTCGTCATAAATGAATTGCTAACTTGTACATGTATCATTTTTGGTGTACATTTGATAAATAGTAAATTCAATAAACATGTTACATTGAATTATTTATATTACTTTTTATCCCCCCCGGTCTGGAAGACGGTGGGATATAGTGATCAGCATGTCCATCCGTCCGGCTATCTGCCCACCCATCTGTCCGTCCATCCATCCATCCATGCATCTGCCCTGTCTTGTCAACGCAACTCCTAGAGGTCTCAATGGATTAACTTAAAATTGTGTCCACATTATCAGTATCATGTGCAGATGTGCATGTCCTTTTTCGCAGCAAAAAATTGTCCATTACAGAGTTATCCTCCTTGAAATATCTTGAAGCCGATACATAAACGGCAATGCCAATCATTTCTTGTCAACGCAACTCCTACAGTTTAGCTCTGATTCTTTTGAAACTTGGTAAACGTTATCATTACCACGTGAATGCGTGCATGTGCTAGCCGTATACCAGTACATCCATCCGTCTCCAAAATGTATGTATGTCTGTCAGTCGGTCCATCCATCTCTGACAATCATTTCTTGTCAACGCAAATCCTAGAGGTCTCAATGGATTAACTTAAAATTTCATCCACATTATCAGTATCATGTGCAGACGTGCATGTGCTTTTTTCGCGGGCAAAAAATTATTCATTACAGAGTTATCACCTTTTAAATATCTTAAAGCCGATACATAAACTGCATTGTCAATCATTTCTTGTCAATGCAACTCCTACAATTTAGCTGCGATTCTTTTGAAACTTGGTAAGTATTATCATTACAACGTGAAGATGTGCATGTGGTATCCGTATACTTGTATATCCATCCATCTGTCCCAAATGTATGTTCGTCTGTCGGTCCATCCTTGTCAATGCTACTCCTACAGTCTAGTTACAATTCTTTTGAAACATGGTCAATCTAGTCATTACCATCTGAAGTTGTGCATGTGCTTTTTTTGCGGCAAGAAAAATTATTCATTACAGAGTTATCCCCCTTTAAATACTGTTAAGCTGATACATAAACTGCAGTAACAATCATTTCTTGTCAACAACTACAATTTAGCTGTGATTCCTTTGAAACTTGGTAAGGATTCTCATTACCACTTGAAGATGTGCATGTGCTATCCGTATGCCTGTACATCCATGCATCTGTATAGAATGTATGTATGTATGTCAGTCTGTCGGTCCGTCCATCTCTGGCAATCATTTCAAGATGTCAACACAACTCCTACAGTTTAGCTATGATTCCAGAAGTCTCTGTTGGTTTGACATTAAGGGAGTCTAACTCCATCCAGAAACCTGGACTAGAGTAGAGAGTTGTGATTCTTGCATTAGAAGGCACTAAATGCAAGATTAGAAATTTTTTGTGGCCGCTAAATGTAAGTAGATTTATTTAGCAAGTAGTGATTGAACAATAAGTATGTCTATGTGGTTAATAAAACGACAGACAAACCCTAGGCAGCTCTGTGGTCGTTATCTCCCCCGAAATACTTAAATTCATCAAAATTGTCTTGTTCGTGTCAGATCTTGAAGAATCCTGAACCTATGCTCTCAATTCCTTTGTCACTGAATATATTACTTGAACAAGCAGTGTTATGATTCCATTTTGAAGAAATTCATCCATATTTTCCTGAGTTATCTCCCTTGAAAAACTTAAAATTCACCAAAATTCTCTTGTCCGGGCATAATAGTTGAACGGAATTGAACCTGCACTTACAAATCTATCTTTCTTTAAGGCGAGATGCAGTGTCAGGATTTCATTTTTCATTGATTTGTTTTTCAAAAATATTGTCCCTTACAATTAATGTTACAGGTATGTCCACTCTTGATGTATGTTTATCTGAAATGTGAATCCGGGTTGGGTGGGTGGGGGTAGTGGGGGTGGGGTGGGGGTGGTGGTGAGGAATATGCCGTCTTCTGATGGCTCTGGTTTGAATATGTAGGCGTATAATAAATGGGTCGTTTAAAGTTTCTGAGTACAATATGGATTTTTATTGTACTCGTCCATGTTGTGGACTGCGACGTCTCATCCAAGACTGAATTTTAAACACACCGTGGTCTTGTACAATAAAAATTGATATTGTACTCAGAAGTGTTAAATACCTTAATATTATAGGTCTATTGTGCTACCTGAAATGGTACTGGCATCTATTGTGGGCATCTGGATGGCATGAGGTGGAGGCATATATAGTGGATAGAGTGCATGTCTAGGTTATCAATGAACAATCTTGTTTTTAGTACACATGAACATGACCATTATGGCTTTACGAAGGAAAACAATGGCTGGTCGAATGATGAAGAGCGTCTGAATAACCGGGCTGCAGCACTGCAGACTCGCTCTGATAAGTTACTGCAACAGCTTAAGGTCAGAGACATTTTTGTTACAAAACAGAAATTGGAACACAGGTGTCGCTTTTCTAAGGGTATCAACTTTATTGTCCACATTAAGGTTTTGCTTATAAAAAACTCATTAGCAAATAGGATGACAGGCTAGATTTTTAATTCTGCAGAATTCTTGTTATTTAGAATTGAATATGATAGGTATATTTGGTTAATAGCTACATTTTTGTATCTTGACTTTCCAAATAAAACATATAAAAGATGGCTCCTGAATTTATTTGTTGTAAATCTTAATGGAATGACAAAAATGATAGGCTTGTATGCGAAAATCTGGTTGGCCAATTTGGTTTGTGGTTTTGGTGGCCATGTTGGATTTTCCCAAATTGGCAATTGGTCTGATTTGAAGCAAACCTGGCAGAAGTGATTATAATAGAGTAGGTTTGCGAGTTTCATGTGAAAATCTGAAGGGCCATTTTGCTCAGTTCGGGTACATATGTTAATTACTTTTCTGAATTTTGGAAAAGCCAGTTTCAATGAATAGTCAATAGTTGGACTCAAAAACAACAGACCAAAGTGCCATACTAGTGACGAGCACTGCATGGAACAAGTGATGTTCATGATACAATTTGTAGGTCTATGCACAACATCAGAAAGATAACTACTAGACCTTTCCAGTTTTAGCTATTTCTAGTTAAGCTCCACCCACACCTCGCTCGTCTTCGGATCGATCAATCCCTGAACTCCCTAACTATCAATTTCCAGAAAACTATACCGGTAAGCTGATGAATATTTTGAGACTAATTTGACTGGGTGCTGTTGCTGTTTATTAAATAGTAAAGACATACAATTCGTACAACAACGCATAGTCCATCACCAATTATGCATTCATGACACTTATCTATGTTAATCATGACATCATTGATTATAACGTCATCCTACACATCATGTGGTTGATTATGATGTCATATGATGGATGGATAAACTGGAAAGGTCCATTAAGACATGTAGCGTGTGTGTCTGCGTGTGTGTGTGCGTGCATGAGTACAGGTACATTTGTCCAGCGAGATAACTCGAGTTCTACTTAATCGATCTTGACCAAACATGGCTGTCAGGCTGCCCTTTGGGTCCCGAATATCTCATGATTTTGTGGTCAACAGGTCAAATGTCATGGTCATCTAACCGTGTGGGTGGAATGAATATGGCAGCAAGAGCATCCTGTCAAATTATTTTCAAAATATTCAACAGCTTAACTGTATAGTTTGATAGTGAGGGAGTTTAGGAATCGATCAATCACAACACGAGCAAGTGTGGGTTGAGATTAGCTAGAGATGGGCGGGGCCATAGCTAAAACAGGATTCGCCATTATTTCAATCATAGGACAGTGACCAGACTGTTTCACACAAAGTACGTTGGGAGAACTTCATGGTCAATCAACAGAGTCGGCCATTACAACGATGTCCTGAATTGAAAGCACTTATTCGTGGGGGTGTGCCTCATGAGTACCGAGAAATGGTTTGGAAAATGTGAGTATACAACAGTGTACTGAATAATAAGAGAACATGGTAATGGAGAGACACAATCTGTCACTCAAGATTCTGATGTCAATAAATTACGTCACTAGTTAGCTGATGTCACAATCATAATGACGTATATCTCTGTCATCAAAACGGAAAGGTCTGTCACAAGTGTGTGAATTGTATGTCTTGATGAATTTACAGTTTACTAAAACATTCTGTTGAATATTTTGAAACTAATTCGAATGGGAGCTGTTGCTGTCATGGCAACATTCCTCAGGCAAATTAAGTTGCAAATTATTCAACAGCTTACCGGTTTAGTTACCTTAGATCTTGGGAGGTTAGATTTCAAAGTGCCAAATCAAATCTAACATGCATAAAGGCTGGCGAGGCTTAGCCAGATATGGGCAGAGCAAAGCTAGAAATGGATCCCTCTATTATCTTGTACCAAAAGGGTTAAAACATTGGCTGGTAAGGGCTAGAATGTAATCATTGTAGGGCTAGCAAATGTTATTTATCATGATAGCACTGTTTACTAGCGCCCCCATCTAGCTTAATTTTAATCCCTGTATATGAGTTACCGATTGCCCTGACCCTGCCACCCACCCACCTACCCACCTAGGTAATATATTTGCTAATCCGCCAGTGCTTTTCTCTCAGGTGTATTAACTCACATGTAGGAAGAGATCGAGATAAACTAGGACCTCACCATTACAAGACACTTGTCAGCCGGATTGCAACTAGTCGACAGAATCCAAACTCCAAACAGGTTTCTAGTAATTACTGCATGTAGGGATTGCATTGTTTTACCCACTCCATTCAGTCTGCTAATTGTTGTACAGTTTGATCACTGTTGCTGTAACATTTTGTGCATCTATGGAAATGTTTTGTTATGGACAAATGAACTGATAAGGTGATGGTTTATTGTACTGTGAAAAAAGATATGGTTTGCGATTATTTTATTTACTTCTTTCATTTATTTAAAGGCATCTATAGTCTGTTCTTTACACTGTATAATATATATATATATATAGTGTGTTATAATGGAGGAATCCATCAATCGATCATATGATGTCTTAATCAACTACATCACAAGTAGGCTAATGTCATAATCAATTATGTCATAAATGGTGCGATTTAGTCTGTCATAAACGCTTAATAGTGTGTCAAGTTGTACAAATTGTATGTCTACTATATAATAAACTTTTATTGAATATTTTGAAACTAATTTTACTGGCGATGTTGCTGCCTTCAGCAGACACAGCATCCAGTCAAATTAGTTTCAAAATATTCAACAGCTTACCTGTATAGTTTTCTGGAAATTGAGATTCAAGAGTGAAGGGATTGATTGATCCCAATGTGGGCAAACAGTGGGTGTAGCTTATCTAGAGATGGGCAAAGCTAAAACTGGATTCTTCCATTGCAACATGTTACAATCTAGCAAATAAAAAACTTCAAAATCTATCATAGCTGACTGCCACAATTTAAATTAACATAGTCACATGCCACGATCAAAAACAAATGAAAGCCACTGAATCTGGCATAGTCACGTGCCACAGTCGGTCATAATCACATGCCACATTCAAGCATAGCAGCATGCCACTGAATCTAACATAGCTGCATATACTACAATCAACCACACATGCATGCCACTGATTCTAGCAGAGCAGCATGCCACTGAATCTAGTATAGCTGCATACATGTATACTACAATCAACCACACATGCATGCCACTGAATCTAGCATAGCCGCATGCCACAGAATGTAGCATAGCCGCATGCCACTGAATCTAGCATAGCCGCATGCCACAATCAACCAAACATACATGCCACTGAATCTAGCATAGCCGCATACCACTGAATCGAGCATAGTCATATGCCACTGAATCAACCACACATGCATGCCATTGAATCTAGCATAGCTGCATGCCACTGAATGTAGCATAGCTACATGCCACTGAATCTAGTATAGCTACATACCACAGTCTAATATAAATAACCTATTACAGTGTTGCGGATTTAGATTAAATTCGATTTATTTTAACCATTAATCAGTGGTAAATCTCTGACATTTATCTCTCCTTGTATGTGTGCGCATGCGTGCGTGAGTGGGTGCATGTTTGTGGCTGATGCCTGCATCTCTCTGTATGGCTGATGTTAGTCTATATATCTACAGGCCGGATGTATACCTGTGTGGTAGATATGAATCTTTATTTCATCCCATTTATGTGTTGTAATTCCTGTATATACATAGTTTGCTATTTTCCGAAATTATTGCTGATTAGCGCAACATTTAACCAAATAAAACGACGATATTATTACTATTCTTATTATTAAAAGCGCATCAAATACTCTTACTTGATATGATGTATTTCCAAACACCAGCCTTGCGTTTAAAAAGGAAAAGATTTTGCTAAATCTGCAAACCATGACAATGTGCTATTTTCTGAGTAAAAGCTGATTTTGCCCGTGGCCGTTTGCCCTCTGGAAAATTTTCCTTTTCAAATGCAGAGCTGTTAGGAGACGGAAGCTAATAGACATACGATTTAAATTTGATTAGTTGTTGGCATTTTGCTTACTCGGGAGATGTGTTGCAAGTTATTGAATTGCAATCAGCATTAATCTGTTCAGGTCACTGTTACATTCGGGTGTCAGAATTGTTGTTAGGTTTACATAAAGCTACAGTAACTTGATTAGCGCATAGAGCCTACTGTTAGTCTATACATTAGCCCCTCTTATGTCAACAGCGCCTCAAAGCGCTCAGGATGTAACTCGTATCAATTAACCGTTTAATTGCCAAGAGTTTTCAATAAAATTATAATGTTTAATTTCTAGGCCAAGGGAAGACTATTTTAGTAAATTTACCACTGAAAATTACAAAAATAGCTGTCTGCTCTCAAGACAACTACAGGTAACGTGTTTGACCAGGTTGACAGCCAAAGAGGAAATTATTTGCTGGCCAAGAGAATCGTAGTTCGGTTACCGAGCCAGTCATTCCAGTGGTAAATTTTCAAAAATACTATGGTGACACAAGACGGGTTAAAAATGTAACATGAAAGAAATATTTATGTGTAAATATATATTTTGAACGCTATTCTATATCAGTTGCTATGTTGGCCCTCATGCTTTGTAAGCGGGAAAACATTGAAGCTGATATAGAATACTGGGCTAGCTAAATGCTCATGTAATTATGTGACTAAACATGTAATAACATCTATGCATGCCTCACACCTATCAGTATTCTGTATGTCTGCATGGCGCCTGCCTATCGTTATTCTGTATGTCTGCATGGCTCCTGCCTATCATTATTCTGTATGTGTGCATGCCTCATGCCTATCGTTCTGTATGTCTGCATGGCTCCTGCCTATCATTATACCGTATGTCTGCATGGCTCCTGCCTATCATTATTCTGTATGTCTGCATGGCTCCTGCCTATCATTATTCTGTATGTGTGCATGCCTCATGCCTATCATTATTCTGTATGTCTGCATGCCTCATGCCTATCAATATTCTGTATGTCTGCATGCCTCATGCCTATCAATATTCTGTATGTCTGCATGGCTCCTGCCTATCATTATTCTGTATGTCTGCATGGCTCCTGCCTATCATTATTCTGTATGTCTGCATACCTCATACCTATCATTATTCTGTATGTCTGCATGCCCGTTTCTTCAAATCAACCCTAACTACCATACAAATATATTCTTTATATAGGCCCTAATATTCTTTATTAAGTCTTTGATGCCACATATTTTGTCAGGTTGAGCTGGACTTGTTGCGGACTCTACCAGATAATCAGTATTTTGACTCGCTTGAATCTGATGGTGTCAAGAGGTTGCGGCGTGTTCTTTTGGCATACACATGGCATAATTCAGAGATCGGCTATTGTCAGGTTTGCTTGCTTTATCTCTTTGGCTTTAGCCACGAATCAAGGGTCTCTATAGATGAATAATTATTATAATGCAGTTTGCATTTATCACATCATTGTCCTGAGTATATATTTATAAACACATCAATAACTCGAGGAGATATTAAAGTTTCACAGTGTGTATTATTCCTCCATTAACCCTTTGTCCCTCGATTTTGTTCAAGAAATTGTCAATTTTCTCATAGGAAATGTCTATTTGCAGACCTAAAGAAGACTATTTTTGAAAATTTCCCAATGAAATGACTGGCTCGATATCCGAGCCAGTCATTTCAGTGGGAAATTTTGAAAAATAGTCTACTCTTGGTCTGCAAATAGACATTTCTCAAGAACACTGCAGAAGACGTTTTCTACTTCGAATAATACTTACCAGATGTACTATTATGATAATGCCTATTATCTAGTCTAGCTCAAAATAAACAATTAAAAACTCTGCACTCTCCTGGTCCTGCCCATACTGTGTCCAGGAATTACCATAGCCCCAGGTACCGAGTCAATTCCCAAACACAGTCAGATTCGTCTATTTTGCGACTTTGTCAAGTCATGTTTTCTAGAGCTCTTTATTTTTTCAATTTACTGCGTATCAAGAGTTGTTTGGAGTGCGTCGTCTGTGACATCATGGAGGACAAAGGGAAATCATCACAGGGGCAGGTTGTATCAATCTAGAATTTATACATTCGTGCCATAATGACTGTTTGAAATTTCCTTAAATTGGCACATTATTCTAAGATGGTAGCGATTGTTGGAGTCGCCCGGTACCCGTTAGATTGTTAGTGTTAATCCGGGTACTCGCTTCTTTCGCTCTGCGACTCGGTTCTTTCTAAGATGGATGCGCTCTTAGCCAAGATGGCGGCGCCCGTGATTAATGTTTCGCTTTGGCTTCGCGTGTCTATGCACTCTATTTATGCCGATTTTTAGCTCTCGCTTCATTGTCGAGGGTCTTTGTAGCGATTGGCATTTATTTCTTGGTTGTTTTAACGTTAGTTAACGTCTAAGTTGTGTTTATTAAATTTCACTCTAAAAAGTTTCAAATATTTCCTGCCTGAGGCTTGATTATCATTAATTGAGAGAAAGTTAATGTTTTCCTAGTAATTCAATTTTACTATCACGTCTGTTGTGCGTATTGCTCGTCATCAGTCATGTGCAGAGTTTTAATTCTTCTTTGTGTTTGCAGAAAGCCAAGAACCAGCACACTGTCAAAAGTGCAACAGGTTCATGAAGCGTAAATACTCTGGTCATCACTGTGTAGCTTGCGCGAAGTGTAAAGTGGGAATCCCATGTGATGTGTGCGCCAAGTGGTCGTCGGAGATGGTGGCAGAATTTGATCGTGATCGATGTGCGCGCTTGGAGAGGATCGCGAGGGACAAGGCGGCCAAGCTGGATCAGGCGTCGTTCAGAGGACTGGAAGGTCATCTGAATACTCGTATGGATTCAGCACTGGGCGTATGGGCAGCCCATTTCAAGGCAATGTTCGACTCATTGCAGTCCACGGTCCCGTCGATGCAGGCTGGTGCAGGGCAACCTTTAGGTGGTCCGGCTAGTTCTGCGGAGGGACAAGCACCTGCCCATTCTCTGTCCTTGGCTCAAGAGCCGACGGTGGAGGAGGAAGATGTTCTTATGGAAGATTCCGGTATGCCAGATATTTCGATGACGGCAATGCCCAGTACTTCCCAGGGGTCTCCCTCAGGATTTGTACGGGTTTGCCAAGCGGATGGTGAGTGATGTCGACATTCCGTCGGGCATTTTCCATCCGGGATTTGTGCAACCTGTGGTGTCGGTGGAGCCGTGTTTTGTGGTTCCTTCCGGCATCCCAGCGGCGTTAGGTGCGGCTCCTCTCGGAGTTCCGTCATCTACTAGCGGTAGACACGCAAACTTCCGACATGCTGGAAGTTGCGGCATACCATCTGGTTCAGCTGGAGTATGCACTGCCCAAAGCCCCCAAGGGGGTGGGGAGTAGGGTCCATTTTCCGGAGCAGGCCTACCATCAGTATGCCCGGGTTCCACAGCTTTCCGTCGGGGAGCGAGAGGCGCTGAACAGGCCGTTGGCTGGGAAGTCTAAGGGGCGTTCTCGTCCTTTGGTTTCCCAGACCAATAAAGATCCGTTTAATGAGCTTACGCTCATTGAAGATGCGACGAGAGCAGCCATGGCTGCGCTCTCGCATAGATGTACCCTCCTGCAGGGTATGCTGACCTGCACAGAGGAGGGTGGGCAGGTGCCAGAGGCTGCTCCCGGAGTTATTCGGGACACCATGCGACCATCTGTCTCAAGATTGCCTGGCCAGGGTGATCACCAGGACATTGGCGGAGTGTAGGAAAATGGTTCTCGATTGTGTGGAACCAGGACCGGAGATGAGGGCTGCGTTGTCGTCTGCGCCTTTCATTGGTCCAGGCTTGTTCGGCGGCTCGGCACCACCAGCTCTCTCCAAGGTCTCGTCAATGGTTGCAGAGCAGGAGGTAGTCGGCAAGTCGTGGAAGTCGACTAAGAGGACACAGCCGCAGCAGTCCTACAGGCAACATCGCCAGGAGCAGCAGAGACAGCGTCCAAGATCGCCCTTCCGTCCTTCAGGTCATGATGCCCATAGGCCATCCGGCTCTCAAGGACCTGGCTGTTCATCTTCATACAAATCCTCTAATAAGAGGCCGTATGAAGATGACAGGAATGGTGGCGGTTCGGGCCGCGGCGGTTACCGTAAGGATAACCGTGGCGGCGGTTCCGGACCGTCATATTCCAAGAAGCCGTGGGGATCGGTCCTGACGGGATTCCGGCGGGACCAGTTCCGGTGACGTCAGGAACGAAGGGAGTCGAGAATCTTCACCCAAGCGATTTGGCGTCTTCACGTGCAATCTTGACCGCCAGCTGTGTGCAGATTCCTTCCGTCGGAGGCAGACTTCAACTGTTCTCAAACCAATGGGAACAGGTCGTGCGAGATTGTTTAGTCTGTCAATGGATAAGAAACGGCTACGAACCGGACTGGCTCATCCATCAATCGTTAGTTCCGTTAACTTCGACTCCAATATGGACTCCCGTTCCAAGGGAATCCGATCGTCTAGATGCCATTTGCTCAGAAATAGAATCACTTCATCAGAAGAATGCGATTTATCTAGTCCGCAATCAGTCATCTCTAGGCTTCTATTCGATGATGTTCCTTGTTCCGAAACGTACTGGAGGATGGAGACCAATTCTCAATCTCAAACCGTTGAACAAATTTATTCTTTCTCCCAAATTTCAGATGGAGACTGTGGCAGCGGTAATGACAGGGCTGAGAAAAGGCATGTGGGCAGTGTCGATAGATCTGAAGGATGCTTATTTTCATATTCCAATGTCAATTCCTTTTCAGAAATACCTTCGCTTTGCATTCCAAGAAAAAGTTTGCGAATTCAATGTGCTTCCATTCGACCTGACCACCGCACCGAGGGTAATCACCAAAGTGGTTCTCGCCATGACTTCTTATCTTCGCGGGAGAAACATAGCTGTTCATACTTACATAGACGACTGGCTGCTGAAGGCGGGGAATCCAGTCACTCTGCGCAACAATCTTCAGGTAGTCGTAGCCTTACTAAAGGACCTAGGATGGATTGTGAACCTAGAGAAATCAGAATTGACTCCATCCCAGGAGTTTGTTTATCTGGGAATATTTTTCAACCTCAGGGACGGCGTAGCTTTTCCGCCGGAGAGCAGAGTCAAGAGTTTGATTGCAGTACTGGAGTCAGTTTCTCTAGGAGCCTTTCTGACGGCGCGCCAATTTCTCGGATACTGGGTTCACTAGTGTCTCTGGAGAAAGTGGTTCCATATGCGGCACTCATGCACAGGCGATTCAGATGTATCTAATGTCATTCTGGTCTCAGAGAACGGATCCGTTATCTCTGAGAATTCCAGTAAAAGAAGCGTTGATATTCCATCTTCAGTGGTGGTTATCAGAACAAAATCTCCTGCGAGGTGTTCCTCTACAATCTCCTCAACCACAGATGTCCATCTTCACAGATGCATCAACGACGGGTTGGGGAGCGGTATTGGACGATCAGTCAGTGTCAGGGGAATGGGATCGGACCAATGCGCAGAAACATATCAATGTTCTCGAATTATTAGCAGTGGCATTAGCACTTCGAAAATTCGAGAGCTTAATCCGAGACAAGATTGTCCTAATAAGGACAGACAACTCAACAGTGGTGTCTTATTTGAACTGCCAAGGCGGGACGAGATCACCGGAGTTTTGTATGATGATTTGGAACCTTCTGCTGTGGTGTCAAGAGAGGAATGTTATTCTTTGGGCAGCACACATTCCAGGAAGACTGAACATCTTAGCAGATGCTCTCAGTCGAAGGACAGTTTGTCGTCCGAAGGAGTGGCAGCTCAACCAAGCGGTAGCGGAGGTTCTATTCAAACATTGGGGCAAGCCAAATGTGGACCTGTTTGTGATAAAACAGAACACAAAGATGGTCACATACGTGTCACCGATCCCGGACCTGCTAGCTCTAGCAGTAGACGCACTGGCGATAAGTTGGAAGGGAATGTATGCGTATGCGTATCCTCCAACGATTCTCATCCCAAAAGTTCTGGGTAAGATAAGAGAGGGTATGTGCCAAGTACTACTGATCGCCCCTTATTGGCCAGGCCGATCATGGTTTATGGATCTGCTGGACCTTCTGGTCTGCAATCCAATCCCTCTTCCAGACAGAAGAGATCTAATCTCTCAGAACAAGAGTCTGTATCTCCATGACAGACCGGAAATGTTCAAATTGACTGCATGGATGTTATCAAGCAGCGTGCAATTAAGGGTGGCTTTTCTGAGCAAGCAGCGAAGTTTGTTGCTTGAGCCAGAAGAAGGTCAACCACTAAAACATATAATTATAGAATCAACAAATTTGCAGAGTGGTTTAAGGGAAGAAATATCGATCCCTTTTCTGCATCTGTTCAACACGTAGCAGATTTTATCTGTCATTTATACGAAGTTGACAAACTTGTACCTTCAACCCTAGCAGCATATAAGTCTGCATTAGCTTCAGTCATTCCCAATCTGGCCATTGAAGGAGTGGAGAATGACACTTTAAATGAAGTTATTAAAGGAATGAGCAATCTGCGACCTAGACAGCCAATTCCTATCCCAGCATGGAATCTATCTCTTGTTCTACAGGTTTTAGGGCATGCTCCCTTTGAACTGATTAGGTCTATAGATATTAAACTGTTAACTATTAAATCAGTTTTCTTGGTTGCAGCAGCGTCGGCGAGAACGAAAAGCGAAATACATGCGCTTTCTGCCGAACAAGACCGTTTTGTCGTCACGGGTGAAGGTTTAAGACTACTTCCACGTCTTTGTTTCCTGGCAAAGAATCAGTCACTTAAATATCCAGGACAGCCGATCAATTTGCCAAGTTTAATTAGACATGACCCAAACGCTTCTGCTTGGTGTCCTGTCAGATGTCTGAAAATGTATAAAAAAACGTACTGAGGAGTGGAGAGATGACCCGAAATCTCTGTGGTTATGTCTCAAAGCTCCTCATTTGCGCGCCTCGAAAGATACCATTTCTCGTTGGATAGTCGATGCTATTCAGATGTCTCACAAAATCGCTACAGGAAAGCAGATTGATCGTGCGAATGCCCATCAGGTCCGAGCACTAGCAGCATCATTAGCCCTTTATAAGGGTGTCTCATTAGAGGAGGTGATGTCTGTAGCACAATGGCATGCCGAGTCGTCATTCACAGATTTCTACCTTCGCGACATCTCCAGCGCACTTAATCTAGTAGCCGTCGCCAATTTATTGATTCTGAACTAAAGCCACATCCGACCACTATTTCGCACACATCACAAGTTTCTTTCTCTTACACTGAACAATGGCCATGCACATGACCCGAGAACGACCGTGGATTAGGCAGAGCTCCTGTGATGAACAAGAAAGACCAAGCACTCAAAAATGGTGAGTGTTTGCCTTAATTAAGTGACTAATATTAGTTTACTTACAGTCAATTTACCAGGCTATCTAAGTAAATAGTCTGGACAAGAACATCTTATTCTTTTGCAGACATTAGACTCATTCCAATTTGAAAATCTAATCGATATACTGATAGTTTTTTTCAAAATTTAGACGTTGTAGTAGCTTCTTTGCACTCTACTGGACGTCCCTAGCTGAGACTTGGAGCTGACACGGGTCTGGTGAGTGTTGCTCCTCGTTTTTGACAGCCCTCTGGAATTTGTGCGGACAAATGAGGGGGGAGCGCGGTCTAGACCATGGAAGTTTAGCACTCTATGAGTCAGATGGCAGAACCCAAGCGTATGGCGGGGTTCTAGTCTCTTCACAACCTTCTCTGGCGGATGGTAGATGAGTGCTGGTTCGAGCCTCACCTCCTCCCACCGGTATTTCTTGGCTGTCGAAATCCGGAGTTTATCATAATAGTACATCTGTTAAGTATTATTCGAAGTAGAATAAAAAAAGCATCCGCTTTTGTTTCTACGAGAATTCTTAATACTTACCAGATGTACTATGGCCCTACCTCAGCCGCCCCGCTGAGGTGAGGCTGAGCTGCTTTCACTGTTTGTCAAGGCAAATATAAGACGAATCTGACTGTGTTTGGAAATTGACTCGGTTCCTGCAGCTATGGTAATTCCTGGACACAGTATGGGCAGGACCAGGAGAGTGCAGCGTTTTTAATTGTTTATTTTGAGCTAGACTAGATAATAGGCATTATCATAATAGTACATCTGGTAAGTATTAAGAATTCTCGTAGAAACAAAAGCGGATGCTTTTTTGATTCAGCTGATATGAATGTTAAAGGGTTAATTATCCCATGCCACCATCTCCACTTTTGTGAAAGGGGGATAATTATTGTCGAGCCCATTGCGAAGCAGAGGATCTCTACATAGCGATCCAAATGACGTTCAGTGTTAGGCGTGCACCAAGAATTAGGCAAATGTTCAAGTTTTCAATTGACATTTAATTCATCAAGGATTTATCCAATCTTAATAAAACCACAGATTTGAACTATACCATCATTGCATATACTCTTCATCGTAGTTGAAATGATTTTCAAATTTCTACCATATTTTACAGAGTTTGGACTTGGCTTATCTTACACCAAGAATTAATGTTCAAGGTTTTCAATGGACATTTAATCCATCAAGGACTTATCTGATCGGAATAAAATTTGGCAGATTTGATCTGTACCATTATTGTATTTAGGCCCCATAATAATTGAAATAATCTTCAAATTGTTTACATATTTTTACGTAGTTTGAACTTTGTTTATTGTGTACCAAGAATTAGAAGAACTTTAAAGTTTTTCAATGGTCTTAATTTATCAGGAGCTTATCTGATCTCAACAAAATTTTACAGATTTATTCAATATCATCATTGCATTCAGTTTGCAGCAAAATTCAAACAATTTTAAAGTTTTTCCATAAGTTTTGTATGATTTGCCTCCTTTTCAAGAATTGAAAAAATTTAATTTTTTTAATAGACATTTGATTCATCAAGGGCTATAATATTTTAGGAAATCCTTATTTTGTGACTGCCAGACATGGTGTATGATATGCGGAGAAAGGAAAGGGCTCTCGACATGTTGGATGCAGTTCATCTAGTGTTTTTGCTTTCCATCTATCCGAGCATGCATCTTGCTAGCTTGCATAAGCTTGAGGTTATGGACATGCACACGTAAGCTCATAGTTAAGAATGCACAATATCATGTTAAAGATCACAAGAGCTCATAATTAAACATTTAATGGTCAAGTCCGACCAAAACAGATCTCTGCAGTTGTCTTGAGGAATGTCCATTTGCAGGCCAAGCAAGACTATTTTTAAAAATTTAGCCTTGGAATAACTGGCTCAATAACCGAGCCAAACATTCCAGTGTTGAAAAATAACCTCTTAGCCTGTAGATGGACATTGCCAATGACCACGTATTTAGATTTTATTGACTAAATTTGACCCGTAGCGTGTTATATTCGTGAGAGATAGTATAATCTTCATGGCATGCATGCAAGGTTTTAACCCTCTCACCGATAAATTCCCCGTATCTCGATCTCAGGACAAGCAAACTGGAAGCTAGGCTGTTAAATATTTTGAAATTAATATAATAATAACAATTAGAATGGAAGACATTGCTTCCTTAACGTTTTATTTTGTTTTGGAAATATTCAAAGTTATTTCTGAGCTGTACTGTATCTGATGCTAGTGCCGGCAAACATGGTGCCCTTCCATATATCATTATCTTTTGGTGCGGTTAAATTTTGGATCAAATTAGTTAATGGAGGATTCCAGTTTATCCATCAATCATATGACATCATAATCAACTCTAACATGTAGGATAATGTCAATCAATTACGTAATGAATGACGTAGCACGTTCATCACAAAAACTTAATTGATGACAGACTAAGTTTTGTTTTGTGAATTGTATGCCTACTTTAATAAACATACTGTTGAATATTTTGAAACTAATTTGACTGGTCGTTGTTGCTGTCGCCATAGGCAGTAATAGCACCCAGTCAAATTAGTTTCCACATGTTCAACAGTTTACATGTATAGTTTTCTAGAAATGATAGTCAGGGAGTTCATTGATCGATCAATCCCACCACGGACGAAATGTGCGTGGAGTTTAACTAAGGATGGGCGTGGCATAGCAAAAACTGAATTCCTCCATTAACCTGTTTTGTTTTACTCTGCCCCCACCCGCCTCAAGTTTTTTGCCAAAAATTGTTCTCCCTTGCATAACATTATACTGCTCATTATGAATTCGCTAATGTTGTTGGATACGTACTAACCAACAGTGGTCTCTTATTATGCCCCCCCCCCCCCCTCACCCCCATATAAATATATGGGGTTATATAACGTTTGCTTTGTCCATCCATCTGTCCATTCATGCTTTCATTTCTGGATGATACCTTGAGTTCTATTGAAGGAATCGTTACCAATCTGGCATGGGAGCTTGTCCTTGATGGTCCCAAGAACCCTATCGATTTTGGCATCAAACGTTCAAAGGTCAAGGTGACAGTGACCTAATTAATTACATAATCATAAGTTTCCGGACGATAACTCGAATTCTATTGAATGGATCATTACCAATCTGGTGTGGGAGCTTGTCCTTGGTGGTCCGAAGAACCTTATCGATTTTGGCGTCCAAAGGTCATGGTCACAGTGAGCTAATTAATTACGTAATATTGTGTTTCCGGATGATCACTCGAGTCCTATTGAAGGGATCGTTACCAATCTGGTGTGGGAACATGTCCTTGGTGGTCCGAAGAACCCTATCGATTTTGTAATCAAAGGTCAGGGTGACTGTGACCTATTTAATGATGTAGTATTGCGTTTCCGTCTGAGAACTCGAAATCGATTGAAGGGATCATTACTAATCTTGGGTGGGAGGTTTCCCTTGATGTTTCAAAGAACCCTATCGATTTTGCAGTCATAGGTCAAGGTCATGGTGACCAATCTTGGGTGCAAGGTTGTACTTGGCGGAATGGGGCGTGGGGGCATACTTTAGCAATCTCTGATTGTCATTCTTGTTTATTTCAGGGTTTGAATCGACTAGCAGCCATAGCATTATTGTTTCTGAGTGAGGAAGAATCGTTCTGGTGTCTCGTCGCCATTGTTGAACATATCATGCCACCTGAGTACTACAGCAAGTCATTAGAAGGATCTCAAGTGGACCTGGTAATTAGACATGTGAATTTGGGTGGGTGGTGTGGGAGGGTAGAGTTTGTCACCATGTCAGGGACATATCTGTCTTTTGTAATGTTCAAGCCAATAAATTAGCCAAATACCATTTTTGTTAGCCAATTAAATATTTTATCCACATCTTTACTTTTATGTCACTTATGAACATGTTTGCAGTCAGTCATCACGAGTTAATACTATCAATTCTACAGTCCAGAGACAATACAGTTTTAATATATAAGAAAGGTGTTGACTATTTTGAAACAAATTTGACTGGAAGCTATTGCTGGACTTTCAGTCATTAGTTGCAAAATATTCAGCAAGTTAAACTGGAATTTTTGCTTTGCAATTGAAATGATGGAATTAGTCAGGATATCTGCTAATCCAAAAAATGTAATTAATTTTAATCAATGATTTGGCCAATTCTGCTTTTCATTAGCCAGATTTCAGTTTTTCTAGCATTTAGCTAATGGGTTAGTGGGTAGGTCTGTCCCTGCATGTTATTAACATATCCTTTATCAAGAGGAATGTTATATGATAGTTATGCAGGAATTGTGCAGGCTTTCAAATGAGCTCACTGATAAATCGGTTTTATTGACAGTTGTTGCTGCCAATAGAGGAATCCAGCTTTAGCTGTGCCCTGCCCATCTCTAGCTAAGATCCGCCCATGCTTTGCCTGTGTTGGGAGCAATCGATCCCTGCACTCTGGATCTCAATTTCTAGAAAAATATACACTCGGGTAAGCTGTTGAATATTTTGACAGCAACAGCGCCCAATCAAAGTAGTTTCAAAATATTCAACAGAACATTTATTAAATAGTAGATATACAATTTGTACAACAACGCTTAATCCGTCATGAATTAAGTGTTCATGACGAACTTGGCTACGTCATTCATGACGTAATTATTTATGATGTCAGCTTACACATCATGTAGTTGATTATGACATCATATTTTTGATGGATAAACTGGATTCCTCTATTTCAGCATTAAATTTTAATAAAATATTTTCTAATTATTTAGCACCTGTGATGCAGAACTGCTATACAGTAGATAGATCTATTTTAGTCCAGCTCTGCTCACTTTTTACATGTGTTGGAAATAATTTGAAAATTAGAAATTTGAATTTTCAGAATCTAAATTACACGGCAAACTGTTCAATATTTTGAAATTAAATTGACTGGGAACTGTTGCTACCTATGTCAAATTAGTTTTAAAATATTCAACAGAATATAATTATATTAAATTGTAAATTAATCAAAGACATACAAATGATACACTTTCATGACAGACGTTTCAATTTTCGTGAAGTAACATGATTTTGATTGTGACAGCAACTAACAAGTAATGTACAGTACCGTTAAAATTCGACTAAAGGACGCAGTTTTTTTGTCATATTACATGTTCTAGGAAAGGGGCGCATCCTATAATTGAGTACAGTCTTTGAGCACATTTTTTTGGTCAACTTTCGTAATAAAAATTAATGATACCACGGAAATTCAACGTTACAAATTCTCGCCGCCTTACGACTATGTTTAATGTATACCTCAAAACATCATCGCGGAAGTGAAATTATTAAATTGGAGCCTAAATATTGCATATCCATTATTAATACAGATCATTTATTACATCAAAATTAATCCTGAATTTGAAATAAAATGTTGTCCCGAAAAGATATAAATCACGTGATTCGCCTCCTAATGCAAAAGATTGTTTTTAATTAGAGCGAGTACTCGGATAAAATATTCTGGACTCGGAACTCTGAATACTATATATTATCATTGCACGATAGGAACTAAGTATTGTACTTTAGGGCTGATCTGTACCTGTTTGACAACAAACTCCTGTTAACGTATAAGATCTCGCAAGAACACTGCGCCTCCAATCGCAAAAGAGTCAGCGGTTCGCCAACGTAAGAAGCGCTTTATCTCATTTTAATTCTGATTCCATTTTGGATCATTTAATGTTGGCCGGCATTACAAAATTAATGCGCAATACTAAGATTAAACACTGTTCTATTATTAATTTTTATTGAACAGAAATATTATTTCTCTGTTCTGATTAGATAAATTTTACCGTACAAGCCAGTGATCTGAGCACATTCCTAATATCACATGATTTCCATATTTTCAAGGCGGCATTTTATGTCCAAAGCAGCATTAACTTTAATGTATTAAACGATCTTTATTGAAGATACACGATATTTAGGCTGTCCCATTAATAATTTCACTTCCACGATGATATTTTTGAGGCGTGCATTAAACATAGCGGTACGGTGGTAAGCATGCGTATGGAAATTGCATTCAATTTTCGTGGTAGGTTCTATGAGGTTTAACCATTTTAGAGAATGGATTTCAATTTCTCTATGCGTCCTTTCTATGAGTATAAGGATTTTTGGGGAGGATTTGGGCCAAAATTTAGCCTGCGTCCAATACATGCTAGCGTCCTTTCCTCGAATAAAATCGGTATTTGATTAAGGGTTGCACAATTATTCACTTTTCATAATCGCTATCATTTAAATAAAATAATCGCAATCATACGATTAATCATGAACTATATTAACTACGTCAATGCTGCTTAGAGGACATTATTATGCTACTGCAGATTGTAAGATTATGGGTTAGGCACTTGTGTATACATACATGGACAGAATACACCAGTTGCTGATTGCAAACAAAGGAATGTATCAAGATTTGCTCTAATAGAAGCCCACCCCATAACTTTGACATATAAGCTCCAATGATTTCTTAGCAGTTTCAAAATGGCAAAACTCTGTATTAGAAGCCCATCCCCTAAGTCAGCAGATTGTATAGGAAAATTTTTTTTAAGAACAAATTTGTAAGAATAGCGTGTATAATAATAACAATCGTGTCACAGGGTGTATCTACTTCAGACCGATCTCTGCCCTGATACATTTCCGGCCCCTCTAGAAGTCAATACAAGCCTCGGATTTGAAAATCTCGACCACCTATTAGATTAATACTAATGGTAGGCCACGTATGTTTATGATATAATAAAGTTTATTCCACACTTGTCACAATGCACTTAAAAACAGTCTTGGCGTGATTAAATACCTTCCTTATAAATATATTTTAAGACCATATTTATGTACCAAACAAGTACGCGAGAAAATGTGCATCAATTTTGTAACGCCGATCAACATTAAATGATCCAAACTGAATTATTACGAATGACAATATAGCCGGCTTCTTAAGTTGGCAAGCCAGCGGCTCTTTTGGGATGGGAGGCGGCGTGTTCTCGCGGGATATTTATGCGCTAAAGGGAGTTTATCAAACGGGTACCCATTATTCAGATCAGTATAATACTCAGTTCCTATCGCGCAATGATAATATATAGAAATTCCCGAGTTCCGAGTCCCCGATTCCAGAATATTTATATCCGAGTATTCGCTCTAAAATAAACTCTTCAAGTGGAGGTGAATCAAGTGATTTGTATTTTTCGCGACACCATTTTATATCAAATTATGGATTAATTTTGATGTAATAAACGACCTTTATTAAAGGATACTCAATATTTAGGCGCTCAAATCAAATAATTTCACTTCCCCAGTGATGTTTTGAGGTATACATTAAACATAGGCGTAGGCGGTGAGAATTTTTACGTGAGAAAATGCGCTGAATGTCCATGTTATCAGTTTTAGAACTTTTTGGGGGAAACTGTTAGCGCATAACTATTCAGAGAATGGGGAACGCGGGATAAGCGTGTGTCATTACAATAACAATGACAAATAGCGACCAAGTGAACAACCTTTATTCATCTAAAACTAATCATGAGTCAATACAAACAAATCAGTTATTTATTTAGTTTATTTAATCATTCACACATTCGGCTGAGAGCCGGATGTCTGTTTCCATGATTGGTAACGCGAGCAGAGTTTCACAAGCGTAAGTGTCTTGACAAAAATTTCAACATGACGATTACACGATTATTTAATTTTATAATCGTCCACGATCATTTTGAATTATATAATCGCGATTAATCGAATAATCAAAAAATCGTGCAACCCTAATTTGATTCTGATTGCGGATCCCTTGAGTGACAGACCAGATCACTAATTTGAACTGCTAGTGGTGTAATGGTGAAATCTTTAATATCTTTAATATCATATTGATCATATGCTTCACGTAACCATGCAAACATGCATCATCATAGCCCTCTTATTTCTAAATTTTCGTAATATTTGTATGAAAGGATTTAAGTACACCTGTGTACTACCTTAACTCTAGTGGTCAAGATTGGTCAAGAAAGTTGAAGTTTTTACTTATTGAATTTCCATTTACCGACCAAAAGAAGACTATTTTTGAAAATTTACCACTGGAATGACTGGCTCGGTTATCGAGCCAGTCATTCCAGTGGTAAATATTCAAAAATAGTCTTCTTAACCTGTAGATGGATATTCTTCAAGACCACTGCATAAGCCAGTTTTGACCAACTTGATCGTTAAAGGATTAAACACATATAACAATGAGTTTGACAGGCAAGGTGTGAAAAATATTAGGCAAAAACCTGAACTGACTTAGAGTTAATAAATTATTAATTATTCATTTTTACCCGATTTTGCAGCGTGTCATGCGGGACTTGTTACAAGACAAGCTGCCTCGCCTCCATATGCACCTTGACCGTCTGGAGCTTGACTTCTCATTATTTTTGTTTAACTGGTTTCTGACCGTGTTTGTGGACAGTTGCCAACCGGACACATTCCTCCGCGTGTGGGACAGCCTGCTTTATGAGGGAAGTAAGGTAAGGAGAACGGATTTTAGCTCGTGATTTATTCATCGTAAAGTTAGGATTTCATTAATGCGTACATCTGTATCTGTATTTAAAATTTCATTCACTATAATTGCAAAATAATAGATAGTATGATTCGCGTATATATATATATATGTGTAACCGGTACGCAGCCATATCCAATTGCTACATTGTACCGATTTGTTTTATGGATACGGACACCATTCAGATGTAGGATTCATCGAAAAATGATGTCATTCTTGTGTCATTCTTGGGTTTTCTCCAAATCAACCTGCCAAAACCACATGCTATCATGCGGCACATGCTCATAAATAAAAAAATGAAAGTGCAAGGGAAATTCAACAATTTGTAAGCATGCTCGAATATGAAAAACTTATTGAGTCAGAATTAAATAGGAAGAATTATTGCCTCTGATGCCAGCAACCCTAACCATGATAGTAAGTATTTCTTTCTGCCAGACTACCAGTATTTAAAAAATTTAACACAGATGACTGACTCGTTGACTGGCTTGGTTAACGAGCTAGTCATTCTAGTGATAAATTTTCAAAAATAATCTTGTTTTGCAAACGAATATTTTCTTTGTGAAAACAAAAATTTTCTTTAACAAATCTGAGCGCTAAATGGTTATTAATCTTTGCTATTAGATACTGTTTAGTAATTTTGGTGATTAACCCTCTGTATGCTTACTCTATTCTGCGCCTGTAATAGTAGAAACATCCTACATCTGCAATCAGTCATTCTCTTTTGACCACTGTGTCTTGTCCTCGGCTAAAATCTTTAGCTTCCTCAAGTCCATTCTTAATCTGAAGGTAACGAGTTCTGCTTTCTTGAGGTCACCTCGCGGCATGCTTAACATATTTGTGCAATGGCGTCCTCTCCTGGCTTTATATTTGCTGGCTCCCAGTAAGGCCAATTGTATGACTGTGCTGGTGTGTCTTAGCACATGGCCAAACATGCTGAGCGACTTTTGCAGACAATGGTGATGTATTACACATGTTGTCTAGTGCAACATTGGAAATTATGTTGTTTGGCCATTGGTGTTCAGTGATGGCGCGTAGGTGGTTGCGGTGGCAGGCATCAAGTTTGTCTAGCGCTTATAGTTATACATCATCAAGGATACACATGTTGTGTTGTATAAATGTAGTCTTTTTATCAAGAGCATCTTTGATCTACGAATCCATAGCTTCCAGATCGACTGGAAAGCTATGTTCCTCATGACACAGCATGCAGGGATGTCAGCAGTACTGCAAAGCAGCGAGTCCATGATTTTACTTGTGTCCTCCATGGTTCACTAGAGGAACTGGATTGTCCTTTTCTTTAGTTTCATGCTTTGTCGATAGGCACATGTATCTGAATGTAGTGAACTCTGTTTTGGATGCATTCATAAAGAGATTCTCAATTTTTAGTTTGCTTGCTGCTATTGGGAGTAGTTTGTCAAGGGGTTTCTTTTCCTTGTCTATGATGTTAACATCGTCGCCATAGCCCATCTCTAACAGCATACCCAATGTGGACATTGGGGTGTGTGGGGGTGGGGGGTGGGGTGGTGGTTTGGTGTTGTGCGGTTTGGTCTTGAGGAATTTTCCCGCAGAGTTTTCAATGTAGTAGCAGGGTAACAGGTGAAAAGCACAGGGATAGACCATCTCCCTGGGGGTGGGGTTTGGGTTGGGGTGGGAGGCAGCCGATTTATGTCTCAAACTCTGCAAACTTCACTGACTTGGTTCGTATTCTCAGCTTGGTGTCCTCAAGTAGTAGTCTCACTAGTTGTAGCTCATCTTCTTTGCAACGGGAGTGGGGTAGTGCATCTAGGATCTTTGAGCATTTAATTGTGTCAAAGGCTCGTGACATTTGAATTGTCATTTTGTGGAAATCCGAGCTGAGTCCACATTTAAAGCCACTTTGACATGATCCAGTGAAGTCATTGAAGATCAATGACTTCACTGGATCATGTCAAACTGGCTTTAAATGTGGACTCTGATGCGGCATAGAGTAACATTGGATAAGATTTTCCGTGTGCTGATGAGGAGCACAATTGGTCGAAGATTTGTTGGCTTCTTCAGCTTGTGTAGTGCGATAAGGGTGCCTTGGCCTACAGCATCGATGGGAAGGTGGTGCATAAAAGCTGAATTAATTAGGTGCGTGATCGGTTTTGAGATAATGTCACTTGCTTATTTGAATAATTTATTACTCATGCCATCTGGTCCTGATGCACATCTATTTTTCTTTGGCTTTGAGTGCCTCCTCAACTTCTGCTGTTTTAATTGCTGTTAGTAATGACCTGGGGTTGTCTGAAAAGGGGTGCAAGGGCTCATCATGGTCAGTCAACTGTTCCATGAACCATTCTCCAATTCCGTCTGCTTTGACCTTATCAATCCGGATAAAGTGTCCTTCAGAGTTGTGTACAGTGAGTGGGGGTGTGTAGTCAGTAACTCTCAGGGCTAGGGAGTCTGCATGCTTGTTGAACAGGAAGATCTTTTAACGGCTGATGTGGCGCAATATTGTTGTTGCGTTCCCTGTGTAGTTTTGTCTGTTCTTGACTTTGGCCACTTTGATAGATGTGCAGCCATAACGCTTTCTGCCCAGCTGATAGTTTTCCTACTACATATACACTAACCCTTTAATGGTCAAGATTTGTCAAGAAAAAAGGTTGCTGAATGCATGTCCATGTACAGGTCAAGACTACTTTTGAAAATTCACTTCTGAAATGTCTGGATCAGTTTTTGCACCAGTATTTTTAGTGGTATAGCTTCTTATTGTTGCCTGCAAAGGGACATTTCTCAAGACCACTGCAAGCACCATTTTGGCTGGTATGATAATTACCCCTTACAGATCATGAATGACAAATTCTGTTTAATCTAAGGAATATCCTCCTGAATATTTTGAAACTAATGTGACTTGGATCTCTTGCTGCCTATAGTAGCAATGGGTTCCAGTCAAATTACTTTCAAAATATTCATCCTCTTGCCTGTGTAGTTGTTTTGTAAATCATTCACAGGACCTTCAGGGGTTAAAAAGTTAGCATGTTAGAATGCATGTGTGTTCTTAATTGATGAATCCAGGTTTAGCTATGCGCCGCCCATCTCTAGCAAATCTCCACCCACACTTCACCAGTGTTGGGATCGATCAATCCCTGAACTACATTACTATCAATTTCCAGAAAACTATACAGATAAGCTGTGGTATAACTTATAAAACTAATTTCACTGGGTGATTTTGCTGCTTATGGCAGCAACAGCACCCAGTCGAATTAGTTTCAAAATATTCAACAGCATGTTTATTAAATCATAAATATATGCATTATACAAGTCGTACAACAACGCTTCAGTCCGTCATCAATTAACCATTCGTAATGAGTTATATCATTCATGACAATGGATTATGACATCAGCCTACACGTCACATTGTTGATTATCATGTCATATGATTGACTGAGAAACTGGAATCCTCCATTGTTCAATGATCTTTCTCTATGATTAGCAGACTGTGGTCTTTCTAACTTTACAAAATGCAAATATTACAGTCAGTCTGTGTGTGTTTTCATGTTAATGTAGCGTGTTATTGCATACTTACTCAAGGTTCTGTTCCGGTTTGGTCTGGCTTTGTTAAAGATTGAAGAAGAACAGCTCCTTAAACAGGACACAGTGACCGGACTCTCTGAATGCTTACGTACGATTGGAGAGAGAGTAACAGATATGACGCGACTCGCTCAGGTCAGTTAGTGTATCATCATCTAATTAGTAACAATCATCTTGTTTGCGAATCAATAAAGATTTAGCATGTTTACAGGAGGTGATATGAAACCTGCCTGTTCTGTAGACTTGACGTTTTAACCCTCGAATTTGGTCAAGAAAATTAAAATTTTTATTTAAAACTGGCCTCTGCGGTGGTCTTGAGGAATGTCCATTTGCAGACCAGGAGAAGATTTTTGAAAATTTATCCCTAATGTCTGGCTCAATAACCGAGCCAGTCATTCCAGTGATAAATTTCCAAAAATACTCTTCTCTTGGCCTGCAAATGGACATTCAATAGGAAAATATTTTGACTTTCTTGACCAAATTTAACCATTAAAGGGTTAAATATAACTTAACCCTTTAATGATCCATTTTGACAAATTAAATTTTCTCAGTAGAGATCTTCAGCAATATCCAATTATCGACTCGGAGATTACTGTTTTTGAATATCTACCACTGGAATGACTGGGTTGATAATCTAGCCATTCATTCCATTAGTAAATTTTCAAAAACATGCTGTTGGTCGGCAAATGAACATTTTTTTTGTGAAATAATAATAATAATAATAATAATAATGTATTTGATAAAAATGATAATAATGATAATACATCTACCGCCACGACTATAACATAAATATTGTCCTCATATGCCATTTAAAATGGCTTGAGTGAAACAAAGAAAACTGATGACAATGATTTATTTGTCCCTGTATTATGAACGCTGACCTGCCACTTTTTTTTATGTACCGATACAGCCTCCCGTCACCTACTTTGCACAAAGTTTCCACCCCACCCACCCCAAGTGATGACCACATCTCAATATGTTATCTAGTACAAGTAAGTTTATACTTTGTATTTTATTTGCAGATCGCTTTCGGTGACCTAAATCCGTTCCCAATGAAAGTGATACGAACGCGTCGACAGTTCTATCTCACACAGATTAAGGTACAGTTTGAGTAGAATTGTGTACAGTAGGCCTATTTATCAAGCAATGTTACTTGAAACAGGTTTTAACCCTTTAACCCTCAAATCTCTTCAAGAAAAGTTTGATTTTCTCATAGAATATGTCAGTTTGCAGACCAATAGATGATTATATTTTGAAAATTTACCACTGGAATGACTAGATCAGTTATTGAGTTCAACATTTCAGTTGTAAAATTTCAAAAATACTCTTCTTTTGGCCTGCAAATGGACATTTCCGCTCCAGAGAGACCGTCAGCCCCAGCGAATACCCCCAGCATTCGCTGGTAAACCTATGCCAGGAAATAGAAAAAACAAACCTGCACCGATAGGGGCCACCTTCGGTTCAGAGAAAACTGGTACATCCCTAACGGAAAGACCAGGATCGGAGGCGGGGAAATCCAAGTGCAGTTGAGGAAGTCATTGCAGGATTTGAAGCAGGAAGCATGCTACGAAGTATCTCTGACATCAAGTCTTGTGGTTATTTCTTCTTATTTAAGCTATGAAGGCTTCCATGTCTGGCATGGCCACGGAAGTCTTCCTCTTACCAAAAGCCCTCTTTCTTTTTTAAGTTTTTTTTCATTTTATATTTCTCCTAGATATTCAAAAACTCAAGGATTAGCTCGTCTAACCAATGATCACAGGTGACACACCTGTAACCAAGGTCACACGTGCTACACCTAGAGCACTCATGACCAGTAAAACACACTTTCACATAGCGATGACCTGCATGGCAGTTTGGTATTTGATTTTGAAATGACACAGACACTACAATGAGTTTTTAGTCGTTTAAAGAAACTAAAGAAAATAAAGAATTTGCAAAAAAGCTCTGAATAAATAAACGTGGTCTTTTAGTAAGTCAATGGACCGTTCCATTTTTAGCTATGCCCCGCCCATCTCTAGGTAAGCTCCACCCTCACCTCATTCATATTGTGATTGATTGATCTCTGAACTCCCTGACTATCAATTTCCAGAAAACTATAAAGGTAAGCTGTTGAATATTTTGAAACTAATTTGACTGGGTGCTGTTGCTGCCTATGGCAGCAACAACGCCCAGTAAAATTTAGTTTCAAAATATTCAACATAATTTATAGCTCACCGCTTATGTCGTGGCGACCGTCCGTCGTGTGTCCATCGTCTGTCCGTCCGTCCGTCAACTTTTCCTTTAAACGACTTCTCAAGAACACTGGGCCAATTTCAGTTATGTTTGGCAGGAAGCATCCTTAGGGCATAGGGATCCAAGTTTATTCAAATGAAGCCGATCGGCCAATTAGGCCAGCGGCCATCTTGGATTTTGGCTGATTTTTAGAAACGTCTTTAAAAATCTTCTCCGAAGCCGCTTGAGGTATTGAAGGAAACCTCATGAAATATGATCTAGGGCAAGAGCTCAACCAAATTTGTTCAAGCGAACTTAATTGGTCAAATAGTTTGGCGGCCATCTTGGTTGACCTAGTTTTAGCAAAAATAACTCCTCCAGAACCGCTGAAGGGATCAGGCCGAAATTTGATTGGGGACTAAGGGCCAGTAAAGTTTGTTCAAGAGAAGTTGATCCGTAAAAAAACATGGCCACCGTGGGCCAATTAAAATATAGCATGTTTGGCTATATTGGATTTTTTTATTTGATGGATTTTGAGGCTGAAATTGGTTTTATATAGGTTTTTGGCTATTCTGATCTCAAATTTGCAATTTTCGAAACTGTCGGGTAAACGGTTTGGCAGCCATCGTGGATCATTTTCCCGCCAAACGCTCCCAAGCAATGGGAAATTTAAAATGTCTTCTTGAGAACTACTGGCCCGATTTGAATTATATGTGGCAGGAAGCATCCTTATGGGATAGAGATTTCATTTTGTTCAAACGAAGCCGATCGGCCAATTTGGCCGGTGGCCATCTTGGATTTCGGCCGATTTTTAGAAATGTCTAAAAATCTCGTTCTCCAAAACGGCTTGGGGAATCGATTCAAAACTTATGAAACCTCATCTAGGCAAAGAGGTAACCCAAGTTTGTTCAAAACAATTTGATTGACAGAATGGTTTGGCAGCCATCCTGGATGACCTAGTTTTCCCGAAAATGACTTCTCCAGAACCACTGAATGGATCAGGCCAAAATTTGGGAGATATGATTAGGGACTAAGGGCCATTAAAGTTTCTTCAAGGGAAGTTGCTCCGTTAAAAAACATGGCCGCCGTGGGCCAATCAATATGTAACGTGTTTGGCGGATATATTGGATTTTTCTATTTGATGGATTTTGAGGCCAAAATTGGTTCTATATATGTTTTTGGGTATTCTGAGCTCGTCAAAAGCTGCCATGCTAAAGCAATGGGAAATTTAAAATGTCATCTCGAGAACTACCAGGCCGATTTAAATTATATTTGGCAGGAAGCGTTTCAGGAAATGTCTTTGAAAATCTTCTCCGAAACCGCTTAGGGAATTTTCATCTAGGCAAAGAGGTAAGCCAATTTTGTTCAAGAGGACTTGATTGACCAAATGGTTCGAGGACCATCTTGGATGACCTGGTTTTCACGGAAATTACTCCTCCAGAACCGCTGTGGCATCAGGCCGAAATTTGTCCAAGGGAAGTTGATCCATCAAAAAAATATGGGCGCCGTGGGCCAATCAAAATGTAGTGTGTTTGGCGGCCATATTGCACTTGCAAAAATGTCCACAAACTCATTTAAAAGACTGCTAAACCACCCACCAACAATTTTGACAAAAATTGATGGTGCTTGTTATTAAATAATAGAGACATACAATTCTTACAATTTGTCGGACTATTAAGAGTTAAAGATGGGCCACATAGAATCATTTATGACCTAATGATTATGATGTCATCCTACACGTAGCTTAGCTGATTATGACGTGATATGACTTCATTACTCTGGAAAGGTCCATTTAATAGCAAAGTATCAGATGTCAGTTGGTGCATGCGCGGTCAGGCTTCAGTATGTGCCGACATCTAACAGCTAGTTACCTGCCTATTAGGGCAGGTTTATTGTTAATTCTGTTTATAACTAAGCCAGTTGAATATATTAGCATATATCAAAGAGTCTTCGTGATGGTAAGTATTAACTCTCTCATGAAAAATGAAATCCTAGATTTCGTTTAAATACATCAGCATTTTTTAACCCTTTAATGGGCTAATTTGTTCAAGATAGTCCCAATCTTCTTATAGAGAATGCCCATTTGCAGACCAAGAGAAGAAAGACTATTTTTGAAAACCTACTGCTGAAATTGTTTAGTTATTGAGAGATTATATATTTCTCAAGACCGCTGCAGAAGGCGTTTTTGTCCAATAGGGGAATCCAATCTGTCAGTCAAAAGTATGACATCATAATGAATTAGGTTAACCTGTACGTTGATGTCACAATCAATTCTGTCATAAATGCTTAATTGTTTGTAAAGTTGTACAAATTGTATGTCTGTACTAGTTAATAAACATTCTGTTGAATATTTTTGAAACTAATTTGCAGCAGCAGCACCCAGTCAAATTAGTTTCAAAATATTCAGCAGCGAACCTGTATAGTTTTCTGGAAATTGAAATTCAAGGAGTTCAGAGTTCGATCGATCCCAACATGGGCGAGGCGCAGGTGGAGCTTAGCAAGAGATGGTTAGGGCATAGCTAAAAGTGGATTCATCGATTGGATCAATAAAGACTTAAAACTAAAACAGTGATGTCTAGGCCGATTTTAATTAAACTTATATGTAAGAACAATATGGTGATAGGCTTCATAAGTGGTTTGCAGAATCGTGTTTGGCCATTATTTCTGCGGTGACATTTAATGGACATCAAAAATTCACATGGATATGTATTGATGGGAATATTTGACACATTTTCTATTTTCCATAATTTTTGGTAAATACTTTTAACGAGTATTATGCCTGAACTGTATCCTGATTCGAACAGACTTTGTTTGTAGGACCCTATGGTTATACAGTACCAAACTTATAGGCTATAAAGAAATATGTTTGGTCAATCTGATTTGATTCTTCTAGGGTTTTATTAGATTTTCAGCAAATCTTTTTGAAAATCACTCGCTTCTGAACCATCAAATTTTAAATGGAGGCACGCTTGGGTGGTAGGCTTCTGAACGTATATTCACAAATCCTTTTGGTTAATTTAATCAGTACTCATCTTAACCATTTAATGGTCATAATGTCCATTTACAGACCAAGGGAATAAAATTTTTGCATATTTACCACTGGAATGGCTGGCTTAATAACCGAGTCAGTCATTCAAGTGAAAAATTTTCAAAAATTGTATTCTCTTGGCCTGTAAATGGACATTCAATAAATTATTACATTTTTTTTGTGACCAAATCTGACCATTAAAGAGTTAAATTTTGCTAGATTTTTTCGTAAATTTTCGAACAGACTATCTTTGCTGGTTTACCTGATTTGAATGAAACTGGAAGACCCATTGGGTGGAAGCCTCCAAAGCTTGTATACAGAAATCTCTCCGCTCAGATTTGTCACCTGACATCTTAGACATTCATAAATTTCAGCTAAATTCTTTTAATAATCGACCACTTTTATCTAATTTTGCTTGGTCTACACTAGGTGCTTCCAATCTTGACAGATTTGAAGAATCTCATCTTTCCTTAAATACAAGTATTCCAAGTTGGCTTACACAGACCCTTTGACCTCTTTTTTAATACCCTGGAGAAACAGTGCATTGAATGAAGTATACTGTACATTTCTGCTTGCATAATGTATTCATCCCACCCAACACACACACACACACCTTGCATGTGCATGCATGAACAAACACATGAGCGATGCACACACCAGGGCCTGATCCAGACTGATTTTGAATCCGTTCGTTATAAAGGGTTTGGGTGCCATCAGTTTGGGCGTCCAAATTATGAAAAACTTAATAAAAAACTCCTATGGGAACTGTATGGCATCTTCTGATATATTTTTTTCACAAATTTGTGTGAAATATCACCTCCCGAGACTCCTCTTTTGCACCATCTATAAAGCTAAGGGTGACTAATATATTATCAAGCTTTTGCTATTATGGGAGGTAACTCTGCATGGTATTATACTATTTTGATGTATGTTGGAGTTGTTTCCCTTAATGTAAGATTTCCAGATAATGATGTATAAGCTGTATCGTGTCCTTTGTTCATGGTGTCTTGTCCTCAGTCAAAGGCCTTGACATATGAATCTAGTTTATCGATCAATCATGCCATCATAATCGTTAATGTCACATGTAGGCTAATGTCATAATCAATTACATCATGAATGACGTAATTAAGTCTGTCATAAACGCTTAATAGTCCGTCAAATTGTACGGATTGTATGTCTACTATTTAATAAACATGCTGTTGAATATTTTGAAACTAGGCAGGAACAGCACCCAGTCAAATTAGTTTCAAAATAATCAGCAGCTTACCTGTACAGTTTTCTGGAATTGAGATTCAGGGAGTGCAGGGATCCATCCATCCCAAAACGGTCAATGCTTGGGCGGAGTTTAACGAGAGATGGGCAGGGGCATAGCAAAAGCTGGATTCATCCATTGATAATGAAATCAGATATTGCAGGACAGATCAGATCCCACCATTTCAGTACACACAGTTAAGTAATAATATTAATATGGCCTCTGTTAGCGTTACAGGACCATTGGTTCAAATTTGCTTATGTTCAACGTGCAACTAATAAACAGTAAAACTGAATACCTGATATTGACTTACCTGTAAAGTAGATTTTATTAGCTCACCTGTCCCGAAGGGCCAAGTGAGTTTATGCCATGCCGACCGTCCGTCCGTCGTTGTCCGTCAACTTTTGCTTTAAAACACTACTCCTCATTAACCACTTGGCCGATTTCAAACCAAATTTCGCTGGAAGGATCCTATAGGAGTAGGCTCCAGAACATCCGTTCGGAATTTTGATTCCTCAATTTTTTTGGTCAAAATCTTAGATTTTATTAAAAATATACTGGAAATTGTCAAAAAGCTTCTTCTCCTTATCATTTTGACCGATTTCAACCAAATTTGGCTGAAATGACCCAATGGTCATAGGCTCCAGAACTTCTATTCAGAATTTTGATTCCTCAATCTTAGATTTTATTAAAAATTTACTGGAAATTGCCAAATGCTTCTTATCATTTTGACAGATTTTGACCAAATTTGGCTGAAAGGACCCAATTGTCATAGGCTCCGAACTTCTATTCAGAATTTTGTTTCATCTATTTTTTGGGTGAAAATGTTAGATCTTATGAAAAATGCACCAGAAATTGTCAAAATGCTTTTTCTACTTCGAATAATACTTACCAGATGTACTATTATGATAATGTCTATTATCTAGTCTAGCTCAAAATAAACAATTAAAACTCAGCACTCTCCTGGTCCTGCCCATACTGTGTCTGGGAATTACCATAACCCCAGGTACCGAGTCAATTCCCAATCACAGTCAGATTCATCTATTTTGCTGACTTCAAGTCGCATGTTTTTTTAGCTCTAAAATTGTGCAATTTTTAGCGGAATTAAGCGTGTTTAACATTATCCATCGCTGGCTTCATGGAAGGAAAGGGAAAGTCATCACAGGGGCAGGTTGTATCAATCTGGAATTTATACATTCGTGCCGTAATGACTGATTAAAATTTCCTTAAATTGGCACATTATTTTATTATGGTAGCCATTGTTGGAGTCGCTCCGGTACTCGTTAACTGTTTAATCTTATCCGGGTACTCGGTTAATTTCTCTTGCGACTCTACTGGACTGCACTAGCTGAGAGTTGGGCAATCGATCAATTTTTTGGGTGAAAATCTTAGATTTTATGAAAAATTTACCAGAAATTGTCAAAACGCTGCTTCTTAGTTGCGTGACATATTTCAAACAAATTTGGCTATAGTGACCCTATCAAGGTAGACTAGAATTTCAATTCAGAGTTTTGATTGGTAAATTTTTTGTGTGGCCATCTTGAATTTTCCGAACATTATCCATCATATCTATTTAAATACAAATGGTTCAAATGCTAATGGTCCAGGTGAGCGCCACAGGCCCTTGGGCCTCTTGTTAAACAAATCTTAGCATTATTATCTCACATGGCCAGGTAAATAATCTATCATTATTATCTCACATGGCCAGGCAAATAATCTTCAACATATTCAACAGTTTTCTGGTCATCATAAATTTAAAAAACGGGACTCAATGAGTGAGTGTGAACCCTATATCATTCAAGCTGTCCTGAACCGTGTCTGCAGTGGTCTTGGGAATTGTCCATTTGTAGACAAGAGAAGATATTTCCGAGCCGAGCCAGTCATTCCCGTGATAAATTTTCTAAAATAATCATGTCTTGGTCTGCAAATGGATATTTTCTATGAGAATCTTCTAGAACAAATTTGAGTGTTAAAGGGTTAGCCTTTCACCTGAAATTCATCGATAATGGTTATTCAATCGTGAGTAATCTTTAGACATAATTATAAACCATGACAAATTGATAGAAGGATATGAGAATATGTCATCTTAGTTCATTAATCAATATGCTAGGAATATTAACTGCAGAATAATTGGCTGATACCGGAGTTTCTGAATAATTCCAGAATACTTTGGCAGATAATAATTATATTGATCTTGACTAATCGAGGAATAGTGATATCGTAGCTTATTCTTCCTTGCGATGGGATTTCTTGTCTCGTTTAACCCGTTAACACTTAAGCTGAACACAAACGCCGTATGCAGTAATCTTGAGAAATGCCCATTTGCAGAACAAGAAATAATTTTTTTAATTTGCTATATCTGCGGCAATCATTCCAGTGGTAACATTTTCAAAATTAATCGTCTGCAAATGGACATTTTCTATGAGAAAATTGAAATTTTCCGGAATAAATTTTAGAATTAAATGGTTAAAATTGGCTGCTGGCTATTCTGCCCAAGCTATTTATTGACATGATTGAGTTATTTAAATCTTCAGATCATTCTAATGTGCAAGGATGAGATGCTTGTTATCGGTCCTAGTTAACCCTTAGACATGAGTTATGTAATATTACCACTGCTAATGATCAAATATAGTCAATAAAAAAAAAAAAATTGCTATTTGTATTCTCATTTGCAAGCCAAAAGAATGCTATTTTTTAAATTTACTACTGGGCTTGGTTATTGAGCCAGGCTGATTCAGTTAAAAAATTTTCACAAATAGTCTTCTCTTGGCCTGCATATGGACATTCCTCAAAATTATTTCAAAGGCCGGTTTTGGCCGCTTTGACAAATAAATGGTAAGTAGCATTTTCTGTCTGCTCAGCCACATTTGGCAAAGCGTTTAAAAAAATATTTGCTGTATGGCTTCCACTTGGAAGGAGGATTATATTGATTTGGAGTTAAAAGATCAAACTTATTGTAAGATCATCAAACTCTTTAACCCTTTAATGGTCAAATTTGGTCAAGAAAATTTAAATATCTGTCTATTGAATGTCCATTTACTGGCCAAGGGAATACAATTTTTGAAAATTTATCACCGAAATGACTGGCTCGCTTATCGAGCCAGTCATTCCGGTGGTAGATTTTCAAAAATTGTGTTATTTTGGCCTGTAAATGGACATTTCATAAGAGAGGCCGGATTTGGCCGGCATGACCATTAAAGGGTTAAAATGGGTCTTTTTCATAAGATTTCTGCAAATACTGTGTGGTGAGTCACTTAACCATTTAACACTAATGTAAAAATTTCAAATTTCAAATTAATTTAACAAATTTGGTGGAAGACGTTGCTGTTGTAGACAGCAACATCATCCACCAAAATTGTTGAGAAAGGTACACCAATTTCTTTGCTATTGCCACAGTAAAAGATAAAACATTGACATCAACGGGATAAGGGTTAATGACTATTATCCCGACAAAGCCGGTCTCAGCAGTGGTCTTGGGGAATGTACAGTGAAAGTTTGTCACTTGAATGCCTAGCTAAATAACCGACGCAGTCATTACATTTGTAAATTTTCAAAAATAGGCTTTTCTTGGCCTGTAAATGGACATTCGATAAACATTAATTCTGAATTTCTTAATCAATTTTTACCAAAAAATGGTTAATTCTTAACTGATGATGCAGGTTTTAGCAATTAAATTAAGTGCAGAGACAATAAATTAAAGACTGATGTTCATTTTGGAAATGAAGTTGCTGAAAGTGGTTGGTGTATAATAGACAGACAGCAACAGTTTACTTACTACAAGACTGCTTACAAAATGAACACCAGTTAATATCTGAAAGTCAGTGGATTTGATGAATTTGAAATTTTCGTGATATAGAGGTTAATACTTTACAGATAGTGAAGACAAAAAGATTTTAATAAGTACTAATAGAAGTTAATAGAAGTTAACCATTTCAGCGACAAATGCCTGAAAAAGTAAATTCTTTACGATATAAAACTTATATTCTGTTAAATATTTTGAAC
The DNA here is from genome assembly GCA_034401795.1 of Chaetoderma sp. LZ-2023a. Lineage (NCBI taxonomy): Eukaryota > Metazoa > Mollusca > Caudofoveata > Chaetodermatida > Chaetodermatidae > Chaetoderma > Chaetoderma sp. LZ-2023a. The sequence continues at coordinate 91,969,929 of CM067369.1, forward strand.
TTAATTTAACTGGAAGTCATTGCTGCCTAAGGCAGCAATGGCTTCCAGTCAAATGAAGGTCAAAATATTCAACAGTTTTCCTGTATGGTTGCCTTGAAAATGAGATACGGGGAATTCATCGGTGAAAAGGTTAATATATAACTTAAGCTGACTTATGAAGCATGATGGACACTGCTGACACGACTATCATTCCAGGCATTACTCAATAAGTGAGAGCCCATTGCTAATACACGAGCTAATGTAATCAGTAATGATATATGGTGATGTTTGTAATACCCAGCTGATCAGGCCTTTACCCTCACATGCAGAGCTGGATTAAGGTAAGGATTATCAGGGCTGCAGCCACAGGGCTCTGAAAAAATAATGGAGTCTTGAATAAAAAAGAACTCAATTTAAACATTTGAACCTTTTATCCCACTTTTGCAGCCATGATATATGTAAGCTGTTGGATATTTTGAAATCAATTTGACTGGGAGCTGGTGCTGCCTTAGGCTACCATAATGCCCAGTCTCAGTCCTTTATTATATGACATCATCCACTAGATGTCACATAATCGAAAGGCCAAGTGAGCTTATGCCACGGTGACGGTCCGCTGTCCATCCATCATCCATCCGTCATGGTGTCAACTTTTCCTTTAAACAACTTCTCAAGAACCACTGGGCCGATTTGAATTATATTTGGCAGGAAGCATCCTTTATGGCATAGAGATGCAAGGTTGTTCAAACAAAGCTGATCGGCCAATTTGGCTGGCGACCATCTTGGTGTTTGGCTGATTTTTACAAAAAATCTTTAAATCTTGTAAACCGAAAGGGGGATTGCTAAAAAAACTTGTGAAATATCATATAGAGCAAGAGTTGAACCAAGTTTGTTCAAGGGATCTTGATTGGCCAAATTGTTTGGTGGGCATCTTCGGTGACCTAGTTTTTGTGAAAACAACCTCTTCCAGAACCGCTGAATGGATCCGTACAAAATATGGGAGATATGAGGGACCAAGGGCCATTAAAGTTTGTCCATGGCACGTTGAATCGTCAAAAAAACATGGCCACCATGAATCAATCAAAATTTAGCGTGTATGGCGGCCATCTTGAATTTCTTAGAAAATCATATAAAAGACTACTTATTAACAATTGATAAATTTCTCCAGTGATATCTCATTTTGTTCATTTGTGAGTGACCAATAATTCCAGGTGAGTGATACAGGCCCCTTTAATACTATATATACATGTATAAATACATGCTGACTTTACCTTTTAGCCTTCAAATTTGTTCAAGAAAATTCCAATTTTCTCATAGAAAATGTCCATTTGCAAACCAAGAGAAACCTATTTTGAGAATTTACCACTGGAATGACTGGCTCGGTTATCGAGCCAGTCATTTCAGTGGTAAATGCTCAAAAATGGGTTTCTCTTGGTCTGCAAATGGACATTTCTCAAGACCACTGCAGAAACCATTTTTGGTTGATATGAGTGTTAACAGTTTAAGAGTTGAGGCGATGGCTCAGACGGTAATGTGCTGAGCTGCGAAACCAACTATCTCGGGTGCACGTCTCATGTCGGTCATCTGGTGATCATTGGAAACTCTGGCAATCTCCTTCCTCCTCGCTGCTGCTCTCTATGGACCCAGGAGGACAAATGGGTACCAGTACAAAAACGGGGGTAATGGCCCGAGATAGGCTGACATCCTGTACATGGGGAGTAGAAATACTTTGCTTAGCGTCACTGGAAATCGGGGATAAGAACTGGCCCATATGCTCTCTGATGGAGTGCATACAACTTGTCCATATGGCGATACTACTTAGCTAATACTACTACTCGGTCCGTCATCTGCACATCAACTTTTGCTTTAAAACACTACTTCTCATTAACCCCTTGGCCGATTTCAACCAAATTTGGCTGGAAGTATCCTATGGTCATAGGCTCCAGAACTCCATTTGGAATTTTGATTCATCAATTTTTTGGGTGAAAATCTTAGATTTTATGAAAAATATATCGGAAATTGTCAAATTGCTTCTTCTTACTATTCTGACTGATTTCAACCAAATTTGGTTGAAAGTATCCTATCGCCATAGGCTCTAGAACATCCATTCAGAATTTTGATTCATCAATTTTATGGGTGAAAATCTTAGATTTTATGAAAAATGTACCGGAAATTGTCAAATTGCTTCTTCTCCTTACTACTTTGAGCAATTTCAACCAAACTTGGCTAAAATGATTCTATGATCATAGGCGCCAGAATTTTCATTCATAACTTTGATTGGTAGATTTTTTCTATGAAATTTGTTTTCCCATCTTGTTTAATGTAACGAATCATGTATATTTAAATGCAAATGCTTCAAATGCTAATGGTCAGGTGAGTGTCGCTGGCCTTTGGGCCTCTTGTTTGATTTAATCACGAATTTTGCTTTCTTTTTAAAATATGGATTCTCCCAAATGGCACAGTCCATATTTTTATGAATTTATCTACGAAATTCTTATAATACAGCGCAGAATTTTGCAGAATCTACACTTTCCATTGCAGTCTAATTTCCTCTTCCCATCACATCATTTTCCAATCTGAGCAAGAGTTCATGTAGGGGGCGCATATCACCGGATAAATCATGGTGTAATACTTCTTAGTTTAATCACATTCTTGTCATTTTGCTTACAGAGATCAGTGACAATTCCTTAAGTCACCAAACACCCCACTCTCTAAGGGCCGTATTCTGAAAGCAATAGACACTATTAATCTTTCTTTTCCTTCGTGAGATTACTGTTACCACAGCTAGTATGTGAATAGATGAGATCATTTGTCTTTAGAAGCCTCGATTAATCCTCAGTGATTGTTAATCGCATGTATTTTAGTGTCAACTGGAGATGAATTATCCATGAGATTATGCTTTTTTGTCCGTTGAAGGCTTATAAATCCATTTCTTTATTGAATTCCAAGGACTTGAACTCTAAAGGAAAGATGCTCAGAATACTTTGAAATCATTTTAACTGTGACAACTTTTGCTATCAGTGTTTTCAAATTTATCATGATTTTACTTATCCCATCTCTATAAAGTGCTTCAATGGACATTTAGTTCATCAAGGACTTATCCGACACATGGGGAAAGCTCTACATCCATTAACCCATCAATTTCTTCAAGAAAATTTCAATTTTCTCATAGAAAATGTCCATTTGCAAGTGAAGACTATTTTTGAAAATTTACCACTGGAATGCCTGGCTCGGTTATCGAGCTAATCATTTCAGTGGTAATTTTTCAAAAATAGTCTTCTTCGTTTCTCAAGACCACTGCAGAAGCCACTTTTGGCTGATATGAGTGTTAAAGGCCTGGGTTAACCTTTGAAATTAGAATGTATCGTCAATTCCTAGATAATTATTCAGGAAAGCTGTTGGATCGTCTGAAATTAAGTTAACTTCTTGGAGTTGTTGGTGCCTATGGCAGCAACGCTCACTCTCCTAGTCAAATTAGTTTTCAAGTATTCAACAGAATATTCCTCACAAAAAGAACTTCGCTTCTGTCCTATAAGATTTGACGGGTTAATGTCGTCATTTTGACAACTCAATATGAGTCGATAGCAGAGGATGGTTCGATGGTTCGCCATATAATGATCGGAATGGCAGACAGGTGTGTGGCCTGCGGTGTGCAGATAAAATTAATGTTAAGTATTTCAATGGACATTTAATTCATCAAGGATTTACGTATCCGATCTTAATAACACTACAGATTTGATCTATACAATCATTGTATCTACCCTGATTTCCTGCTGACCATGATATCACGGTTGACCATGGTTTGACAAGGGTCGACCATGATTTTTTGACTCAACTGACCGTGGTCCCACTGACCACATAAACATGGTCAGGTGACCATGTTATCATGGTCGTACATGGTCATTGCAGTGTTATCCCTATTGACAATGAAATCATGGTCAATTCATGGTAGGATCTGACAACTTTTTAGAAATTTTCAGTCCCATCCTTGATCATGATATATCATGAAAAATTTCAGTGTTATCCCTATTCACATGATTGACAATCAGATCATGTCACTTCATGGTCAGATCTGACACGATGTGTTAACAATTTTTCAAGTCCCTCCTTGCCCACGATATATGATGGTCGACCATGGTTACTGGAGAATTTCAATGTTATTCCTATTGACATTGATATCATGGTCAGATATGTCACCAATATGTTAAAGAATTATCAATGTCCTTCATTGACCATGATATATGATGGTCGACCATGGTTACTGGAGAATTTCAATGTTATTCCTAGTGACAGTGATATCGTGGTCAGTTATGTTACTCAATATCTAAAAAAATATTACTGAAGAACAATTCTTGAACTTAACGTCTAAGAATATCCCTAAACCCCTCTTGATTATTTTCTGGAACAACTGAAGAACCAGTTCCTAAACTTTAAATTTCTTAAAATGCCTTTTTTAAAACTGTTTTTGAACATTTTCAGGAACAATTATTTGACCATGGTTGACCATGTTTTAACCATGGTCATGTAATTTAATAAGAGAGGCAACTCTTTCACTGAAAACAAGTGTCTGTTTACATTTAAAGTATTAATTATTCTATTGCACATAAACTATCTAATCATCATTAATTATGACATTTGAATAGTAAGTGCCATATACATAGAAACATACCGGTAATAATACACATTGAATTCTTATATACACTTTATTTCAAACAATGCCACTTGTAGTTAACCATTCCAAAATTTTCATAGTCTTATATATCTAGAAAGTTTGATCAATATTTTATGTCTTCATTACTATTACCATAGCTCATGACAATGCTTACAATGTTGTAATCGCTTCTCGGTCTTTTGCCTAAGACCAAAGTAGTACAATTTTGTAGGTTGCACAGTCTAGCACTCAGTAGACTTTTTAGAAAAGTGGAGCTGGATTGTTAACCAATGTTCAAATATGCATGATAAATGGCACCAACCTTCAGACCATGGTCTGACCATACAGGTTAAATCGCAGCACAGTCAGACCATGGTCTGACCATGTTCTGTTCGACCATGGTCAAACCATGGTATGACCATGGTCTGTTTGACCATGGTCTGTCACTGTGGTGGCATATAACCTGCATGGTCAATGATGGTCTTTCATGGTCAAAGGACCCTAGACTGGTATGCTTCAGAACATACATGTATGTACAGAATTTTGATTGGTCAATTTTCTCGGCGGCCATCTTAAATTTTCCGAAAAATGGCTGAAAATCGTTTAAAACGCTACTCTTCTTTAATTGTTTTGACAATTTCAAACAGATTTGGTGTCAAGAATACTAGGCTAATACGTTTCCGAACTTATATACAGAATTTTGATTGGTCAATTTTTTCGACGACCATCTTGGATTTTCTGAAAATTTCTATAAATCAGTTAAAAGCCTACTCATTAATCACTGCCCCTATTTAAATCAACCTCAGTGGGAAGGACCCTAGAGTAGTATGCTTCAGAACTTGTATACAGAAATTTGATTGGATAATTTTTCCGGCGGCCATCTTGAATTTTCCGAAAATTAACGGGGAATTGTTTAAAACGCTCTCCTCATTAACTTTGTCCAATTTCAGCCAGACTTCACTGGAAGGAATCACTAGGGTGGGATGTTTCAGAACTTGTATACAGAATTTTAATTGGTCAATTTTTCTGGCAGCCATCTTGGATTTTCTAAAATCAGTTAAAAGCCTACTCTTCATTAATGACTGGGGCTATTTCAATCAAACTCAGTGGGAAGGACCCTAGAATAGTATTCTTCAGAATTTGTACCGGTATACAGAATATTGATTGGACAAGTTTTTGGTGGCCATCTTGAATTTTACGAAAATTGCCGGGAAATTGTTTAAAATGTTACTCCTCATTAACTTCATGGCCAATTTCAGCCATACTTGGCTGGAAGGACCCTAATGGTGGTATACAGAATTTTGATTGGTCAATTTTTCCAGTGGCCGTCTTGGATTTTCCACCTTCTAGAAAATCTATTCCGAATTTTGATACGTCAATCTTTTGGTGGCCAATCTTTGATTTTCTGAAAGTTAGCCGGAACCATTTAAAGATGGGACTCTTTAATCACTAGTCCGATTTCAACAAAACTTGGGTCGAACGATTCTATGACGGTAGGCTTCAAAGTGTCAAAGGAGAATCTGGATTGACCTATTTTTTGGGTGGCCATCTTGGATTTTCCCGAAAATTATCCATGTCTGTTTAAATACAAATGGGTCAAATGTTAATGGTTCAGGTGAGCGTCTCAGGCCCTTGGGCCTTTTGCTACCAGTGGCAGTTTATTTAATATTGTATGGAATTACCAATAAACATCATTTGTTATTTCCCTTTCCCTTCCTTTAATCCGACTGAACAATCACCAGTGAACTAGTTCAAATGGATTCATACAGGCATCGAAATTAAATAAGCCAACCCGCAGAGCACCCAGTCAAATTAGTTTCTAAATATTCAACAGCTTACCTGTAGTTTACAATAAAATGATCCTGTATGGTCCGTAACAACCACCAGTGTCCACTGTCCAGGTAATCAATCAATTACCAGCACTGATCACCTATGTGTAGTGTTGCAGTTTTGCAATTAACATGCAGACTAAATTTCACCATAACCATATAATGGTCAAGAAGACCAAAACCACACTCTTGCACAGAGGTATAGGCAAATGTCCATTTGCAGGCCCACAGATATCTATCTTAGAAAAATCACAGTGGATAAGCCACCAACAACTTTCAGTCATCATAGATCCAAAGTTAAATGCGATGGAAAATGTAGTCTGCAGAAAGTCAGCAGCCAGACAGTTAAGACCCCGCCCCAACCATCGTAACTTATCATTCTCTGGTAAAACTGTGTAGGGTTTGGACATTTTGTTTTGAAACTTACGATGTATGTTTGGTAAAGTGGGACTCTAGCACCGGGCGAGTGCATGTGGGCGGAGCTTCTCTCGCTAGTCCGAGTGATTGACCGATGGACAGACCAATCGATAGACAGATCGACTGCCACAGCTCTTGTTGACCTGTCTGTTCACTAACTGACTGACGGATGAACTGATTGACTGACAGGTGGACTGATGGATGAATGGCCTGGTGGACTAGCTTACTGAGCTCACCCCACCCCTCACTCACTCACTCACTCACTCACTCACCGGTTACTCACTCACTCACTCACTCACTCACTGGTTGACTAATTTGAACTTTTTTAACACGACAACAAGTCAATCTTTAATATATCATATTTCTGTCTTCTTCACAAAAATTAAATGGTATAGCAGCAGTATTAAATTACAGTACTCTTGTGGGAATCCCCCACCAACTCTGTCTGTTTTCTATCTAAAACTCTGATATTTTATACAATTTTCCAGAATGATCAAGACAATAATTAAACATACATTATGCAAGTAACAGTTAACATTTCACAACAGTTTTCCCAAACTTTAATATAATATGTCGGTGTAGAGAAATACAATTACAGCCAAGTTAAACTAGATCAAGTAGAAGAAATTAAGTGGATTAAGAGTGTTTAAAGCATTCTCCCCTTAAACTGTCATGTGCACATTGGAAGTAAACATTTGTCAAATTAAGAAAATTATTTAGCCCATAGCCATATCTTGTTTTAACAATGTGCCAATGCTCCAGACTAAAATGTCCTAATAAACGCTTTGTAGATCTTCATGTCATAAGGGATTGTCACTTTGTTCTGAAGACTTGTTCAAATCCTGTTAACACCTATTGGTCAAATCACACTGGAACTTAACCACATGCTGTGTTCGTGCAGTCATGCGTGACTTGATGTTCTCTTGGTAGATTTTAGTCCTGAAGGCAATTAATGTATTATTACATTCTCCTTCAGGCTTTTAGAGCTGTCCTTATTTGGACCACTTACATTGTTGCTTATTTTGACATGTGTAGCTGTAAACTGTTGCTATATGACACCGCAACAACTTTTAGCAACAAAAACATATACAGTCATATTCACTCTGCCATATATGCAACATGCACATCTTTTTTTAACAGATTTTTTACTGATTCACCAGCAGGAACTCAAGGAGATCATTTATTCATCGTTCATATGACATCATAATCAATGTATGTGATGTGTAGGATGGCGTCATAATCAATGATGTCATGAATGACTTAGATAAGTGCATCAAGCATTGCTGTATGAATTGTATGTCCTTACTATTTAATAAACATGCTGTTGAATATTTTGAAACAAATTTGACTGGGGCTTTTGGTGCCATAGGCACCAACAGCACCCAGTCCAATTAGTTTCAAAATATTCAACACCTTACCTGTATAGGTTTCTGGAAATTGGTAGTCAGTGAGTTTGGGGATCAAGCGATCCCAGAACGGGCGAAACGTGGGTGGAGATTAACTAGGGATTGTCGGGGCATAGCTAAAACTGGAAAGGTCCAGTGTCCCAATATTGGAAGAGGTCTTACATACAGCGACACATTCCAGTCAAAGTAATTAAAAAATATTCAACGTAACACATCTATGTTTTGAATCATATAAATTGTGAACTTTTATAGAATTATGATATATCAAAATATTGAACAAGCTCGCTCGAATCTCAGTAGCTGGTGTTCCAGATTTTTTTTGATTTTCAATATTTTGCGGATTGAAAGGGAATTTTTTTATCACACTAAAGCTGTGGAATCGTAGTGTATGCTCACACTAATTCCTGCGTTAAAATTTGAGCCAAATCTGACCAGTAGATTTTAAGAGATCCAGAATTTGATTCGCTCCACATCCATGTTCTTTTCTAGTCTGGCACTCTTGTTGCATCAGGTAAGTTACTTCATTGTGTTGGAATTTGATTAAAATCGGATCAGTGGTTTTTGAGATGCAGGCCGGAATATTTCATTGTGTTGAAATTTGATAAAAATCGGACTGACTGATTGAGCGACTGACTGACTGACTAACTGGCTGGCTGGCTGGCTGACTGACTGGCTGACTGGCTGGCTGGCTGACTGGCTGGCTGAGCGACTGACTGACTGACTAACTAACTAACTGGTTGGCTGGCTGGCTGACAGACAGACAGACAGACAGACAGACAGGCAGGCAGGCAGGCAGGCTGACTGGCTGGCTGACTGACTGACTGACTGACTAAGTAACTGACTGACTAACCGGCTGGCCGGCCGACCGACTGAGCAACTGACTGGCTGGCTGGCTGGCTGACTGACTGACTGAGCGACTAACAGACTGACTGACTAAGCGACTGGCTAACTGGCTGACTGACTGACTGGCTTGCTGAGTGACTGACTGACTGCCTGACTAACTAACTGACGGGCTGGCTGGCTGACTGACTGACTGAGTAGCCAGCCGGCCGACCGAATGACCGACCGACCGACTGACTGACTGAGCGACTAACAGACTGACTGACTGAGCGACTAACAGACTGGCTAACTGGCTGGCTGACTGACTGGCTGGCTGACTAACTGATGGGCTGGCTGGCTGACTGACTGACTGAGTAGCCAGCCAGCCGACCGGCTGACTGACTGACTGGCAGGCTGACTGACTCGGCTGACTGACTGACTCGGCTGACTGACCGACTAAGCGACTGACTGAGTGACTGGCTGGCTGGCTGACTGGCTGGCTGGCTGGTTGACTGGCTGAGCGATTGACTGACTGACTGACTGACTGACTGTCTGGCTTGGTGACTGGCTGGCTGACTGAGCAGCTGCCTCACTGCCTGACTGGTTGGCTGGCTGGCTTACTGAGCGACTGACTGACTGACTGAGCGACTGCCTGACTGGCTGGCTGGCTGGCTGAGGGAAATGGTGGTTTATTTAACTTCACCTCGCAAGGTTCTATTTATCTTGTTATCGTTCGCCCTAATCTTATTTGCTAATAATTTACAATTAATTTTGAAGACTAGTGAGCCTGTTTCTGGGGAATACATGTCACAAATAATTTTTGGCTTAGCATCAATTCTACTGAATTATAGAGTATGTAGTCTAAGGAGTTAAAGCGTAAGTAGCTGAATGTCAAAACCTTAGGGACTTGTTTGATGGTAAATTCTTATCAAGACCAGCAAATGGACGTTGCACAAGACCACTGCAGATCAACCTGGGCTCATATCGGATCATCTATTATGTAAACCGTATTTTGCAAAGATTTCCGAAAGCTTAATGTCCATATCATGTGCTTTATCTGTACCGGATGTGGAATTCAAGATCTGAATATTTGAGAGTATTTCTCATTGCCACGAGCAACCACTATAAATGTGTCTCTGTCTGTCTGTCTGTCTGTGTGTCTATCTGTCTCCGTCCTTCCATCCATCCATCTGTGTCTGTCTGTCTGTCTGCCTCTGTGTGTCTGTCTCTGTCTGTCTGTCTGTCTGTCTGTCTGTCCGCACTTGTATCTTAAAGTTCACTTCAAGAGTGTACTTATCTCCCTAACACGTTGATATTTCCAAATATCGACTCACTCATTAAACACTCAGATTAAAAAAGTTAGGTGCCCCTACTGAGCAGGTAGTCAGATGACAGTCCGGCGGATGCCAGCCCCAGCCTCGTGCATGCACAGACTAGCACTTCCTATTTTCCAATTTATTGGCAAAGAGACACATGCATTAATTTTCCTAAAAGTTTTCTGCTAGTTCTCGACACTTTACTGAAATTATTAGCACCTGAGATCATGTCCGAGCATCGGAAGCCACCAGAGGAGGGCACAGGACCAAGTTCTTAGGTGATTTCAACTACATATTTGTCTAATTTAGCGTTTTAGTCTCGATGTAATGTGCTTCCGGGACTCGCGATTAGATGTGATAAGCGCCTAAAAAACAGGTTTGTTTCTATATGGCGCTATGAAATGCTAATCTCTGTGTTTGTGTCCACAGGTATCTATCTATGATTGAAAAGGACAACACATCATCAGAGGGTTTGTTTTTCTCTCCACCAAGGTTCCATTTCCTACTAACATGTTAGGTAATAAAATCAAAATCTATGCCCAGTGAATTGGAGTTCTCGTAAGAAGATCTCACTCCCTCTTGGTCCACTTCCCCCCTCCCCCCTTATGGTGGAGAGATTTAAGAGGTCATAGAGATTGGTGGAACTTCCAGTTCATCAGATCGGATGGTTTGTCTATATGGTGGAGAGATTTAAGAGGTCATAGAGATTGTTGGAGCTTCCAGTTCATCAGATCGGATGGTTTGTTTGTGCTAAAGACGCAGGTATTCTTAGTTATGATATTAGGCACTCTAAAATATTTAGAAATATTTCTAAAATATGCTACCAATTTATCATTGTTTATCTGATGTTTGCATAGCTTGTATCACTATCCTTTCCAGTTAGTATGTTCTGGATTATGAATACAATTCATCCTTACACATGGATGTTGTTTTCAAGTCAGAGAACTTCTTATTTTTGAAATTATGTCATAATCAGCCTTGCACCTTTATTAACAATTATAAAGTTTTGTCCAATGCTGGTGTTTCTGTTAGTTAGTGGTCTTTATGGCCACCAGTCTTCTTTATATTTTGGTTTTGAGTTACTAATTCATTAACCAGTATTCTCATTGTCTTCGTCTTCTGGCCTTTTTTCAGAAGCCTGGATGCCCTTCTTGTGGAAAGTTTTTGAAAGAGAGATTCACCCCTCATCTATGTTTTCAATGCGGTCCTTGTGGTCCATTGCTAAACTGTGACATTTGTAAACAGTGGGGGGTGGGGTGGGGGTGGGGGGGGGTGGGTGGTGGTGTGTGTGTGTGTGTGGCCCGAACTAATGTATGAACTATCATTGGATAAGAGTAAGGCCTCATCCACCATGAATATGGAGGCCTTCCGTCTTGAGATGATAGGAGAGATGAAGAGGACAATAAAGGATTTGGTTCCAGAGTGGCTTTATGGCATGCTTCCTGGACCAAATCCTCTATTGTCGTCTTCTCCTGCTCCGGAGAAGATAATCCCCACCTCTGAATCGGTACTCTGTAGGGGCTTATCAGTTTTCGTCCAAGATTCAGAGGTGGCCCCATTATAGGGGGCAAAAGTCCACTATGAGGACATTGGCAGCAGGCTTGCCACGCTGCTTGTTCGTGGACAGGTGTCGCTGGAGCCTGGTTCCCAGGATTATCAGCACCCTACAGGTACCATTGTCCCTTGGCTAATAAGCATCAGGCCAGGTCTTGCTGTGGATCAGTCGGCCAGCCAACGGGACCAGTGCCCGTGGCTGGCAGGTAAGCCGACTGCTACCGTTATGCCATCTTTGCCGCTGGCGGAACATATTGTAGATATGTTTACAGCGGCAGAGACGTCCGTTAAGGCACATGGACGTCTCGCGAAGGCCCCTCGTGAGGTGGCGAAACGATGTCTCATCATACATGAGGAGTATCAGAGGTACGGTGTGGTGCCTAAGCCGAGCGCTGATGACCGTGCTTCGCTAGGCGAGGATACATGGCCAGGCTCCCGATCTGACATGGGAGTGCTGTGCACGAGCGCTTTTCATTCGGCTAATACCACGTTGCGCGATGTGGAGGAGAGTTCAAGGGCGTCTATTTCAGCGCTTTCGCACGTTTCCCAGCTGTTACACGGGGTAGTGACAGCATCGGCATCGCGCCAGCCTAGTCCGGTAACAGTCCAGAGAGCCGTCCAGGATGGTATTAACCTGGCTCTGGATTGTTTAACCCGGTCTGTGACCAGGAGTGTCCGGGCGCGGCGCATGTTTGCCTTGGACAACTTGTGCCCATCCCAGGACCTGTATAATAGGCTGCTGTATATGCCTATGACAGGTTCTGGTCTCTTTGGGGGTGAGGGATGTAGGTACCTCCAGGAGACGGTCACCCTGGTCAATAACCAGAGGGCATTGCACGAGCAATTTGAAGTGCTCCGCAGAGAGCACGTTCGCGCAGCTCCCCCTGCATATCATCCCCTGCAGGCTCGAGGTGGCGGTGGTCAGATCAGAGGCCAGCCACCAACGCAGCGTCGGCCACGGCCATGCACGCTTCGGCCAGGAGCGAAGGGGGGTGGGGCCGCAGGCTCCTCCAGCGCAGCCAGCCACCTCGGTGCGCGCGATGCGGGGCACGGCATGTGAGGATCTGGTCGTGGTAAGTGTACCTGAAGGGCCGGTTACCGCGGTAAGAACCACTCCAGTGCTTTTGGACCAGGAGATAGTGCCACTCTTGCCTTGCTTATGTCCACATCTCCCTGTAGGTGGTCCAGTGGGGGGTGAGGGGGGGAACGATTGGCCTACCACAAGCAAGCCTGGGAGCGGTTGATTCAGGACCGCTTAGTCTTGCGATGGCTTTCAGTCTCTGGTACCAATCTGGACTCAAAATCCAAGAGATCCAGGTCAACGGTTGTGTATAGAGGAGGAAATAAATTCCCTCATACTAAAAGGAGCAATTCAACCGGCACAAAAATGCCCGGGCTTCTATTCAACCGTGTTCCTAGTGACAAAAAGCACTGGAGGGTGGAGACCAATTCTCAACCTCAAGCCATTGAACAAGTTCATAGTCACGCCAAGTTTCAAAATGGAGACAGTGAAAACGGTTTTGGTAGGGTTGGAGAAAGGAATGTGGATGGCATCAATATACCTGAAGGATGCTTATTTCCACATTCCAATGGCAAGGAGTTTTCGTCGGTTCCTGAGGTTCATATTCCAGGGCCGACAGTGGGAATTCAGGGTTTTACCATTGGGAATTTTGACGGCTCCTCTGGTCTTCACCAGGGTGGTTCTTGCTATAACAGCATACCTCCGCAGGAGAAGCATAGCAATCCACACATACATAGATGACTGGCTGTTAAAAGCACACAATCAGGAAAGTCTATCAGCAAATCTGCAGATAGTTTTGAAAACACTCACAGGCTTAGCCTGGATAATCAACTTTCAAAAATCAGAGCTGACCCCATCCCAGAAGTTTGTTTACCTGGGAATGTTCTTCGATCTAGAGATAGGAGATGTGTATCATACTCAGGAGAGGGTACAAGTACTCATCTCATTAATACAGTTGGTGTGCAACAGTCGTCATGTCCTGGCACAGGTTTACTTGAGAATGCTCGAGTTGATGGTTTCTCTGGAACCAGTCATTCCTCAGGTGGCCTATCCAGTTATTTCTCTTAGTGGACCCAGAGTACGTGTCAGTGTTGGAGCCTCTTATTCATCATGTTCAGTGGTGGATGAAGACAGAGAATCTCCTGGCGGAGGTGATGCTAACCCCTCCCCACCCTCAGTTAACGATGTATATAGATGCATCGATGGAGGGGTGGGGAGCTTGCCTGGAAGAAGCAACAGTATCAGGGGTTTGGAATCTGGATCAGTCACAAGAACATATCAATCTAATGGAATTACGAGCAGTAATCCTGGGCCTGGAACATTTCATAGAGAAAGTTCAGGGCAAGATTGTTCTAGTTCGATCAGACAACAGTAGTGCTTTACATAAACCGCCAGGGCGGAATGAAGTCGCCCAGTCTCTGTATGATGATTTGGAAATTGCTTTGCTGGTGCCTGGATCAGAGGATCACCTTGAAAGCAGTTCATATTCTGGGAAGGTTAAAGCTGTTAGCAGACTCATTGAGCTGAAGGATGAGTGTTTTACCTACGGAATGGCAACTAAATCAATGTATGGCGGATCGTCTGTTCAACCACTGGGTGAAGCCAACATAGATTTTTTCGCAACGAAGAAGAATGCGAAGATGACGACGTACGTCTCTCCGATTCCAGATCTGAGCGCTATCGCAACAGATGCATTAGCTATCAGCTGGATGGGAATGTATGCATACGCATTCCCTCCAGCAATCCTGATTCCAAAAATTCTTCAGAAAATCAAACAGGACTGCCAAGTGCTTCTGATCACCCCAAATTGGCCAAGCCGATCATGGTATACGGATCTGCTGGACCTTCTGGTCTGCAATCCAGTTCCTCTGCCTCTGATGGACAATATTATCTTCCAATGTTCAGATTGACTGCGTGGATGTTGTCAAGGAATCTAGAATTAAGGAGGGTTTTTCTGAGCAAGCAGCCATGTTCATCGCAAAAGCCAGAATGGGGGGTCAACCTCCAAAGCATATAATTATAAAATCAACAGATTTGCGGAATGGTGCTCAAAAAGATGTATTAATCCAATGGATCTATTCAGGTAGTAGCCGATTTCCTCTGTCACCTGTATGATGCCTATAGCCTCAAGCCTAACTCTATTGCTGGCTATAAGTCAGCTTTAATGAGTTATCCCTTGCTTGGCTAATAGGGGAAGTGATGAAGTAAGTACATTAAATACTTTAATTAAAGGCATGGGCAATCTAAGACCAAGGAATCCCCCTGTGATTCCGTCTTGGAGTTTATCTCTAGTGCTTCAGGTACTAGCGGATAAGCCATTTGAACCACTAAGTTCCATTTCTATGAAAATGTTGATACATTCCATTTCTATGAAAATGTTGACACTTAAAACTATTTTTGCTGTGGCCTCAGCAAGGCGTCGAAGCAAAATTCATGCCTTATCAGCGGAGGCAGACCGTTATGTGGTTACAGGGGAAGGCCTTAAGCTTCTACCTAGGATATATTTCATGGCTAAAAACCAGTCTGAAATATCCAGGTCAACCCATATTTTTACCTGCTTTGACTAGATATGATCCTACTTCAAAAGAATGGTGTCAAGTCCACGCATTAAACGGGTCCAAAGAGCGCACTCAGCAATGGCGGATGGACCCAACAGCGTTATTGTTGTCATATATTGAACCCCATGGCAGGGCGTCAGAACACCATTTCCAGGCGGATTGTAGAATGTATTCAGTTTTGTCATAAATCTGCCTCGGGTAAACAAGTTGACTTAGCTAAGGCTCACAGTGTTCGCGGCGTAGTGGCTTCCACTGCCCTGTTTAATGGGGTTCCTGTGGATGACATTATGTCAGTAGCCCAGTGGCACTGTGAGTCAAGTTTCACCGACCATTACCTCCGTGACACCTCAAATCCTCTCGCCTTATCGATTTTGAAAAAACAATGTAGCTGTGTACATATTTTGATGAGGTTCTCTCATTTTTTACATATTTCACAATTTATCAATGGTAACAACCATTTACCTGGACTGCATCAGCCTTCACCAATGGGAAGATGATGACAGCAGCAACTTTTCACAAGGTCAGTCTTGTTTATGTGGGGTGTTCATTGTTAACTGTGCTGTCACGTGACCCTTCATTATTAATATGTTGTTTGTACATGTTTTATGTGGATCATTCTTGAGAGTATACGAAAATGGAGCCTCGTTTTATGTCCTATAGTACATGGCACTTGTGCGTAGAGGGCTTATGGGATATTGAGCACTTGTTTGTATGGTACTTATTTATATTTCTAGTATATTCTAATTGTTGCATTCTCTAAATTAGTATGGATAGACACACCGGTGACACAAACAGTTGGGACAACACTGTATGGTTAAATCTCAGCGACAATGGTCGCACGGCCCCACTGGTACATCAGTGTTCCAGCGGCTCTAGAAGTCAGTTTTTGTACACTGCGGTCTTCAGGCTTTCTTAAAGTTGCATAATGTCAGCCAATAAATTGGTCAGAGGAAGTGCTAGTCTGCGCATGCGTGAGGTTGGGGCTGGCATGCGCCGGACTGTCATCTGCCCAGTAGGGGCACCTAACTTTTTAAATCTGAGTGTTTATTGAGTGAAAGTCGATATTTGGGAATATCAAAGAGTGTTAGGGTGGTAAGTATTAACTCTCTTGTGAAAAAAGAACTCCATGATTTCGTTTAAATAACTGATCCGATTTGGCTCAAATTTTAATGCAGGGAAGGAACTTGTGGTGCAACCGGATTTCCAGACTTTGGACATGATCCGTATAGCGGAGCCCGAATCTGGATCTGATCAAATTCTGGGTCTATGGATATCTCGGGAAACTACTGGTCCGATATCATTCCAGTTTTAATACATGAAGGGTGTTGTGACCATACACTAGGAGTCCACAACCTTAGGAATGATCCAAAGATATTCTGAAAATCTGATAAAAATCTGGAAAATCAGAACAAATCCAGAAGATCCAAAAACCTTTTACAATATGGCAAAACGGGAGGGCAAGGATTTGTAATCTCTGATTACTTTTGTCTTTATATTTCTGACAAGGCTGCCAATGTGCGAAATCTATTAGGTATAAGTTAGCATCACATTAATTATTATGTGACGTTAAATTCAGCAAGGATTTATTCGATATCAATTACAAATTTGTTCTATGCCATCATTGCATCCAGTCTATATCATAATCACTGTGATTTGCAATTTTTTTCCATACTCTTCCAGAGTTTGGACTTGCTTAAGCCTGCTTAAGCCAAGAAACAGAAGAATGTTAGTTTTTCAGTTGACATTTAGTCAATCAAGAACTTATCCAATCCCATTAAACCTGTGTAGTTTTGTTTTATACCATCAGCGTGTATCCGATCCCAATGAAGCTGTACAGATTTGTTATATGTCATCATTGCATTCAGTTTGCAGCAAAATTAAAATGAATTTAAAGTTTTTTCCATGCTTTTACATGGTTTGGACTTGGCCTATTTCTGTGTGATTTGTCTCCATTTCAAGCATTAGAATAATGTTAAAGTTTTCAATAGAAATTTGATTTGTCAAGAGGGTAATAATACTATTTTAAGAAATCCTTATTCTACGGCAGCAACAGCCTCCACTCAAAGTAATTATATCTATATGTGCGGTCTATAGCATTTTCTTTGTCTCCATCCATTCATTCGTCAATCTGCCCATCCATCCATCCAGTGGGATAGCTCTAGCTCTACTGGAGCAACCTTCACCAAACTTGATATGGAGGTTGGTTTTGCGTGTCCGAAGAACCCTATTGATTTTGAGGTCAAATGTCAAGTTCACAGTGACCTAATTATTGATGTAATATTGCGTTTCTGATGATAACTTGAGTTATATTGAAGGAATCATTACCACTCTAATGTGTGAGGTTGTCCTTGGTGGTCCGAAGAACCCTATCGATTCTGGCGTCAAACGGACAAAGGTCACAGTGACTGAATTAATGACATATTACGTTTCCGGAGATAACTTGAGTTCTATTGAAGGGATCTTTACCAATTTTGGGTGGTAGGTTGTGCTTGGCGGAATGAGGTGCATTAACTTTAGAAATCTCTGATTGTCATTCGTGTTTCAAAATATTCAACAGTTTTGATGTGTATGTGTCTGATGATTTCCAACCCACACCACCCCACCCACCCACTAAGATTTCCAGCATTCTGACATACCATATGTTTATGCATCACAATTTTTATGGGCTATACCTTGCACTGTACCATATCCTGAGATGAAATGTTAACGGTTGTAAGATAAGTTGCTGTAGATTCCATTAACCATGATTATTCTTCCATATCCTAGGCAGAGCTGGTGGAGTTGGAGAACATCCGGAGAACATTCCATTCACAGAAGGTTGTTGTGGACAGGCAAGAGTTTTACAGCGATGAAGATGATGCATAATATGTATCAAATATCAAAATGAGGAAATTTCTGAGTAATCGTTGCATTAATTTACAATCGTCGATGAAAATGATTTTTTTAGTTTTTGGCAGAAATGGAGTTCACACTCACGGTGTTTAAAATTGGTGCATCTAATAATAATAATAATAATAATAATAATAATATTAAAACATTTTTAATAATATCTATGGTTTCCCAAGAATGTTGTCCCAATAGAACTATTATTACGAAAATAATAGACTATTTAACAACAAATTATATATAACAGAAATTCATTGCTACATTATGAGGCAATGATTTAACCCCTCTTGTGGATCATAAAAGTTGTCTTGAGGACTGTCTATTTGCAGGCTAAGAGAAGAATATTTTTGAAAATTTACCCGTCTTTTAGTTTATAATCATAAAGGTTGTCTTGAGGACTGTTCATTTGCAGGCTAAGAGAAAAATATCTTTGAAAATTTACCACTGAAATGGACACTGACTAAACAAAATTTTTGATTTTTTTACCATTTAAACACGTTAAATATCAAACCGGTCTAAAAACACTGATTAAAAATGATTTTCCGAAATTACAGTTATAAACTTAAAAAACCAGTCTGTTCTTGGCCAGAAAATGGTCATTCTCTGAGTAAACATTTTAATTTGCTTGAAAACTTGATAAATTAATGGCTTAAGTTGATAAAAGTCGCCTTTTGAGCACTTTTAGGCGTGATTGACACACAAGGGGTTAATCAATCTAATTATTTTAGAATAAAAGGAAGAGGAATGGAACTATCAATTATGATAATATACATATGAATAAAATCCTGAAATCCAAAAATGAATTAGAATAATAATAATAATCATATAATCACTTATATTTACCCACGTCACTAGACACAAGGCTTAACGTGAGCACGGAGTGCCTAATCTTGTTGTTCTTGTTCTTAAGACATTTTTGAATAACTAATTCTATTTGGCAGATTCTCTCCAAACTTGGGTGGACGCTTACCTGTGGTCTTCCAAAGGCATATGCAAATTTTGGGATCAAAAGCACATCTCTTCATAATTTTGATTGCTAAATTCTTTGGGTGAGTCTTGATTTTATGAAAAATGTACCTGAAATTGTCAAAATGCATCTCCTCCTTAACCGCTTGATGGATTTCAACCAAATTTGGCTGGAAGGATCTTCAATTCATAATTTTGATTGATCAATTTTGGTGGTCCAGTCCAAAACATCTATTCAGAATTTTAATTGGTCAATATTTTTTGGGTGAAAACTGTAGAATTTATAACAAATTTGCCGGAAATTGTCAAAATGCATCTCCTCCTTACCTGCTTGTTGAATTTCAACCAAATTTGGCTAGAGCGATCCTATGGTGGTCCACTCCTGAACCCGTATTCAGAATTTTAATTGGTCAATTCTTTGGGTGAAAATCTTAGATTTTGTGAATAATTGTCTAAAAAAATTTCAAAATTCATCTCCTTAGGGTTAGGGTTCGGGTTATGCATTTCAAATGAATTTGGCTAGAAGAACCCTATGGTGATAGTTTCCGTATAACTACCATTCAGAATTTCCATTGGTTGAATTTTCCAGTAGCCATCATGGAGTTTCATAGCTTCCAGAAATCCTGTAGGAAATGAAAGAGAACAGCTGTCAATGACTTCTTCACAATAACAACCTGCGGAGAGTCAACGAAAATTGGGTGGATGAAACATGCTGATTGGCTCCAGTACTTTTCTTCAAAATTTTGATTGGACAATTTTCCCCATGGCCATCTTGTTCTCGAAAATGACATTAGGAACTTCTGTACGGATCAAGCTGAAACTCATTAGATTTAATTTCATTGATAACTAATGGCGATTAAAATTTGTTCACGAGAACTTGATCCTAAATAAAACATGGTTGTCATGAACCAATCAAAACTTTGGGTTTAGTGGCCATATTGGATTTTTTTCCCCTGACAATCCCCTACTAAAGCAACAGGAAATTTTAAATATCTTTTCGAGAACCACTGGGTCGATTTCAGTTATATTTGGCAGAAAGCAATCTTAGTGCATCGGGATCCAAGTTTGTTCAAAGGAATCCGAATGGGTGATTTGACCGATGCCCATCTTGGATTTTGGAGAAACGTCTAAAACTCTTCTCCAAAACTGCCTGGGGGATTGATTCAAAACTCATGAAACATTATCTATGGCAATATATATATATGGAACTTGATTGGCCAAATGATTTGGCTGCCATCTTGGATGACCTAGTTTTTGCGAAAAGGATTTCTCCATTTATATTCTGAACGGATCGGACCGAAATTTTGGCGATATAATTAGTCACTAAGGGCCATTAAACCTTTTTCAAGCAAAGTTGATGCGCCAAAAATCATGGCCGGTGTGGATCAATCAAAATCTAGCGTGTGTGGCGGCCACATTGGATTCTTTTTATTTGATGAATTTTGAAGTCGAAATTGGTTTTATGTATGTTTTTGGGTATGCTGATTTCAAATTTGCCATTTTCGAAACTCGGGTAAATGGTTCTCCAGAATAGCTGAACAGATCGGACCCAAATTTGTGAGATATGATTAGGGACTAAGCTACATTAAAGTTTGTTCAAGGCAAGTTGATACATAAAAAACATGACCACCATTGATCAATCAGACTTTAGTCGCCATATTGAAATTGTTTAATTTATGGATTTTGAAGCCAAAATGGGTTTTATTTACTGTTAGGTTTATGTGTATGCCGATTTCAAAGTTGCCCCTTTCGCAACAGTTGGATAAACAGCTTCCCAGTTGGTGGCCATCTTGAATTGTTTTTCATGCCACATACTCCCATAGTAAAGCAATGGGAAATTTAAAAGATCTCGAACCATTGGACTAATTGTAACCAAATTTGGTAGGATGCATGCTTAATCTTGTGGAATTTCTGGCCGAAACCATAAGGCGACTACTTTTAGGCGATGACCTTTCTATTTGAAATGCCTATGTTCCAGGTGAGGGTTATAGGCCCCTAATTGGGCATCTTGTTTTAATAGCATTGATACTGACTTTGTTAAGAATTATATATTATTAGTTCACCTGCCATGAAATACTAGTGTGTCCATCGTCCATCTGTCATCAGCCTTCCCATCAACATTTTTTTTTATCTCAGCTCACTTATCAGTTAAATGTAATGATTGCATATCTGATATGAAGCCTTGTGTCTGCCTAGCCATCCATCCATCCATCCATCCATTTGTGTGCTGTATACAATGGTGCCACATTTTGTTATTTCTTAATTGACCAAACCTGGTCTAATTGGTCATATATGTATTTAATATCTGCATTGTGAAGATGAAATTTAATGATAAACACCAGATCTTTTGGATCAGGAAATTTGCAAAAAGTGTAGGCCCAATGAAGAAAGATGGCATGTTTCATTATATTTAGAACTATTTATTAAATCTAACTTGACACCTTTGGACATAAGCTACTACTATCCATTGAAGAACTAGACTAGTCTGACCTAGATTCTGGATAGTATAGATGTTATATAGGTAATTTTGCCCTTGGAATACATACAAAATTATCCAGGCAGCTCTTTTTGTCATTTGGTAATTTATTGTAAATCTGGTTTAAAATGATGTTGAAGTAATTAAAAATTTGCATTGAGCGAATGAAGCAAATTAACCCTTTAACACGTATATCAGCCAAAAACGGCATCTGCAGTGGTCTAGAGAAATGTCCATTTGCAGACCAAGAGAAGACTATATTTGAAAACTTACCACTAGAATGACTGGCTCGGTAACTGAGGCAGGCATTCCAGTGGTAAATTTTCAAAAATAGTCTTCTCTTGGTCTGCAAATAGACATTTTATGAGAAAATTGAAATTTTTTAAAACAAATTTGAGTGTTCAAGAGTTAAAGGATCTCAAACGCCAAAGGTATCATGACCCTTGAAAATCTACTCAAATATTTGAGTCAATGTAGAAAGTTAATAGGCCAATACAGTGACACCTTGGTGTTCTTATTTGTACATTGAATATATACATGTTTAATATGATTATATTAAAGTACTGTGATAATGGTATATTATATATATTATATTCACTACCATATCATATGAAGTTTACAAGACTTGACATAAATATATGGTGTGTAGTTTGTGCTAATAATCATTTAACCAGCTTTCACATAGTGACCATAATATATAATGTGCTTGCTTATATCACATTTTTATCCATTTAATTTTTATGCCCCTGGGTAACTAGGCGTTAGTCAACGCTAGTCATGTTAGTGTACAAAAAGTGTTAAGATAAGACATCTTTGCTTAGATGCTTTGCTGTGGCAGCAACATCATCCAGTGAATTTATTTTCAAAATACTCAACAGCTTACCTGTATAGTTTTCTTGAAATTTGGATGCAGGTAGTTCAGGGTTTGGTCGATCCAAACACGAACAAAGCGTGGGGAGGTTTATCTAGAGATTGAAGGAACATTCAATTTCCCTTTCTCCGAGATCTAACAATACTCACCATTCTATTACTTCTGATACAAGCTATCCTGGATAGTTGGCCCTAGGACTATAGACTTAGTAAGCTTTACCGACTCCTGGAACCGGGTACTCGGCTCCCAACTGCCGAGTACCCATTTGCCATGAAGCTCATTGTTTGAATAGCCACTAAACAAGAGATACCCATGGCTTGCCTCCGTTGGGCTGGGAGGCTGGGTCCGTAATAGAATGGCGAGTATTGTTAGATCTCGGAGAAAGGGAAATTGAAATTTCCTTAATTCTCCTTCGATCAATACTCACCATTCTATTACTTCTGATATACACCAGATTTAAACAGTAACCTGGTGGGAAGGGGCAAGCCATCAATTGCTACTTTTGCCCCTTGGAGAAAGAGCTAGACTTAAACTTGATTAATGGAGACCTAAAAGGACCATCAAGTTAACGGAACCGAATCACATTCGCATCACTGCCCCCCCCCCCCACCCCACCCCTTTTCTCTCCTAAGAAAAGGGAGAGAACTCACGAACATGCATCTCGCCTGAAACACAAATATGCCAAGAGGGTTAACTGCTCTTTGCATATATTAGCCTGGAAAAGAGCATGAATATATAAGATGAATGAACATGATATATAGACATAATACAAAAAACTCTCAATCTTGAATTACCTCATGATATTTGGATTTCAGACAGGGAGCCTCCAACCATTCACTTGTCCGGCCATCAGTGACACAATCTGGTTGACATCCTCTCGCTCGACCATGTCTGCTTCTTAATTCTTTCTTACAAATGCCAAAAAAGGGAGAAGAGCAGTGTGGTCGTATAACTCTCGTTTCAAAACGGCTAAAGCGAGTGGATTGGCGGAGTCTGACACATCCCTCATATAGTAATCCGTGAAAGAGGACTTACAGTGCCATTGTGCAACAGCCATGATGTCCTCTAACGGAACACCATTGTAAAGGGCGGTCGAGGCGGCTATTCCTCTAACATCGTGTGCCCTTGCGCATTGCACCTGGTGCCCAGTTGCAAACTCATGGGTAGTCTGAATGCATTCGACTACCCAACGAGAGATAGAATCCATGGATGCGTCGCGCCATATGGCTTCTTATGGCAGATCCACAGATGTCTATCATTCGACCGTAACGTGTCTGTCCGTTTTTTGTACTTAGTCAAAGCACGGACTGGGCACCAGACACTGACATCACGATCAAACCTAGTTAGTTTCGGTATAATGATCGGTTTGCCAGGATATCTTAGATTGATTCTTTGACATAAACTCTGCAGTAGACGCAGACCCTCTCCGGAGACAATAAATCGGTCCCTCTCTGTTGAAAGTGCATGGATCTCACTGCGCCTTCTAGCTGAGGAAGCTGCCAATAGAAAAACCGCCTTTAGAGTCAAATGCTTTAGACTAGCCGAACGCAATGGTTCGAAAGGGTGCATGGCCAGTACATTAAGCACTAAGGATAGACTCCAGGCTGGAATGACTACCGGTTGTCTCGGTCGGAGATTGCTCATTCCCTTCACCATCACATTCAACTGGGCCACCCAGTGCATCCTCCTCGGGTGCATCCTCCTCGGCCGTGGTCGAAACCACAGATGGGTCTACCCTGGCTAGCCAAGCCAGAGCCTCTGACCAGTCTGTCTCGGAGGAGGACACCCCCGTGAACACGTCACCCGTTGACGTGTTCACGGCCCTACCAGCAATGGCCTCCCGGCTAGGAGCCATTGCTGATATGCCAGGAACTCTGGTACCGTACGGTTCCGCCGCCACCCCATGAAAAGCACCAGTCCATGGAGTAGGCCCGCATGGAAAACCGTGTGGACCCGTAGCGGTTGAAGAACTGTGGCCAAAGACGGGCGCCAACGGCACCCCATGCCTGACCACTGGACCAGGCGAGATAGGTGAGTCCCATGCCTGGCCAGCCACACCCATCACCGTGTCGGTTGGCGGCAAACCAGCCATCACGGGACAGGTGCCCGGTACCGGAGTGGCCTCAACCACGGGCGGAGCCGCTGCCCTGGCTTGTGCCAAGCCAGACAGATGGAGGACGGTTCCATCCAGGACGGAATCGACCTCCATGCTCTCCACCTGCGGCATCTCAGGCCGCAGCAATCTCTCCTCCTCGGCCTCCTCGTCTTCAGACCCCGAAGTCGTCACTAGACGAGGAAACCGTGGAGCCGTCCTGGCGGACGGCTCCCATGCCTGATGGACCGGCCACCGCTACTCGACCACCCGGAGGTGGCCGCAGAGAGACAGAACCCATCAGGCCGGAGCCCGACGGGACTGCCAGGGAGCCGTACGTGATGGCTCCCTCGGTGGCCAGTCCAGAGCCCTGTCCAAGGACAGGATCCAAACCAAGCACGGGAAGAGACTGCCCTACAACTTTTGGAAGCAGCGACGACACCAGCGTAGGCAGAACGGTATGCAAGGAGCCTTGCATAGCAGGACCAAACCACTCCGGCGGTGCCGTCTCCGCAACCTTCGGTTGCAGACGTAGAACGCCCCCAAGGGCCAAAACGGACGCTCCACGATTTGCTTTTCGGACCGGCTGACCCCGCGTCAGACCCTGCCAAGTCCTTCTGGTCAAGGAACTTGACCATCATGTTGGAACGAAACAGGAATGGAAGGCAGACAATTAATTTTCAAATAATTTGATCATAGATTAAATGTTAACCCTCCCGCACCCCACCCTGCAATGTTACAGCAAAGATCACATTGATTATGATGACAAGAACGAAGCGTGCAATAATACACCCATAAACTGATCCTCAAGGATGTATAACGGAACCAGGAATCATATCGCATAGCATTCGGGGTATATTTACTGATCAATCTAAATTATACTCCTAACGAAGGCCAAAACAATATGTGAAGAAACAACAAAATGTAAACAAACTGCTGTAGCACATGGTAAAACCGCAGACCACACATCTAAATCAAGAATTTTGAAACCACTGATCATTGCAAACAGATCGTGATAACACCCAAACTTGAAAATTCCAAAAAAATTTCTGGTACAAATAAAGTACGCAGCACCCAGAATCAGATGCGCGAATTAATGAAACATTTTCTTCACATAAAAATCTGAGCCAACACGGGTGTGACGTCACCCGCTCGGATCTTATGGAGAACGACGTCAGCCGATTTTCGTGTTAAAACACTGTAATGCCAGCACCTTATTTCATATAATAAGACGATCGCCATTTGGGGTTAAAGGAAGGCGATCAAGCTGGCATATTTCGTTAACACACGTCCCAGATTCGGGGTCAGAAATTGGAACATGTGACACAGACGAAATTTTGAAGACATAAGTCTTTTAACTATGGAATAACATGGAATTATACAACCTGGTTATCATCGGCTCCTTCCATGGTAATCCAATATAATCCTTAGACAGCGCACAAAGCTATCACAATTACACAGAAAGACTTAGAAAACTTAAGACTCCAACTGCACAAAAAAGCATGTAGCTCGTGTTGCTATGCAAACAAGAATGAGCTTCATGGCAAACGGGTACCCGGTTCCAGGAGTCAGTAAAGCTTACTAAGTCTATAGTCCTAGGGCCAGCTATCCAGGATAGCTTGTATCAGAAGTAATAGAATGGTGAGTATTGATCGAAGGAGAAGGTAGGCGTAGCTAAAACGGAATTCATCCACTAGTTATGTTGTCTGATATTTGATTTACGGACTGGATCCCTCCATAGAGCCTATAGGCTGAAGATCATAATTCACCTTTCTAGAGTATCCATCGATGATTTGACATCATATGACGTCATAATCAGCTAAGCGGCGTGTAGGATGATGTCATAATCATTATGTCATAAATGATTCTATTAGGCCCGTTTTTAAATTGTAATAGTCCGACACGTTGTAAGAATTGTATGTCTCTACTATTTTAAAAACATGCTGTTGAATATTTTGAAACTAATTTGACTAGGCAGCAACAGCACCCAGTCAAATTAGTTTCAAAATATTCAACAGCTTACCTGTATATTTTTTTTTAAATTGATAGTCATAGAGTTTACAGATTGATCGATCTCAACACGAGTGAGGTGTAAGTGGAGCGTAGCTAGAGATGGGCGGTGCAGAAAGTGTAATTATTCGTAAAATAATTTCTACGATTTTAATGATACCATTTAATGGAATGAAATTTCTTACTATGGTCACATGTCTCAACACTGTTATCTTGGCTGTAGGTTATCTTTATGTGATACTCAACACATATTTGTATAATGTTGTTGTTCTGTTTTCTAAAAATAAATATGAAGAATTAATATTCTTGTCTTGTTAGATGAGGTGCATGGAGTATGTATAGCAGTATTGGGATAGGATGAATGTCACTATATGCATCAACAGTTCTTGCATGGTCAAACTTTACACGACTCAGGGGGACCTGTGCAAAGTTTCTGAAATTCTTACCGGGTGTAGGGGTGGGCCCTCAGAACTGGCATTAGTTAGGATTTCGAGAAAGCGATGGTCCAGTTGCAACCACGATGTTGTTGGGTGAGGGTGTGGCGGAGGGTGTGTATGGGGGGGGGGGACAGGGTGTGGCCACCTGAGGTCAGAGAGCTGTGAGAATTGGCAACATCAGTCTTATACAGTACCATTGAGAAATAACTTAACATGTTTCAAACACAAAGAAAATACTGTTGAATATTTTGAACATAGTTGGAAGACAGCCTTAGGCAGCATTCTCTTCCAATCCAAATATATTCAAAATATTCAACAGAACAATATTTACATTTTGTTCAAAATTGTTTTCTTTTGGAAACATGTTGCCTTATTTATGAGTTATTCTCTAGCAGGTGTGACATCTATGTGCGTAACTTAGTTATACAAGGCCCACACAAATTTAGACAACTGAGATGCCGCGGGTGGAGAGCATGGAGGTCGATTCCGTCCTGGACGGAACCGTCCTCCATCTGTCTAGCTTGGCGCAAGCCAGGGCAACGGCTCCGCCCGTGGTTGAGGCTACATGTTTTTTTGTGCAGTTGGAGTCTTAAGTTTTCTAAGTCTTTTTGTGTGTATTGTGATAGCTTTGTGCGCTGTCTAAGGATTATATTGGATTACCATGGACTCTTATGACTACAATGCTGAAGCCCTAAAACAACTCAAAGACACACACTATTATGAATTGGTGACAGAAAATCTGACCACCAAACACGCTGAAAGGGTAGACAGCCATCGCTGGACTGGTTCTGAGAGGGGAGATAACTCGTGACACTGCTAATGGCCTAAGAGTAGATAACCCACGCACGGCGCGATTCTATCTCTTAACAAAAATACACAAAAACACTACACCCACACCGGTCAGACCAATTATTAGCGGCAATGGCTGTCCTACTGAATACATCAGTAGCCTTATAGACGAGCATCTCAAAGTTCATCAGGGATACAACTGACTTCATCAATAAACTAGAAACTTTCAGTAAATTACCGCAACACGCTATTCTAGTCACCATGGACGTTACATCACTATACACACACATCCCACACAATGAGGGACTAAAAGCCGCCGCACGACATATCAGAGAATTTGGTATGCCAGGCGACCTTACACCAAGGACACTCTTGGAACTGCTATCCATTGTATTAAGATGTAATAATTTTGAATTTAATGACAAACCTACAAACGGTTGGGACAGCTATGGGCACAAAGTAGCACTAACTTATGCTGTCATCTTCATGGTCCAACTGGAGAAAAAGCTTCTGCTTCATTCTCCCCATAGACCGGCCCTATATCTCCGCTACATCGATGACATATTCATGATCTAGATATCTGGCCAACAAAAACTAGATGAATTCATCCACTATATGAATACATCTCATCATTCCATCAAATTCACAGCAGAGCAGTCCACAACTAAGGTCAGCTTTCTGGACACATACGTATACATTGATACTGATCGCTCACTATGCTTCGATTTATACTGTACACCCACAGACACACACGGCTACCTACATTACCAATCAGCACACCCGCAGGCCACTAAAAACTCCAGCCCGTATGGACAATTCCTTAGACTACGCAGAATCTGCAGCAAGGAATTGGATTTCCACAAACATGCCCATGAACTCATTGGTTATTATCAAAGGAGAGACTATCCTCCGGATCTTCTTCTAAACAGCTATCAGAAAGCATGCGCACGTTCAAGCCTCGATCTACTAATACCCAAAGTTAAAAACACAGATAAACACACGTATCCCATGCATAATGGACTTTCACACTCAAAGCCATAAAGCTAGCAAAATCATCAAAAAGAACTGGGAACTGCTAGATAGTAGTCCCAAATGCAGAAGCACATTCCCAAACCCACTGATGTTTGGCTACAGAAATAATCCAACTTTCAAAGACACACTTGTCACTGCCAAATTCGAGTTTCCCGCCAAATTAGGCTTCCAAGGAAAAACTCCAAAATTCAATCTATCCATGCACAAGAAAAAATAGTTTCTTCTGCAAGAATATGGACAGTAAACGTGAATTCAATAGCACACACACGGGTCTAAAATACAGGTGTACGGTCAAAACATATTGCGATACATGCGTTGTTATTTCCCTACTCACATGCGCACAATGTCACAAACAGTATGTGGAGTGAAAGAACATTTAAAGGATATTAAAAAACACAAAGATACCCCCGTTGCAAAAGAGTTTAATTTACCCAATCATACTGGACAAAATGTATCCTACAAAATTATACAAGTTCTCCCTCACGATCCTGAGGACATTGATAAAACTCATATCAGGAAAGAACCAGAAGTACTGGATACACCAACTGCACACGTTGGACCCTATAGGGATTAATCATGCAGATTGGTGATTCCAAAATCTGATTTGTTCTTTAAATTTTAGTTCTAGCCAACTGCAATATGAATGTATAATACCGATTTGGTGATTCGCTTTTTGCATTGCAGTTGTTGAGGAAAATGGGTATTCCAGGATGTGACTCTGTGACCTCAATCTTTGACCCCAAACAAAGGATTCTCTAGCCACTCATCATAAGATCAATGTACCAGTATGTGCCAAATTTGGTGATTCTACCTCGTAGGATTTTCGAGATATGCCTCGGATAAACAGACAGACAGACCCACATGCAAGCAAACACGCACGCACACATACACACACACACGGCACCAACCAAAATACTCACACCGGCATTCGGCGGCATGAGTAATCGTAAATTAACTGTCTGTATCCTGAATTTCTACAGGCCACATTTTCTAAGTCGTTAAACTCTGGACCACCAACAACTTTCAGTCAGATAGTTTTCAAAATATTCAGCAGGTTCAAAGTTATTAGCCATTGAAATTATTGTCTTGTGGCTTGCAGGAGCGAGACAGTTAAAATCGTATGGCTCCGTCACAAAAGTTGATCACACGATGTGTAATAATTTACATCCACCCCCACCCCCACGTTTTGAAAAAACGGGGAGATTATGGTTTGGCTTTTGTATGTGCATCGGTCTGTCCGTCCATTTCATTGTTTTTCGTACAATAACTTCACTTGTATGGATTCATTTCAAATTTGGTATGTCAACTGATAACATACCCTCGATTTAGATTGTGTATCAGCGAAACGAGTCTAGATTCACTGTAGTTATCGCCCTTGAAAAATTGACTTCACTTATAATGGATGGATTCATTTCAAATTTGGTATGTCAATTCCTGATGACATACCCTCGGTGACGGTTGCATATCAGCAAGATGTGTCTAGATTCACTGTAGTTATCTCCCTTGAAATACTCAAAATTCGTCAAAGATATCTGTATATTTGGGTTTCACTCAATAATTTAACTTATAATGAATTCATTTCAAATTTGGTATGTCAACTCTTGATGACATGTCCTTGGTCACGATTGCATATCAAATTCACTGTAGTTAGCTCCTGTGAAATACTTAAAATTTGTCCAAAAATGTCCGTGCGTTTGGTTTTCACTCAATAACTTCACCTATAATGGAAGTTTTAATACCATTACTTTGTGTACTCACCTATCTGTTTGTTTGCCTATTTCTCTGCCGGTGCAATAATCAATCTGTCAATCCCTTTGGCAAACAGTTTTTTGTGAATGGCTGTCGTTTGCGGGTGGGGAGGGGTGGGGGGGAGAGTGGGTGGGTAGGGGGGGGGGGGGGTCAAGTGATGTATATCATCTAGTTGCATGTGTTTGATGGGACACAGGCAGCAATAGCCCCAAGTCAAATTAGTTTCAAAATATTCAACAACTTACATGTATAGAAACTATAGTTGCCTTTAAATTTAGTTAATGGGAATTCAGGTTTCAATGCTTCGATCCCACTATGTGAAAAAAGTTAGCTAGAAATGGCTGGGTCATAGCTAGAAATCGGTATGTATAGCCTGGTTATTATCCCCCAGGGATAGGATTTGTGAGTGATTATGTTATCTACACTGTGTTATTGTGTTGCCCAGTTTAGGTTGAACTTCTGAGGCGTAATACCATTATTTGTTGTGTCATATGCAACTAGCTCCAGGCAGCATCTAATACCCTCAGCATAGAGTAATGAGCAATCACCTGTCATCTTGATGGACCTGTCAATTTCAGCTGTCACTCAGAACAAATGTACTGGAAAAGATGGCACAAATGTTAGTGCTGTTTTTAAGTGCCAGTTAAATGCCATTTAGAAATAGCGCTGACACCTAACACCCTTAGGCTATACAGACTGTTATAATCTCATTCACATTTACAAACCACAAGTTCCCAATTTAGTTGACATGTATTATTAAACTTATCTGACTATTTTTAAACAGCTTTTCATTTAAAGTTGGCTAACGTTTCAATAAGTTGAGAATTTGTCAAATTGTTGATAGGGGCTGTATTCGACTCAGCAAAAAGTTAGAGTATAGAGTTAGCTCCATAGAGTATATTTTTTATTCGACTGATATTTCCCGGAAATATTAGAGCATGAAACGAGCCAGGCCAAAACCTGTGGCATGTTTCATGGAATATGTTACGTGATGCAAAATTTGAAAATGCGGGACATAGGAGCTGAATGCTATTATTATTCAGCATTCACTGTGTCTGAAAACAGCGCTGAAAGGTGGATTTTGAATTTTATTTTCAAGATAGTAAAATTTAGGCGATTTAATCATTTTCTGATTAAGGTTTTTGTATTCAACTGGTACATTTACGTAGAGCAAATTTTGGCAACTTCGTGAGTAAATTTACTCTACGGAAAAGTCCCAGTCGAATACAGCCAATATTTCTAAATAAATGTTCATAAACTAAATGTTAAACGGTTATTAGACTTATTCAATAAGTGATTGGCCAACATAGTATGAGTGTTTGTAATTTTGAACTAGACAGGTGATTAATGTGGGAGGATCCTAAAATATTTGAGATTTTTATATGGCATTTGTGTCAGAAAGATAGGTATATAAAATTGATAGAACTTTTCAGGGATAGGTGGGGGGATGCAGGGTTGGGTGTGCGTGCATGTGCGTGCGGGTGGGGGTTGGGGGAGGGGTTGCTTGAAGGGGTCTGTTGGTGCCTATATAAGTGTCTGATTCTCCATCGATGTTTGTTTTTTAATGGAGAAATCCAGTTTTAGCTATGCCCTGCCCATGTTGTGATCGTTCGATCCCTGAACTCATTGACTATCAGTTTCCAGAAGACTATACAGGTAAGTGTTGAATATTTTGAAACTAATTTGACTGGGTGCTAGGCAGCAACAGCGCCCAGTGAAGTTAGCTTCAAAATATTCAACATGTTTATTAAATCGTAACGTGCCCAGTCAAAGACATACAATTCATACAACAACACTTAGTTCATCATCGATTAAGCATTCGTGACAAACTTAGCTACGTCATTCATGACGTAATTAATTATGACGTCATCCTACAAGGCATATAGTTGATTGTGACGTCATATGATTGATGGATAAACTGGAATCCTCCATTGGTTTAATATTCAACATTGGCTCTTCCAATTTCAGTGATAAAACTTTATATAGAAATATTCTATGCCATGCAGTCTGCATCATTACTAGTTTGAATTTCAAGAATCTATCTTATTCTTCACGCTGTTCGTCCTGGAATATATTATGTAGAAAATTTTCATGTTATTTGTTAATGTTTTCAATTGTCCCTATTCAATGATGGCTTCATATTTCAAGCACACTGGCGAATTGTCTTATTGATTGCAGGGATGTGATCTGTTAAATGTACCCTACACACAGACAATGCATACAATATTATGTAAAATTGTCACTTATTTCACCTGTATTTATTAACATGAAAGAGTAATCATAAAAAATATGATAAATCATGTTTGCCTCATTTTTTTTGCCCAGCAGTGTATGCGTGTTAATGCATAGATTAATGTGGTTTTAAATAGGTATTGACACGCGTACATTGATCTTGTTCTTGCTGATCGTGTTTAATGTATTAATTAGGTTGGCGGCGGCGCCCCCCCCCCCCCCCCCCCTCATTGTTAAAAAGATATTTCGAAACTGTCACCAGTCATTTAATTTTCAAAAAATCAGAGCGAAATACGGCGTTACATGGGTAATATGTAGATATATTATATAGATAATAATCATGTATCTATCGTATTTAAGGAGATTCTTTAAAGTGGCAGCCATTTAATTATTAAATTAAAGAAAATGTTGCGGCCACAATTTTATACAGGCGACTGCACATTTATACATGCGGCAACATGTGTATGTACATGCCCGGACAGCAAAATGCATGTATACACATGCAGCCGTACTTGCGGATTTGCGGCCGCATGTTGCAGATTTGTGGCCGTATGTTGCAGATTTGCGGCCGCATGTTGCAGATTTGTGGTCACATATCCGGATTTGTGGTTGCATATGCAGATTTGTGGCTGCTAATGTTCAGGTGAAGCTCAGAGTTAGTTTGGCGATATATAAACGTACTTAATGATGTTGTATGTATAATCTTATATAGATAATTTTATCTATCATACTGAAGGAGTGGTCTCTAAAGATAGTAGGGGTTAAAGGTTGAAACATGTGGCCACAATTTTATAGGCCGTCGCACATTTATACATGCGGTAGAATGTGTATGTACATGCCCGGACACACATGCACGCCAAAGTGCATGGAGACATGTGCGGCTGCATACGGCCGCATGTTGCAAATTTGCAGCTGCATGTTGCGGATTTGTGTCTACATGTTGCGGATTTGTAGCCGCATGTTGAGGATTTGCGGCCACATGTTGCAGATTTGTGGCCTCATGTGGATTTGCGGCCACATGTTGCGGATTTGTGGCTGCAGTACATATAATCCTATAAAATGGTTCAAATTCAATCCCTTTTCTCACTCCAGTTTAATCATCACAAGGTGGTTGGTCGTGTAACTGCAGAGTAGTTAGGTAGCCTTAGGCAGTCAGAAGATTTCAGTGAAGAACCTTGTAACTTGAATGCTTGCTAGATTTATGCCGAGATGTAAATGTTTTGAATGTGATTTAACTTTTGATAGGTCAAATGACCTGAAGCGGCATAAGATCCGATTCCATAACGCTGAAGATAGCGAAAATCTAGAGTGAAGATGAAGAAAGACAGAGATGAAGAGTGAAGCTGATGAGCCAATGGAGTCGAAGAGTGAAGCTGGTGATGACTCAGCAGAGTCTGAATGTGAAGATGAAGGTGAAGATGAAAACGAAGCCATAGGCAATCAGGAACTATTCACCATATTCCAAAATATTAAGCAGGTCTTAGACGCTGAACAATCAATCAGGTTTAGAAGATGAGGATGGTGAAGTGAACACAGACCCAAATGGTGTAGGTAATGTATCTATTTCCGTATATGCTGATGCTTTAGTTGCAAAGTGTATGGACAATGTTCTAGTGGAGAAGATTACAGAACTCTACGCTCATTAAAATAATTCGTTGGGAAACTAGATGCTGATAATAATGATGATGATTCTGTCGGTGATGGATCTGGTCCATAAG
Organism: Chaetoderma sp. LZ-2023a; assembly: GCA_034401795.1. Lineage (NCBI taxonomy): Eukaryota > Metazoa > Mollusca > Caudofoveata > Chaetodermatida > Chaetodermatidae > Chaetoderma > Chaetoderma sp. LZ-2023a. Next base: position 92,004,734 of record CM067369.1, read on the forward strand.
GAATACGTCTACCCATCGATAAATGGATCTCCAGAACATTGACTATTTGTTTATGCTACAGAAACTATATGTTTTATCATATGTAATATTTTCTTCAATGTAAAAATATGGATACAAATAAAACATTGGTTCTTTATGTGCATGTTGATTTGATGATTGTAGCTATATATCCAGCTAGGTCCCCCACATCCCTCGATATACGAATCGGAGTGGGTGCTGATGATGTTATGTGTGGTGGTGGAGTTGGTGGTTGTTGGAAGTAGTGGGTGGTGGAGGATGGGTGGTGGTGGATGGTGGTGGTGGGGTTAATGCTTGGTGGTGGGTGTTGGTGCTTAGTTGTTCGCGGTGGCTGTTGGTGGTAGTGCTAGTGGCGGTTGTGGTGAAGCTGGTGGGTGTTGGTGGTGGTGATGGTGGTGGCAGTGGTGGGTATTGGTAGTAGGTGGTTGCGGCCACAATGTCTAGACAATGGATAGCCAGCTATATTATTTTTGTTGTCGGGGCCTCATTGACGAGGTACTCATAATGCATTCATACTGCCATAGGCACATGTGCATACGAGCGAAACCTTTATGAAACCCTCATTGACATACCCTCTACAATCTATATGCCATTTTTCACGCACCATGCTCTGACAAATTCCGAACACAATGTCTAGACAAATGGATGGCCGTCAGAGTCAGTCATTCCAATGATAAATTTTCAAAAATAGTCTTCTCTAGGTCTGCAAATATGAATATGAAGAAATTCGATAGGGGTTGCTGGGTGGGTGGGTGTTGGTGGTGGGGTGGGGTTAATGCATGGTGTTTGGTGTAGGTGGTGGTGGTGCTTAGTGGTTGGTGGTGTATGTCGGTACTGGTGGTAGTGGTGGTAGGGGTTCTGGTGGTGGTGCTAGTGGCGGTGGTGGCGAGTGGTGGTGTTGATGCTGGTTGTGGTGATGGTGGTGTGTGTTGGTGGAGATGATGATGGTGGTTGGTGTAGGTGGTTGGTGGTGAGTGTTTCCTGGCGCAATGCCTAGAGAAATGGATAGCCAGCAGAGCCAGCCATTCCAATGAAAAAAAAAAAAAAAATAGTCTTCTCTTGGTCTGCAGATGGACATTTTCTATGAGAAAATTGAAATTCTCTTGAGGAAATTCGAGGGTTGAAGGGTTAAGTTTAATGTCATGAATGATAAGACATTCGGTCTCCAACCAACTCCTCACAATGCACTTACTACTGTTACCATATGAACACCGTGAATTAAAAATGCATTAATCTTTAGTGCTAAACAACAATAGCCAGTAAAAAACTTTACTCCCAGCAAGGACATTGTAATATCTTGCCAAGTATCAATCTCATTTCATTTGCTGGCCATCAGAGTTATAAACACATAATAATTGTGCCAAGGCATTGGTCCGACAGCGCATTAGTCCGACAGCACACTGGTCCAACAGTGCATTGATCCGACAACACATTGGTCCGACAGCTCATTGTTTGTTTCCATTTTATTTTATAGCGCGTTTTCTCTCACTTGATAATCTTTTCTTGTTATGCGTATCAGAAACGTTACCCTCCATATAGGTCACGCACGCACGCACGCACGCACGCACCTGTACATATATTCTTAAAAACATACCAATTGAAATTCGTCTACTCGTCTATCAATCCGTTCCAAACATGTAATTCATTTACACAACCATCACATAGGACGACCCCCCCCACCCCCGCCCCATGATATATCGTTGTTATTTCTATAAGTCCATCCAACTTTGGCGCTGCGTAATTGCATGTTATCATAAAGTCTTTCTGCGTATCGGAAGTTGCTTACAATATATTTTAGTGGAGGGACATAACCTGTTGTGGCCAAAAGGTCATTTTGATGGCATGGTACATATTAAGCGATCACCTGCTTCTAATCATTCTAATGCACGTGGTTACTTAAACACATGTATGTCTTAAACACTGCTAGTCTCCCCCCCCCCCCCCGACACCCCCACCCCGAACGTCACAATTCCTGGTCGTTTCCTGTTCAGTTACATTTTGAATCCGAAATAACGAAAAAAATATATGAATATTTCGAAACTAATTTGACTGGGCGCCGTTTCCAATTAAAATAGTCAAAATATTTTCCAAATATTCATAATTATCATGAAATTAAGATTTCGGAACATCGCGAAATGCTACGGAAATAAATAATACATTATATTTATGATGATTTTTTTGTAACGATAATTATCTTGGTGACGAGGTAGGGGATGATACAATTTTTGTTATGCTGATGATGATATTGTGATGACAATGATGATTATCTTGGTTATACTGATAACGATGATGATACTAATGACGATGGCGATGATGATAATCTTAGTTGAAGCACATATAATCAGAGCTTATTGATTGGCAATTATGAATAAATCTGAGTAATCCACACACGCTAACACTCACACATCGACATGCGTCAGGCAATGTCTAGCAAAGCCTGGTTATGGCTTAGGTAAAGTCTAACAAAGCATGGCTAAATAAGGCCTAGCAAAGGCTGCTAAGGCATGGGTTAGGCGTAAGTGAGGCGTAGCTAAAGCCTAGGTAATGGCTTGCAAAGCTCCACTAATCCTTAGATAAGGCTTAGCAAAACATGGCTAAGGCCTGACTAAGGCCTAACACAGTCTGGCTAAGGCCTAGGGAAGGCAGAGCAAAACGTGGCTAAGGCCTATGTAAGGCTTACTAAAGCCTGGGTAAGGTCTAACACCGCCTGGCTAGGACCTAGGTAAGGCCTAGCAAAGCCTAGCTAAGTCCTTCAAAGCCTAGCATATGCCAAGGCAATGTAGTACAAAGTTGGCCAATGACTAGATAAGGCTTAGCAAAGCTTGGCTAAAGCCCAGGTAAAGTCTAGCAAAGCGTGCATAGGGCCTAGTTAAGGCTTGTCAAAACGTGGCTAAGACCTAGGTAATGCCTAACAAAGCCTGGCTAAGGCCCATGTACGGCCTTCCTAAGGCCTAAAAAACCAAGCTACGGTGTGGCTTAAGTCTAGCAAAGCCTAGGTAAAGTCTATCAAAGTCTGACTTATGCCAAGGTAAGGTCTGAGAAAGTCTGGCCAATGCCTGTGTAAGGCATAGTTAAGGCTTACCAACGCCTCAATATTGTCTTGCAAAGCTTGGTTAAGGCGCAGGTAAGGGCTAGCAATGCTTGGTTAAGGCCTAGCTAAGTCTTATCAAAGCATGGCTAAGACCTAGTTAAGGCCTAACAAAGCTTGGGTAATGTCTAGGTAAGTCCCAGTAAACCATGACTAAGGCCTAGTTAAAGTCTGTCAAAGCTTGACTAAGGCCTTGCTACGGTCTTGCTAAGGCCTAGCAACGCCTAGTTAAGGCATGGCAACGGCCTAGCATAGCCATGTTACGACGTAGGTAAGTTCTAGGTAAGGCTTATCAAAGGCTAACTAAGGCCTCGGCCAGGCCTTTGCAAAGCTTAGGAAAGCCTAGTTATGGCCTAGATAATGTCATGCAAAGCTTGGATAAGGCGCAGGTACGGCCTAGCTAAGCTTGGTTAAGGCCTACGTGAGGCTTAGCTAAGGCCTAGGTAATGTCTTACAAAGCTTGGCTAAAGCCCAGGTAAGGCCTAGCAAATGCGCGTTCAGGGCCTCGTTAAGGCTTGGCAAAGCCTGGCTAAGACCTAGGTAAGGTCTAACAAAGTCTGACTACGGCCTAGGTATGGCCTGACTAAGGCCTCGCAAAGCCTAGCTAAGACGTGTCCTAAGTCTATCAAAACCTAGCTAAGGTATTGGTAAAGTCTATCAAATCCTGGCTTATGCCTAGGTAAGGTCTTGCAAAGCTTGGCTAAGGTACAAGTAATGCCTAGCAAGGCTTGTGTAATGCCTAAGTAAGTCTTAGCAAACCATGACTAAGGCCTAATTAAAGGCATGCTACGACCTAGATAAGTTCTAGGTACGGCTTAGCAAAGGCTAGCTAAGGCCTAGGCAAGGCCTTTGTAAAGCTTAGCTAAGCCTAGCTACGGCCTAGGTAATGTTTTGCAAATCTTGGATAATGCGCAGGTAAGGCCTAGCAAAGCTTGGTTAAGGCCTAGGTAAGTTTTAGCAAAGCATGGCTAAGGCCTAGATAAGGCCTAACAAAGCCTGGCTACAGCCTAGGAAATGTCTCGCAAAGCTTGGCTAAGGCGCATGTAAAGCCTAGTAACGCTTGGCTAACGCCTAGGTAAGGCCTAACAAAGCCTGACTAAGGCCAATGTAGAGCCTAGGTAAAACCTAGCAAAGTCTGGCTAATATTTAGGCAATGGCTATGGCTAAGGCCTTGTTAAAGTCTATCAAAGCCTCGCTAAGGCCTAGCAAAGTCTGGCTAATGCCTCCGAAAGCAACGTAATGTCTAGGTACGGCCTGCCTAAGGCATGGCTAAGGCATAGGTAAGGTCTTGCAAAGTTTGGCCAAGGACTAGCAAAGCGTGACTAAGACCAATGTAAGGCTTAGTAAAGCCTGGCTAAGGATTAAAACAGCCTGGCTAAGGCCTAGGTAAGGCCTGGCTACGTCCTAGCAAAGCCTAACTAAGACCTAGGTAAAGTCTATCAACGCCTGGCTTATGCCTAGGTACGGTCTAAGAAGGTCTAGTCAATTCCTGCGTAAGGCATAGTTAAAGCTTACAAAAACCTGGCTAGGGCCTAATTAATGTCTTGCAAAGCTTGGCTAAGGCGCAGATAATGTCTATCAAGCTTGCTTAAGGCCTAGGTAATGCTTAGCAAACCTGGCTGGTGCATAGGTAAGGCCTAACAAAGCCTGGCTACGGCCTAGGCAATGCCTAGCAAACCATGGCTACGGGCTAGGTAAAGTGTATCAAAGCCTGACTAAGGCCTGAATAAACCCTGGCTATGACCTGGTTAAGGCCTAGCAAAGCCTAGATACTGCATGGTAACGGCCTAATAAAGCCATGTTGCGACCGAGGTAAGGTCTAGTTAGGAATTAGCACCTCCTGCGGCCTAGGCAAGGCTTTTGTAAGGCTTAGCACAGCCTGGTTACGGCCTAGGTAGTGCCTTGCAAAGCTTGGCTAGCGATTAGGTAGGGCCTAACAAATCCTGACTAAGGCCAAGGTAGGGCTTAGGTAAGACCTAACAAAGCATGTCTAAGGCTTAGGTGGTCTACCAAAGCCTCGCTAAGGCCTAGCAAAGTCTGGCTAAGGCCTAGGTAAGACTAATGTGAGCCTTACTAAACCCTGGCTAAGACTTAGGTAATGTCTAGATACGGTCTACCAAAGCCTGTCTAAGGCCTAGCTAAGGTGTTGCAAAGTTTGGCCAAGGACTAGCTAAGGGTCAGCAAAGTGTACCTAAGGCTAGGTAAGGCTTAACAAAACTTGGCTAAAGCCTAGGTGTGGCCTAGGCAAGCCTGGCTAATGCTTAGGTAACGTTTTATAAAGCTTGGCTCGGGCTTATGTAAGGCTTAGTAAAACCTGGCTAAGACATAGGTAAGGCCTATTTAGGGCCTAGCAAAGCGTGGTTAAGGCATATGTAAGGCCTAATAAATTACGGATAGGCCCTAACATAGCCTGGCTAAGGCCTAGTAAGGCCTAGAAAACCATGACTAAGTCGTAGTTAAGGCTTAGGAAAGCATGGCTAAGGCCCAGATAAGGCCTATAAAAATCTTAGCAAAGCCTGGATAAGGCCTATGTATGGCCTAGCAAAGTCTGGCTACGGCCTACCTAATGCCTGGCTAAGGCCTTCTAAAGCCTATGAAGGTAGTGCATAGACATAGCAATAACAGGCTAAGGCCAAGGTAAGGTCTTGTAAAGCCTGGCTAAGACCTATTTAAGGCCAAGCAAACCCTTGCTACGGCCTAGATAAGGCCTAAGTAAACTTTGGCAACGTCTTGCTAAGGCCTTGTTAAGGCGTAGCCAAACCTGACTAAGTCTTAGTTACGGCTTAACAACCCCTGGCTAATACCTAGGTAATGGCTAGGTAAATATGAGCAAAACCTGTCTAAGTCCTGGCTAAGGCATGTCTAAGGACCAGCTAAAGCCTATGTAAGGTCTTGCAAAGCCTGGCTAAGGCGTAGTTAAAGCATAGCAAATCCTGACGAAGGCCTAGTTAAAACTTGCTAAAGCCGGGCTAAGGCCTATGTATGGCCTAGCAAAGTCTGGCTACGGCCAGGTTAACGACTGGCTACGGTCTGCCTAAGGCCTGGCGCGGGCCAGGTTAAGGTGTCTAAAGCCTTTGTAAGGTCTTGCATAGACTTAGCAATAACAGGCTACGGCGAAGCTAAGGTCTGGCAAAGCCTTCTAAGGCCTAGTTAAGGCATAGCAAATCCTGATGAAGGCCTATTTAAAGCTTAGTATAGCCTGGTTAAGGCCCATGTATGGCCTATGTACATGTTAGCGAAGCCTGGCGAATGCCTACGTAAAGCCAGGCAAAACCTGGCTAAGGCATGGCAAAGGCCTAGCAAAGACCTAGATAAGGTCTATGTAAGGCTTATAAAAGCCAGGCAAAGGCCTAGGTAAGGCTTAGCAAAGCCTGGCTAGGCCTTACCTGGGCCTTAGGCAAGCTTAGCAAGATATTACCTAGGCCTTAGCCAGGCTTTGCCAGTCCTTTCCTAGGTATTAGCCAGGCTTTGCTAAGCCTTACTTGGGCCTTAGCTATGCCTTAGCCAGGCTTTTTTAGGCCTTACCTAGGCCTTGGCCAAGCCTTACACTACATTATATAGGCTTTAGTCGGGATTTGCTAAGCATTACCTAGGCCATAGCTATGCCTTGGCCAGACGTTATTGGTCCATACCTAGGCCTTAGACAGGCTGTGCTAATATTTACCTGGATCGCATCCAGGCTTTGCCAGACCAGTCCTAGGCCTTAACCAAGCTTTGGTAAGACTTACCAGGGCCTTAACTAGGCTTTGCTAAGCGCTAACTAGGCCTTAGTCGGGCTTGACTAGGCCTGACTTAGCCCTTACATACGCCTTAGCCAGGCTTTTCTAGGCTGTGATAGACTTTACCTAGACCGTAGCCAGGGTTTGCTAGACATTGCCTGCGCCTTAGCGAGACTTTGCTAGGTCTTAGCTAGGCCTTACCTAGGCCTCAGCCACGTTTTGTTAAGCCTTACCTAGGCCTTAGTCAGGCTTTGCTAAGACGGACCCAGGGCTTATCCAAGCTTTGTAAGACCATAGATAGGCCTTAGCCAGGCGTTGTTAGACCGTACCTAAACACTACCTAGTCCTTAGCCAGACTTTGCTAAGCCATACATAGGCCTTACCTAGGTCTTAGCCAAGCTTTGCTAAGCCTTACCTAGACAATACCTAGATCCTAATCATGCTTTGATAGGCCGTTGCCATGCCTTAGCTAGGCCTTAAATAGGCATTAGCCGGACAGTAGCCACGACTTATCCATGTCTTAGCTAGGCATTAGCCAGGCATTGCTAGGCTTAACAAACGCTTTAGCCAGACATTGCTTAGATTTACCTCGGCCTTAGCTAAGCCTTAACTGGCCCTACCAGAACCCCGGTGAGTGTAGTTGTCAAGCATTGCAACACATCGTCTTTGGTATCTTTCACAGGGACGCCAATGACGCTTGCCTTAAGGAGCGTCTATTGCTGAGACCAGAACAGTGGATCTGTGGTCACTTCAGTCTGAGACTCTGTCCTGCTTGAAGATGTCCTCCAGTAGATTGCCAAATTCGGCGTTTGAGCTTCTTTGGAGCCGTTGTGAGCTTCTCAATAGCTGTTGTTGCCCAGTGTCCCTAAATGGACGTTCAGACACTATCCATGTCTTCTGGGCGGAGCCGGCCTGGGGTGGGACCGAGTCCAGTAGTACTCCCAACTACATGGCTAGTGTAATACATCCCAAATTATTGTCAAAGCTGAGGGCTGGTAGAGCCCTTGAGGTTGCTCTGGTCGGATTTTCTGTTTGGAAGCTGGTGGTGAGATTTGCCTCACTGTCATCACAGGGTGGGATTAATTTTAGCTTGTCAATATTCTACTGCTAGGCTTTAAACATATCATGCAAGATGAACGGACGGCAAAATATGCGATGCGTCTACTAATATGCATAATCAACATATCTTGATTGCAGAAATTGTATCAATGTACTATCCAGTAGAACCTACGGTATTGAAGCAAAATTGAAATGTCCGGCAAGATGAACGGATGGAGTGACTGACAGGTGGATGAACGGATGAGTTTCCGCAAACAACAAAGGTTTCCTTCAACATACATTTAATGTTTCAATAATATACTCCAATTAAGTCACTGGTTATCAACGAAAAACGGGAATATACAAGGATTTACTCCTGTCCAAGAAGTTGGAATCTAGAAGAAATGCTAAAATATTCCCGGATTTAGACATGTCCAGCAAGATGAACGGCCGGGTGTGCGCACGAGCAGGTAGACTGATACAGTATATGAGGCTTCTTCAAAGAATCAGAATCAACCTGGGTCTAAAGTTGTATCAATAAGCTCCCAGTAGAACCTAAGTTATTGAAGAAAAAATGAAACGTTGTTACATTTTGACACGTTCTGCAACTGCAAGATGAACGGGCGGACAGACGAACGAACACATTGATGGAGAATCGGAGTGCAATTTAATCACACGAGTTCTAATATTATAATGAAACCATAAAAAACACCTATAAGTGGCGCCGCTGCTGCTATAGCTGCTGCTACAGCTGCTGCTATTGCTGCTGCTGCTGTTACTACTCCTGCTGCTTCTACTGTTACTACTACTACTACTACTACTACTACTACTACTACTACTACTACTACCACTACCACTACCACTACTACCACCACCACCACCACCACCACCACCACCACCACCACCACCACCACCACCACCACCACCACTACTACTACTACTACTACTACTACTACTACTACTACTACTACTACTACTACTACTACTACTACAACTACTACTACCACTACTACGACTACTACCACTACCCCCGCCACCGCCACCATCACAACAAATACAACCACCACCACCACCTACACCACCACCACCACCACCACCACCAACGCCACCACCACCACCGTTGCTGTGGCCGCCCCACCCCGCTGCCACTACCACCACCACTACTACTACTACTACTACTACTACTACTACTACTACTACTACTACTACTACTACTACTACTACTACTATCACCACCACTACCACCACCACCACCGTTGCCGTCGCTGCCACTGCCACTACCGCCACCACCACCACCACCACCACCACCACCACCACCACTACTACTACTACTACTACTACTACTACTACTACTACTACTACTACTACTACTACTACTACTGCCGCTACCGCTACCGATGTCGCTGCTGTTGTTGCTGCTGCAGCAGATGTAACGTGTTGTTAAAACGTGGCTCGCCTGCGGTAGTAATAGATCCGGTGGTATACAAATTATGTCGGGCGCTCGATAAAATTATTTCGAGCGCTCGACATAATTATCTTGAGCGCTCGACATATTAAGTCGAGCGCTCGACATATTAAGTCGAGCGCTCGAGTTATAAGTCAACCGCTAGAGATAAAATTTTTTCGCAGACATAGCCCTTCAGGGATTCCATAAATCAGAATTATTAGAAAAAACCAGCTAAATACTATTTATGGCATTCAGGCGGGAACCAATTAGTGATGCAGTTGGATCCATGCTGAGCGAATAAATAATACCACTATAGCGGATCGTATAAGCTCAGTTATATTCCCGCTAAGCTGGTGAGGCACTGCGTCCTACAGGTAAAATAGTGTCTAGTTTAAAAACAATTTGACTGAAAGCTGTTGTTGCCAGAGACAGGGTCTACATCCAGTCACACGAATGTCAAAATATGCAGTAGGCAAGATATTGCGACCTTGGAAACCAGCAGCGTATTTTGAAATCATTTTGACCTAAACTTGTTGCTTCCACCAGAAAAAGTGACTCAAATATAACGTTTCGAAAAGGATCAATAGTGAATTAGCAGTAGCGAGTTAATCGCCGCCTTTAGAGAATACTATTCATACCGCTAACAAAACTATATTCAGGTGTGCTTTCGTTATATTCAGGTAGCCTTTTGAGGTATACCTGCACACACAGGTGACGCACGGCGGAGTGAGAAGCACCAGCTTGGTAACTAATTTATTAGTTAAACGAGAACTTACCTGAAAGAGGAAGTTAGAAGTTTGACTGTAATTCAAGCCAATCACCACTGGAAGCCGGAGTTACATGAGAGACGTCTCATGACTTGCTAAGATCAGTCTTCAAAGATAAATTGAGTGCACAGCACAGTAATCCCAAATTAGGGTGGGACAAGAAAAGTTCCCAAATGAAATCTCAAACTATGACCTCTTCTAGAGGTGGGCATGTAACTCCGGCTTCCAGTGGTGATTGGCTAGAATTACAGTCAAACATCTAACTTCCCCTTTCAGGTAAGTTCTTGTTTAACTAATAAATTCTAGCCAATCACCACTCAGTCAGCCGGAGTTCCACAAGACTTCAAAGCTGTGGGTGCACTCAATACTATAAATTCCATGTAATGAATTGTTCACAATTATGATAACATGAACTGAACAATTAACAGATTTGATAATCATCCTTCGGAACACTGACATCTTTCTAATATATTCAATAGTTTGTTATAAAACTTTTAAACACTCATTATCAACCTGTTGTACAGATTTAAGTTATGGAATTTTCAAACCATCTCAATGGACAGCAAAAATAGTCTACTGCCATTTCTGTCTATTGTATTGTCTGTAGATAGTTATATCAATCCATGCCAGTATCCTAGTTATTTTCAGCCGTCGATATATAGTGTCTCTACATACTGCCTTATCGTCTTCATGAATAATTTTGGGTTAGTATCTTTCTTAGATTCTTAATTCTCTCTAAATATGATGGCAATGCATTGAAAATTATACACCTGGGCGAAATTGATTTATACGCAAGCAAAATAGTCGCGTTCTAATAATGATTGCTTATAGTTCCTAAATTGCTTCCTCAAGAGATTGCTGTATACAAATATAAACTATTTTACTTAGTTTATATTTGAACAATGATCCATTTTAAAAATCTTATCCTTAATTGATTACTCATAAATGGTTTGGTGAAGCCAATTTAAACCCAGAAAATGCAACACTGATTAGGTCATTGGTAAAAAATGTCAATAATCCAAATGCTTTCAAAACTTAATCCACATGGTAAGCATTATTTCTTTATTAATTCTCTCCATGAATTAATAACCAAAATTGTCTAGCCAACAAGATCCTTATCATCTGAGGCTCTCTCGTATAAGATGCTATTAACTAACAATATTTTGCTTAGTAGATGCACACGGTCCTTATGTGTGAATGCCCCAAGTTTGCCAATTCAAAAAACAACATCTTATTAAATAGCGAAATCTGTTTTATGTATTTTTCAATTTGATGCTATGTTACTGTTTATGTCTGCTTGATCCAATTCTACTCTTGTAGATTAACTCTCAGTAGAGGCAAAAAAGTGTAAACGACTATGGGTTAACTTCAAACCGATCTAATATAAAACGCATCAATATTATAAGCTCCTGAGGTACTTGTATTCAAGAAACATGTCGCTTAATCTGGAAATTAAGCCTAGAAGCGAAGAAATCACAAAACTTCATTGTAAAGCTACTAGAGAATTACACATAAAACTCCTTGATATTCAATTTGAACTCATCATCAAATTCCCTGGATTTTGTTATTTGCTATACAATTCATCTGACCAGTTGAATGAGCAACTGCGATTCATAAATTTCATTCTCTAAATCATAGCCAAACTTCTCTGGCTGGTCCATTACAACATTGTGAGGGACGAGATTAACACAGATATAGTTAATGTCGCTACTATAGAAATATATATTCAGAGACCAAATTTAGCACGAGCAACACCAAAGACTCTAAACACAACAATCGAGCTTTAATGCCCAGTACATTGATATGATGTTGGTTGGCGTTATTTCTCCATCTACCCCCTATAGAATGTGTGTTCTTTTTCTGTGCGAGGTCAGTAACACTACCTCCCCCCCCCCTTCAGTTGACACATCAGTTGTTACATCATAAGCATTTTTCATGATTGAGTTGTCTATGTGGCTGTTATTGAAATAACATCAATCCACCATGTAAACACAGAATGACCTGAATTTGACAATCACACATTTTTATCAAAACCAACTGACACCGTTTTCAGTGATTCAGATTAGTCAGATTCTCTAAAAGAATGTGAATTATTCTACAAATGAAAACCAACATGACCATAAGTATTATACGTTCTGCACCCTAAGTTTCATATTTCTATGTTTCTAAATTTAATACTTTCGTAGCACTGCGAAAAATATTCTTGTCACTTAGATGCCAGCTCTTCTGACATGCGCACTGAATGTTTCAACTCATAGGTTGGGATGAGAACTGATATATTACAGATGAAACATCCAATGGCATAACTATCATCTTCTAATTGTTATATATAGTGGCACAACATGAATCATATGAATGTGCATCACGAAACCAGTCATCAATATATAAATGTGCAATATGCTCCATTTATCTTAAATGAGCATATAACCTGTGTTAGTAATAAAAGCTATATATTCTGCTGATGATAAGCCATCTGGCAAAACTACACATTGAAAATATACATTTTTCCATTCAACAAACAATATTTGATATCTTACTGAAACAAGCATTAAGAAATACGCATGAAATATGTAGTAGACACGCCCAACTGGGACCGCAGACAATTAGGCCTAATTAGAAAAGTAATTAATGCAATTGTATCTGTTTTGAAATGATGATATTCTACTGCTCGAGGCAGGGCAAAATTTACATACCTAAGCTTTTGTAAGCCAGATTAGAACCATTCTCCTGACATTAAACGCCTGAATTTCAGTGTTTACCAAGCAAAACTCTCAACAAATGCGTTAATCATAGCTGATATTTCTGACATATTATTTACTGATAAAATCTCTTAGATTGTGGTGTTCTCCTTAATGAAGTTAAGACTTATAGCAAGAGCATAGCAAACGCTAACACCTTTGCATTTTAATGCATATAAATAGGGTTACTGAGAAGAGATTTACATTCTGGATTAGCTTTGGTTATGACCAGCGACTGACATATGTGACGAGTTTCTCCTCTTATTTTTCATCTGGTATTGCTATATTTACAATATTTAATAGAATGTTGGAAAGCCAGCCATCTAACTTCTAAGTTTGCCATATTATTTCAGCACCATTAGATATAGCCAGGTCCTGCATTGTAACATGATATTCACATATTCACCCCCTCCTCTCTCTCTAGGCATATGTTGGTATATACTCTGAACTCTCTTCTGTTGAATAAATATCCATAAAACACTGTGTGACCTTATCAGATGAAGCTTTCACTGCTGTTTACAGACAAGGAAAGCTGAACATTTGCAATGAATTACTAATGATAATGATACAGATGATATTTAAGACACCGCATATCCCAATTCAGCTATCACAGTTGACCAATTTACAGCTGTTGTTTAATTGCTGATAGAGCAGATTTGCCAGTTGAAATTAGCTTCAGAGATCGCTAGGAGTTTGCTCCTTGCCTCTGGCAGTGATAAGCAGTACATGTACAGAGGACAATGGGGGTCACTGGAATTTGTTCCTTCCCCCATGCTCTGAAAAACTATGTGTGTATATGATTGTACTGGGCTCATTTGAAGTTTACTTCATCACCCTTGCACTGATAAGCTGGGTCAGCAATTTATTGCCCACATATGACCCAAATCACTCCAGACTGCTGCCTTGCATCTAAAATGACAGCTAGTTCCTGTCTATCAGCCATGTGCTAAAACTTAATTTACTCTAAAACACTTCAAATCACACAAAACACTTACAGCTTTTGACTTTAATTAACAACTTTCACTGCTTGCTATCACTATCTTATTATATATCATAAATTATTAACAGAAAATGCAAATTTTTCAGATTAATAGGCATTTTGTTAACAAATAACTGATCTGGTTAAAAGCCATAAGCGCGCTGATCTCAGCAAGTCGTGACACGTCTCTCGTGGAACTCCGACTGACTGAGTGGTGATTGGCTAGAATTGGCTCCAATTTAAGCGCTTCTAGATTTAGTAAATGCTTTTTCGCAAATAATCCCGATTCATTTCAATTTTTACCGATGGTAATTTATTTAATATTGTATGAGATTACCAATAAACATAATTTGTTATTTCCCTTTTCCGTTCCTTTAAGCTTCCATTTATCACCATACATTCCAAAGGCATTATTTCGGGTGTGAATATCTTGACGACGGCCTGGGATGTTTGAATTATGTAAATGCTACCTCATAGAGGACGAAGAATCGGATTATCCAATCTTCGGGAAAATAGATACGTCTTATATAATTTCAATATTTTATTCCCCAACGTAAACGTTTTGGGTGATATGTCTTTTACAATTTTTTAAACTCTGACTGCTGTACAAAACATGATGAATGTTTCATGACACATAGGCCGAAACGACAAGAATGACAAGCATAGGCTAACATCATGCTGGGTACACAATGAAGCTTTCCATTTTTGGCTCACCTGGCCAGAATGGACAAGTGAGCTTATGGCATGGCGCCCGCCCATCCGTCCGTCCATTCGGCATCCGTCCGTCCGGCGGCCGTCCATCAACGTTTGCTTAAATCCGCTACTCCTCATTAACCGCTTGGCAAATTTCAACCTAAATTGGCTGGAATAACCCCATGGGGTAGGCTTTAGGACTTGTATACAGAATTTTGATGACTCAATTTTTCGGGCGGCCATCTTGTATTCTCTGAAAAATGGCGGGAAATCATTTTAAATGCTACTCCTCATTAACTGCTTGAGTAATTTCAACCAGACTTGGCTGGAAGGATACTAGGCAGGTAGATTTTAGAACTTGTATACAGAGTTTTGATTGGTCCGTTTTTCCGGTGGCCTTCTTGAATTTTCAAAAAAATGGCGGGAAATCGTTTAAAACGCTACTCCTCATTAACTGTTTGAGCAATTTCAACCAGACTTGGCTGGAAGGATACTAGGTTGCTAGGTTTCAAAACTTGTATACAGAATTTTTATTGGTAAATTTTTCCAGCAACCATCTTAATCACTTAAAAGCGTACGCCTCGATAACGACTGGGCCGATTTCAATCAGACTTGGATGAAAGAACCATAGCCTGGTATGGTTCAGAACGTGTATACAGAATTTTGATTCGTTAAATTTTCCTGTGGCCACCTTAAATTTTCCAAAAAATGGTGGGAAATCATTTAAAACGCTACTCCTCATTAACTTCTTGAGCAATTTCAACCCGACTTAGCTGGAAGGATACTAGGCTGGTAGGTTTCAGAACGTCTATACAGAATTTTGATTGGTCGCTTTTTCCGGCGGCCATCTTGGATTTTCTGAAGTTTTTCCTCATTAACCGCTTGAATGAATACTCGGCTGGAAGGATCCTAAAGTGGTATGCTTCAGAGCTTGTATACAGAATTTTGATTGGTCAATTTCTTCTGTGGCCATCTTGAATTTTCCGAAAAATAGCTGAAAATCGTCTACTCGTTAACTACTTGGGCGATTTCAACCAGACCGGCTGGAACGAGCCTAGGGCGGTAGGCTTTAGAACTTACATATATAATTTGATTAGTCAATTTTTCCTGCGGCTATTTCGGATTTTCTGAATATTTTGGGAAATGGGTTAAAAGGCTACTCATTAACCGCTTGGCCGGTTTGAACCAAACTCAGCTGGAAGAACCCTAGGCCGGTACATTTCAGAACTGGTATACAGAATCTTGACAGCTTGATCTTGATGGTGGCCATCTTGGATTTTTCGAAAAATGGGAATTCATTAAAAATGCTACCCATTAATCAAAAAGGATCCTATTGTCGTAGCCTCTAGAAATTGTATTCAGAATTTTGATAGTTCAATGTTTTGGCAGCAATCTTTGATTTTCTGAAAGTTTTCTGGAACGTTTTATAAACGGTACTCCTTCAATTAAAAGTCCGATTTCAACAAAACTTGGGTGGAACGATCCTATGACAGTAGGCTTCAACATATTAAACGAGAGTCTTGATTGGTAAATTTTTTGGTGGCCATCTTGGATTTTCCGAAAATCATCCATCATGTCTATTTAAATGCAACTGGTTTAAATGCCAATGGGCCAGGTGAGCGCAGCAGGCCCTTGGGCCTCTTGTTAGCTAAGCCCGCCCATCTCTAGCTAAGCTCCAGCTACGCCTCGCTCGTGTTGGGATCGGTCGCTCTCTGAGCTTCCTGACGATCAATTTCCAGAAATCTATACAGGTAGGCTATGGCAGCAACAGCGCCCAGTCAAATTAGTTTCAAAATATTCACCATCATGTTTATTAAATAATAGATGCACGCGATTCAGAGTTACAGACGGGGCGTATAGAATCATTTATGACGTACTGATTATGACGTCATCCTACAGGCCACTTAGCTGATTATTACTCTGGAAAAGTCCATTGATGATTTATGATGACAATAACGTGAATAGACCATCGAGGTAATCTTGCTTAACACATGTTAGAATGTGACCAAGGCTGGTTCTGACTTTCAGCATGAAAGGGATACGCAACAAAATTAAAATAAATGTATATGTTTATATGACAACATACGCATAGTCCAATCTGAAACTAGAGCCGTGGCTACGTGCTATGCCGAGCGATCTCCCTCCCGTTAGCGTAGGAGATCTCGCAAGAACGCAAATGACGCATAGTCCACAGCTTAGACCACTTTTTCTTTTTTGTCCTATACCGGGGATCCTTAACAAGTGCGACGCGCTATAGACGCGACTTAGCCAGCGTTCAGCGAAATGCCAAAAATTTAACGGACCGACAGACAGACAGAATTAAATACCAGGTACCAGTCGCAAATAAAATGGTAGTTATCAATGGATAGACCCGATCTGCCATTCAAGTATATGCCGTCATAATCAATTGCGTCACGCGTATGCTGACATGACAATCAAAATGCGGAATGAACAAACGTATCTAGCTCTGTCGTGAACGCTGAAATGTCCGTCAAGTATACTAATTGTATGTCTTTGATGGATTTACAATTTAACAAACATTCTGTTGAATATTTTGAAACACATTTGACTGGTCGCTGGTGCTGCCATGGAGAGCAATATCACTCGTTCAAATTATTTTCAAACTATTCAACCGCTTACCTGTATAGTTACGTTGATATTGGGATTCTGGGAACATGGGTTCAATCAATACCAACACGGGCGGAGCTTAGCTAGAAATGGGCGGGGTATAGATTGAAATGGATCCATCAACTCATTTCACAATGCACGTTATCGTCTTCCTGGGATCAGCTCTATGTATGGAAAGCTATCCGTATTTGAAAGATAATATGATAATTGATAGTCAGAGAGATTGGAGTAGTAGTCACTGCCCAGAAATACATATCAAAGCCTGGCGGCTAAATGTAACTGCTTGAATGGTGCAAGCTACCAGACAATAATTTCAGTGGGCAATAACTCTGGTTATTCTCTAATGTTTTGACTTAGCTTAGTCACCAACAACTTTCAGTCAAATTGCTTTCAAAATATTTACAATATCCAGTGTTAACTCACATGGAATATGTAGTCTGTAAAAATACACCAGGAAGACTTATTTTTATACTCTGCCAAAAAATTTGGCGGGGTATTATGTAATGGAGCCGTCCGTTCGTGCAGGCGGTCGGGCGGTGCGGGCGTGGGGGCAGGGGGGGGCGGCAGAGTGGTTTCCTGATGATAACTCCGTTACCGTTTGTCATATCACATTGAAACTTCATAGAGTGGTTGGACTAGTTCTGGGGAAGAAACCTCGAAATCAATGATGATCCGAAATCCAAGATGGCCGCCAGCCACCGGCGGCCATCTTGAAAATTAGTTTCCAGATGATAACTCCATTTATCGTTTATCAGATCCCTTTGAAACTTCAGAGAATTGTTGGACTAGGTATGGGGAAGAAACTTATCAAAATCGACAGTGATCCGAAATTCAAGATGGCCGCCAGCCACCGGTGGCCATCTTGAAAATTGGTTTCCGGATGATAACTCAGTTACCGTTTATCAGATCGCTTTGAAACTTCAGAGTGGTTGGACTAGTTCTGAGGAAGAAACCTATCGAAATCAATGATGATCCGAAATCCAAGCTGGCCACCAGCCACTGGTGGCCATCTTGAAAATTGGTTTCCAGATGATAACTGCGTTACCGTTTATTAGATCGCATTGGAACTTCATAGAGTGGTTGGACTAGGTCTGGGGAAGAAACCTATCGAAATCGACAATGATCCGAAATCCAAGATGGCCGCCAGCCACCGGTGACCATCTTGAAAATTGGTTTCCAGATGATAACTCCGTTACTGTTTATCGGATCGCTTTGAAACTTCATAGGGTGGTTGGACTAGGGCTGGAAATTGAAGATGATCCGAACTCCAAGATGGCCACCAGCCACGGGCTGCCATCTTGAAAGTTGGTTTCTGGATGATGTCTCCGTTACCATTTATCGGATCACTTCATAGGGTCGTTGGAAGAAACTTATCCAAATTTACGATAATCCAAAATCCAATATGGCCGCCATTCAGCGGCAGCCATCTTCAAAATCGATTTCCGGACGATACCTCCTTGACCGTTTAACGGATCGCTTTGACTCTTCATAAGAATGACTTGTCTGGGTCTGAGGAAGAAATAAATATTTTCTGATAGCTTTCATTCATTGGTTTGTCATCATGGCTGGGTGCTTATATTTCGAGAGATATTTGTTGAGACATAGGTCTAGTAAATGAGAAATAAGCGTTTTGATCATATCGATAGTCACTTACAGGACTGGCGGTATGATCAGCGAACGAAAAGAAGAAGAAGTAAATGAGAAATGTACTCCTGATATACGCAGACCATGTTGTGTCAAACATGTCTGCATTTGTCTTTTCACTTAAATAACTGTTTCGCTGCTGCAAGCCACCAGACAATAATTTTAATTGGCAAAAACTCTTGACTTGAATATTTGGGGGAAAATTTGATTGAAAGTTGTTGGTGGCTAAGCCACCACCAACTTTCAGTCAACTTGTTTTCAAAATATTTTGCAGGTCCAGAGATATAACACTTTGAATATGTTGTCTGCAAAAAACTCAGCAGTCAGACAGTTAAACTCACTGTCCGCCCGCTTTTAATGCAGATATTACTCCATGCTATTAGTGTTTAAGCTGCTCACAAGGGAGCATCCAGCGATGTCCAGGGGGTGGAGGGTCAGGCCACCGTGCACCCCACAAAATTCCAAGTTCCCTCTCAACCTCTCGTCCTTTACGACAGTCAGTCTTTGTGAGAAATTATTGTCTTGGGAAGATAATCATCCATCAGAGCATGTTGAACAAGAAAGAATTTGAGTTCAAACAACGCATTCTTTCCCAAATGGATGCCCTTCATAGCAACAGTCCCAAAGCTTACTGGTCACTATTTGATAAGTTGAGGGACATTGGCAAGAAAAATTCAGCTGGCCATGCTATCAGCACGACTGAGTGGGTGGCACATTTTACGAAATTACTTAACGACGTACCTAGCGCGAGCAACAGCGACCCGGATGAGATTATGGACGACTTCATTGAAAAGCACAAAAGCGACTTCTTTAATGAAATGAATTTTTCTATTTCTTGCGATGAAATATCTAAAGCAATAAGGGATCTTAAATCAGGTAAATCACCTGGTTTCGATCTGATTCTAAATGAAATGTTGGAGTCTGGTCATACAGAAATACTACCGTGCTACGCAAAACATTTAACACTATTTTGACTTCTGGTTGCTTCCCTGACTCGTGGCGTTGTAACATTTTAATTCCACTGCATAAAAAAGGGGATCCGCGTGATCCGAGCAACTATAGAGGCATTGCCATAGGGAGCAATCTATGTAAGCTTTTTTGCAGTGTGCTATGAAATAGGCTATCGATTCTTTCAGAAACCCATTCACTGATATCCAGATGTCAAATCGGCTATATGGCTGGATCTCGCACATCTGACCATGTACTCGCCTTAAAAACTATGGTAGATAAGTTTATAAACGAACACACTAAGCAGCGCCTATACTGGTGTTTTGTTGATTTCAAAGCTGCTTTTGACTCTGTCTCTAGAAGGGCTCTTTTGGTTAAACTTATTAGTCTGGGCATATGGGGTAATTTCTTGGCCATTATACAAAGTATGTACTCTAATGTACTTTATTCAGTCACGGTTAATGGCTCGCTTAGTGAGACTATCTCATCTCAATTAGGTGTGAAACAAGGTTGTGTATTGAGCCCTCTGCTATTTAATCTCTTTTTGGCAGACCAGCCTGATATTTTCAACGATTGCGAGCCGATAACATTGCATGATGCGAATATTAACTGTCTTATGTTTGCGGATGATCTTGTTCTGGTTTCGAAATCACACTCAGACCTTCAAAATGCTATGAACAAACTATCCGCATATTGCTCTAAGTGGCGCTTGACAGTCAATCTCGCCAAAACTAAAGTAATTGTTTTCAATAAGTCTGATAGACTTATCAACCAACATGGCTTTCTGTTTAATGGATCGCCAATTGAAATAGTACACTCGTGATGTTACCTAGGCATAGTGTTTACCGCGTCAGGCAACTTTAAACGTGCTTGCACAATACTTCAGGAGCAAGCATCAAAAGCACTCTTCAAGCTCAAAACTATTAATGTTAGAGATAACATAGTATCTGCTTATAGTCTCATTAACAGCCTGGTAATGCCTATTGTACTCTACTGCAGTGAAATATGGAGACCTTTCTACACTAGCAGACTGAACCAGTCTAACCTTCTTCAACTCTGCGATTCTATACCTGTGGAGAAGGTACTTATCAAATTTGCTAAGTATTTGCTAGGCGTTGGCAAGCGAACAGTAAATGCTGCTGTGCGTGGTGACATGGGCCAACTTCCCGCGTTAATAACCCTTCTCCCACAAGCCATGAAATACTGGCTTAGATTATGCAACGCGGATTCGTCGTCAACTGTATGGAAGGCATACATAGAATCATATTCACTAAAAGATGATTCTAATTGGTCCGCGTGTATTCAGCTCCTGCTGTCGAAATTCAATCTTTTTAGTGTTTGGGAAAACCAGGGATCATTATATAGACATAACATTATTAAATTATTTCAGGACACCATCAAGAATGAATGCATTTCTGCATGGATAGGACATATAACCGACTCCGAGAAAACCCCTAAATTGCGCTGTTATAAGCTTTTTAAAGATAATTTTAATCCTGAAAATTATATTTTCTCACAGCCCATAGTTTTAAAGCGCAGAGAATTTTCAAAGCTTAGGCTCAGCGCTCACTGTCTGCATATCGAAATAGATAGATACTGTCGGCCCAAGATACCTGTAGAGTCCCGACTCTGTAATCTTTGCAATCTAAATAAAGTAGATGAGAGACACTTTGTCTTAGAATGTCCTACATTCCAGGAAGCTAGCGATTCTTTATTTTCTGAGTTGTCTAGCTGTTCTAACTTTGATTCTTTAAATGAGCAAGATACATTTGTCTTTTTAATGTCATGCAATCGTGGCTCTACAGACATATCTAAAATGATTCTAAAATTTGTCAACGTCATTATGGAGAAACGAAATGCCTTGAGGTAATGTTCCCCACTTCATCGTAAGATTTATAGAAACCGTATATTAATATAAGTTGCTCATACATATCTCTAATGGTGAGATCCGATCAGTCACTCAAGTATATGACGTCACAATCAATTACGCCATATGTAGGCTGACGTCACAATCAAACTACCTAACGAATGACGGATTTAACTCAACCATAATCATTTAAAAGTCCGTCAAGTTTGCAGATCCTTTGAATGGTTAACTACTATCTGATGAACATTCTGTTGGCATTTTGAGGCTAGTTCGGCTGGGTGCTGGTGTACTCGTAGACTGCAATGGCGCCCGGTCTGGTTAGTTTCAAAATATTCAGCAACCTATCTGTATAGTTACCTTGAAAAAAGGGGATCCTGTCACCTCGGGGTTCAAAGCACATAAATCGATCCAAACGCGCTCAGAACGTGGGCGGGGCTGCAAATGTCCGGCGCATAACTTGATGTGGATCAATCTTTTGCAGTAGTTAATCCGGTTGTGGACGCGATTTGCCTATTGCTTTGTATAATATGTATATATTTAATTAAGTAGTGTTTATTTATTTATATAGGGCCTATAGTTGTTTCATATATCTTGTTTATTTATACGATTGCACTTGTATTGCCGTATCCTTATGTTGGATTTTTGCAATACACTATCTATCTGTCTATCTATCATCCATTTCAAATGTCCCTAAAAGCATAACTCAAGTACTGACAGAAAAGATCAACAGAATGGATAAATCCGAGCTGTCGCTCAAGTATATGACGTCATAATCAATTAACAATACATGTAGGCTGACAATCAAAATGCAATGAATGACGTATCTAGGTCCGTCCGGACCATTGAATAAACCGTTAATTGTACGAATTGTATGTCTTTAATATTCAATAAACATTCCGTTGAATATGTTGAAACTAGCAGCAGCATCAGTACCCAATTAAATTAGTTTCCACATATTCAACAAGTCATCTGTATAGTTACCTTGAAATTCGGATTCTGGTAATTCAGGATTCAAAGTATATACATCGACCCCGACACGCGGAAAGCATGGGCAGTGCTTGGCTAAAATGGGCGGGGCATAGCTTGCATCTTTCCAAACATTAAAGCATTCCATGAAATTGTTTGGGCTTTACATGTTGACAGTTTCCAAGCCGAACGCTCATTTTCGGAATATAGAAGGATACAGACATATCTTTGAACTAGTATGTCGTAGGAAAGGCTCTCAGGTTTGGCTCTCGTGCATTTACACCATTCTGTGGACATTGATGTCGGGAATGTGGTGGATGTAATCACGTAAATGCAAGCAGACGAAGATCACGTGAGTAATGCGTATTCGTTTGACAGGTAAGCTAGTCAGTAGTACTGACGAGCACGTATCATACTGAAGACATCAAATCATGCACAACATGTAGGCTGTAGCACCTCCATAGTATGTTTTAACTCACAATATAAAACATTCAGCACCTTTTGATTTGTTTCGGTCAGAGAAAGTTACCCCCACCCCCCCCCCCCACCCCCCCCCTGTGTCAACAGCGCTTCAAATCGCTCAAAATGCCACCCATATTAAGTAACTATTTAATAGTCAAGATCGTTTGCAAGAAAATTTTCGCACTTAAATTTCCTACAAACGGGCATTCCTCATGGCCACTACAGGTGCCGTTTCTGGCGGGATTTATTGTCAAGAAAATCGAAAATTCAGCCTAGCCAGTGTCCATATGTAGGCCAAGTGTCCTATTTTTGAAAATTTACAACTGGAATGACTGGCTCGGTTACCGAGCCAGTCATTCCAGTGGTAAATTTTCAAAAATAGGACACTTGCAAATTGAAGGAAATTTCAATTTCCCTTTCTCCGAGATCTAACAATACTCACCATTCTATTATTTCTGATATACAGCTGACCCTGACATCTGGCTCTAGGACTATAGACTTAAAAAGCTTTACCAACTCCTGGAACCGAACTGCCGAGTACCCGTCTACCATGAAGCTCATATTGTTTGCATAGCCACCAAACAAGAGAAACCCATGGCTTGCCTCCGTGGGGCTGGGAGGCTGGGTCCGTAATAGAATGGTGAGTATTGTTAGATCTCGGAGAAAGGGAAATTGAAATTTCCTTCATTCTCCTTCGATCAATACTCACCATTTTATTACTTCTGATATACAGCAGATTTGGTCAGTAACCTGGTGGGAAGGGGCAAGCCATAACGGCTACTTTTGCCCCTTGGAGAAAGAGCTAGACTTAAACTTGATTAATGGAGACCTAAAAGGACCATCAAGTTAACGGAACCGAATCACATTCGCATCACTGCCCCCCCCCCCCTTTTTCTCCTAAGAAAAGGGAGAGAACTCACGAACATGCATCTCGCCTGAAAACACAAATATGCCAAGAGGGTTAACTGCTCTTTGCATATGTTAGCCTGGGAATGAGCATGAATATATAAGATGAATGAACATGATATATAGACATAATACAAAAAACTCAATCTTGAATGACCTCATGATTTATGGATTTCAGACGTGGCGCCTCCAACCATTCACTTGTCCGGCCATCAGTGACACAATCTGGTTGTCATCCTCTCGCTCGACCATGTCTGCTTCTAAATTCTTTCTTACAAATGCCAAAAAAGGGAGAAGAGCAGTGTGGTCGCATAACTATCGTTTCAAAACAGCTAAAGCGAGTGGATTGGCGGAGTCTGACACATCCCTCATATAGTAATCCGTGAAAGAGGACTTACAGTGCCATTGTGCAACAGCCATGATGTCCATGATGTCCTCTAATGGAACACCATTGTAAAGGGCGGTCGAGGCGGCTATTCCTCTAACATCGTGTGCCCTTGCGCATTGCACCTGGTGCCCAGTCGCAATCTCATGGGTAGTCTGAATGCATTCGACTACCCAACGAGAGATAGAATCCATGGATGCGGCGCCATATGGCTTCTTATGGCAGATCCACAGATGTCTATCATTCGACCGTAACGAGTCTGTCCGTTTTCTGTACTTAGTCAAAGCATGGACTGGGCACCAGACACTGGCATCACGATCAAACCTAGTTAGTTTCGGTGTAATGATCGGTTTGCTGAGATTGATTCTTTGACATAAACTCTGCTCTTGGCAGATGATGGTGACCCTCTCCGGAGACAAAAAATCGGTCCCTCTCTGCTGAAAGTGCATGAATCTCACTGCGCCTTCTAGCTGAGGAAGCTGCCAATAGAAAGACCGCCTTTAGAGTCAAATGCTTTAGACTAGCCGAACGCAACGGTTCGAAAGGGTGCATGGCCAGTACATTAAGCACTAAAGATAGACTCCAGGCTGGAATGACTACCGGTTGTCTCGGTCGGTGATTGCTCATTCCCTTCACCATCACATTAACTGGGCCACCTCTGGACTATCCCTGTTGGCTAGACAAGGGATAACTGATGCCAAAGCTGACTTGTATCCAGCAATTGTGACGGGAGCTAGTCCTGAAAAGAACAGCTCACAGAGAAAGTCTGCTATTTGCTGAATAGTGGATTGAAAGGTATCAATACCCTTTTCTTCACACCAGTCTGCAAATCTGTTAACCTTGTTGTTATATGACTTGAAGGTTGATCTCCTCGCAGCAGCGATGAAATCAGCAGCTTGTCGAGAAAAGCCTTCCGACGTGGAACATTGTTTGATAACATCCACGCAGTCAATTTGAACATTTCGGGACGCTCGTGTAGGAAGCGTCCCTTGGCCTGGAAGATTATGTTCAGAATCTCGGGTAACTGCACTGGGTACTCCACCAGCAGATCTAGAAGATCCGTGAACCACGCTCTGCTGGGCCAAAACGGCGCTATTAGCAGGATCAGGCACGGTTCCTCTCTGATCTTCACCAATATCTTCGGCAGAAGAATGGTGGGTGGGTACGCGTAAGCGTGCATCCCTCTCCAGCTTATCGCCAGAGCGTCTGTATCGACGGCATTTGGATCTGGAATCGGCGAAACATAAGTCATGATTTGGGCATTTTCCCTTGTGGCGAACAAGTCCATGTTGGGGTTGCCCCAATGCTCGAAGATCCTTCGTAGAACTGGAGGGTTGAGAGACCATTCTGTTGGCAGAATTCTCTGTCAGCGAGACAAAGCATCCGCCAGAATGTTCAATCGCCCAGGAATGTGAGCTGCTTTCAAAACAACCTAGTAATTCCTGCACCATTGAATCAAGTGCCACACTTTGATACACAGTGTGGGTGACTTGGTCCCGCCTTGGCGATTTATGTATGATACTACCGTCGAATTGTCCGACCGTATCAATACCGCCTTGCCCCTGACCATTGGACGAAACTCTTCCAATACCAGTTCCACTGCCATCATTTCCAACAGATTGATATGCAGCTGGCTCGCCTGGAGAGTCCATGTGCCCGAGACCTGGTGTTCTCCCAGGCAGGCCCCCACCCGTCCAGCGATGCATCCGTGTACACGGACAGCTGGGGTGGGGGTAGGTGCAGCGAAACCCCTACTAGGAGATTTCTGACGCTTTTTCCACCATACAAGATGCGACATTATTGGCTCCAAAACTGGCACCAGTTTTGACAGGGGTTCTGTTCTCTGTTTCCACAGATACAACTGGATAGGTCTTCGCATTAGAGCAGCGTACGGGATCACCTGCTCCATGGAGACCATCATGCCCAGTATCTGAAGAAACAGCCTCGCCTGAATGTGGTTTCCCAATCGAAAACTCTTGAAGATGTCTAACAGAGACACCACTCTGGGCTCTGACGGGTAAACCCTGCCCTCCTCGAGATCGAATCGCATCCCTAAATAAACGAAATGTTGAGTGGGTGTCAACTCGGATTTCTCCTTGTTGACTATCCAGTTTAGATCTGAAAGTAACTTCAGAGTCAGAGCAGTCTCCACCTCTAACCTGTCTGATGTGTCTGCTTTGATCAGCCAATCGTCTATGTAGGTGTGTAGCGCCACGTTCTCTTTTCTGAGATACGCTGTCACCGCAAGGACCACTTTCGTGAAAACCCCTGTAGCTGTCGACAGGCCGAACGGGAGGACTATAAACTCCCATACTTGATTCTGAAACGCAAATCTCAGAAACCTGTGACAACCCCTGTTCATTGGGATGTGGAAATATGCATCTTTCAGATCGATCGACACACACCACATTCCCTTCCTCAATCCTGGCATTACCGACCTCTGAGTCTCAATCTGGAACCGAGACGTATGGATAAACCAATTTAATGGCCTGAGATTGAGTACGGGTCTCCATCCCCCTGTGCTCTTGGGGACAAGGAACATGTTTGAATAGAAGCCTTGAGTGTTCTGGTTTGCTGGTTTTATTGCTCCCTTCAGAAGCAAACCTGACACTTCGTTTTGAATGGCTTCTAACTTGTCTGGTTCCCTTGGTACGGGTGTCCAGACAGGTGCCAAAGACAGATTCTGTGGCGGAAAATCCCACCACTCCAGCATGTACCCCTGGGATAACCATCCCAGGACCAGACTGTCTGACGTCACACCTCGCCAAGCCTCGACGAAACGCATGAGCCTTCCACCCACTATAGACGCCTCGATGCCTAATGGGGGTGTCCGGCTCATGATCCGCTCCCCCACCCCTCTCTTGACGAGAGAGAGAGAGAGAGAGAGAGAGAGAACCATTTTGGTCTTGGCTCGGCTAGTCTAACTGGCACCGCTGTTCCTGTCACACAGGTGCGGTCCAGGCAGATACAAAGGGAGCTCTCGTACCCTCAGGTACGATCCGCTTCCTTCTTTCCACCCTTTGAGGACTTACCATGTTAGCCGTGTCTTCTAAGATGGCCTGCGCCTGGCCACCAAAGATGCTAGGGCCTGTCAGGGGCGTCCCAAGAAGACGCTCCCTGACAGCCGTAGCTGGACGCATATGGTCAAGAACCATCTGCCTCCTCGACTTAGTAACATGCGCCTGCACCCTTGCCAATGCGTCCATAGACAGCACCAGGCCGTCATTGACGCACGAAAGCGCCACAGGTGGCACAGGGTGGCCTGCCCCCGCTTCAGCCCACACCGACTGAAGAAGGTGATAAGAGTGGTTGACTGCACTCATAGCTGCCCTCACACCTTCATCACAAGGGACAGGACTTCATCGTGGTGTCCCTGGGATTTGTCCACCAGTGCTGGTGCGGGGCCACCCGCTCCAGCACTCTGGACACCCAGAACCCATCGGTCATCCTCGGTGACCGACGGGACAACACCATACCTGTCGTATTCCCCCCGTGGAATACGACACCTCGCCCGCACCTCCCTGGAGGCCGCAGGAAGCTGGCCCTTGGTCATGAGTTGCTTGCTATAAATAGCCTCCAGCAACTCAATAAACCGTGGATCCAGTCCAATGGACTGGATCCGGGCTGCGGGCAAGATCCCCGTCATGATCGATGCCAGCGATGGACGGGATGCATCCTCCTCGGCCGTGGTCGAAACCACAGCCAAGCCAGAGCCTCAGACCAGTCCATTTCCGAGGAGGACACACCCGTGAACACGTCATCCGTTGACATGTTCACGGACCTACCAGCCACGGCCTCCCGGCTAGGAGGCGTCGCTGACACGCTAGGCATCCCGGTACCATATGGTTCCGCCGCCACCCCCCCCCCCCCCCCCCTACCACCAGTCCATGGAGTAGGCCCGCACGGAAAACCGTGCGGCCCCGTAGCAGTCACGGAACCATGGCCATACAGCCAACGGCACCCCATGTCTGACCGCCGGACCAGGCGAGATAGGTGAGTACCACGCCTGGCCCGGCACACCCGTCACCGTGTCGATTGGTGGCAAACCAACTATCACGGGACCGGTGCCCGGTACCAGATTGGCCTCAACCACGGGCGGAGCCGCTGCCCTGCCTTGCGCCAAGCCAGACAGATGGAGGGCGGTTCCGTCCAGGACGGAATCGACCTCCATATTCTCCACCCGCCGCATCACTGGCCGCAGCAACCTCTCCTCCTCGGCCTCCTCATATTCAGACCCCGAAGAGTCGTCACTAACCCTGGCGGACGGCTCCCATGCCTGACAGACTGGCCACCGCTCCTGGACCACCCGGAGGTGGCCGCAGAGAGACAGAACCCGTCAGGCCGGAGCCCGACGGGACTGCCAGGGGGCCGTACGAGACGGCTCCCTCGGTGGCCAGTCCAGAACCCTGTCCAAGGACAGGGTCCGAACCAAACATGGGGAGAGACTGCCCTACAGCTTTCGGCAGCAGGGACGACACCAGCGTGGGCAGAACGCTATGCAGGAAGCCCTGCATAGCTGAACCAAACCACGCCGGCGGTGCCATCTCCGCCGCCTCCGGCTGTAGACGTGGAGCACCCCCAAGGGCCGAAACGAATGCTCCACGATTTGCTTTCGGTCCGCCCGACCCCGCGTCAGACCCAGCCAAGTCCTTCTGGGCAAGGAACTTTAACATCATGTCAACCGACCACACTGCACATACATTACACCTATTGTCAAGGTTACATTTCGTACATCGAAAGCAGACATGGTCCTTAAACAGAACCCGGACGAACTTGTGGCACTCGTCACATGATGGCGGGGCTGGCTTGGCCTATACATAAGCACAAACCTACACTAAGCAAGCTGAACGACAGAGATAGAAGGCAGACAATTAATTTTCAAATATTTTGACCATAAACTAACTGTTAACCCTCCCGCACCCCACCCCGCAACGTTACAGCAACGATCGCATTGATTATGACGACAAGAACGAAGCGGGCAATAATACATCAATACACTGATCCTCAAGGATGTATCACGGAACCAGGAATCATATCGCATAGCATTCGGGGTATATTTACTAATAAATATAAATTATACTCCTAAAGATAGCCAAAACGATATGTGAAGAAACAACAAAATGTAAACAAACTGCTGTAGCACACGGTAAAACCGCAAAACACATCTAAATCAAGAATTTTGAAACCACTGATCATTGCAAACAGATCGTGATAACACGCAAAACTTGAAAATTCCAAAGCTTTCTGGTACCATTTTAGTACGCAGTACCCAGAATCAGATGTGCGAATTAATGAAAAATTTTCTTCACATAAACATCCGAGACACTCGGGGTGTGATGTCACCCGCTCGGATCTTACGGAGAACGACGTCAGCCGATATTCGTGTTCAAAACACCGTAGCAACACCTATTTTCATATCTGTCGATCGCCTGTTGGGGTTTAAAGAAGGCGATCATCCAGCATATTTCGTTGTTAACACACGTCCCAGATTCTTTGGGGTTAGAAATTGGAACATGCGACACAGACGAAATTTTAGAGACCTAAGTCTTTTAACTATGGAATAACATGGAATTATACAACCTGGTTATGATCGGCGGCATCCATATTAATCCAAAGATCCTTTGAGAACGCCCAAGCTATCACAATTAATCACAGACAATAAGACTTAGGCTTAAACTCTTAAGATCTTTCCAACTGCAAAAAGCATGTATCTCTTGTTGCTATGCAAACAAGAATGAGCTTCATGGTAGACGGGTACTCGGCAGTTGGGAGCCGCGTACCCGCTTCCAGAGTCGGTAAGCCTTTTTAAGTCTATAGTCCTAGAGCCAGCTGTCAGGGTCATATGTATATCAGAAGTAATAGAATGGTGAGTATTGATCGAAGGAGAAGGACGCTTCTCAACACACGTCATTGGCCTTTTGCCAGTTTGACAATTAAAAGGCTAACTTGACACAAGAGGGGTTGACTAAGTAAGAGTTAGGAATTGGATCCTTGGAAAAATGAATGCAATGTTTCTTTTAATGAGCTTTAGTAAATTGTATTATTTTGGCTGGTGAAACTTATTTTCTATTTATTGTTCTTACCCACCTTCGTCTCACTCTGAAATGAACATTATTGTAGCCGTATATTGAATTAAAAGAAAAGAGCAATTATTTGGAAGCAAAATATTGAAGCCTTTTTGGTATTCAGAACACCGGAGATTGGTTCTCAGAGCACCTAATTTTACGTGAACTTCTAGCCCCCCCCCCCCCCCCCGCTCAACCCAGCTACTCGAATGTACCCATATTAGTTTGGACACACGCACGCACGCACGCACACGCTTGCGTGCGCACGCTCACATCTTTTAGTAGAGCGGGATGCGTCTTTGACCCAACCCCACCCGGGCGTGCCGCATCCGCTGTTGATCCGCATTAGTGTCTATGGAGCCTAAGAGAAATCAGGAACTATATGCATACCACCTTTCTAAAAGATATTGGCCAATTAGTTGTTGTTTTATGACAAGCTTCATTTCATCTGTATGATCTTGCATTCAGTGGCGGCACATGGAACTGTGTGTTAGGGGGAAAAGAGAGGGACGTGTTTGTCCTAGGGGGTTCAAGGTTTGTGGATGGTCTGGGAGGTGTGGCCCTGCCCCGCTCCAAATGTTGGGTTGTTCCGAGGGGTCCCCACCGGGAAAATGTTGAAATTAGATGCTCTGAGAAGCCATTTTGTGCTATCTTAGCTTTACTGCATATGGAAATAAGCATTAACACGTTAACCCTTACAGACAAGAACTCAAAAGCGACAAATGCCTAATATTGTATGGAAATATTATGTTGCATATTTTCAAACAAATATGACTGGAAGCTGTGTTGCTGCATATGAGAGGAACAGTTTCCAGGCAAATTTGTTTCAGCTTACCTGTCTTGGACTTGAAATTGAGAAACTGGAATTTTAAGGATTGAAGGGTTAAATAAAATCACGTTTTCTGTCTCTGCGGTTGTTGTCGTGTTGATGGATTATATAGTGCATATACTCGTAGAAAAAGATGAGCGTTTAGACCAATATAAGACGCATATTTGGAAACCTTCCGACCATTTTATCTACAGCATCCTCCAAATCAATGTCTAATGCTCTCTGCCTATGTACACTTATCACGGTTAAGCTTTTTAGGCGACGGTCCTCCATTGTTGTGCGCAGTGAGCTTCTGATGAGTTTGAGTGTACTGAATGTTCGTTCACACCCAGCAGTGCTTGCTGGAAGAGTTAGAGCGATGTGAAGGCCTTTGTACAGCTCTGTAAAAGCTATGTTCAGTGGTTTCAAAAATTCCGCAAATTTGATCATTGAATCAAAGATTTTGTTGCCTCTCTCAATCATTCTTTTAATTTGCAGGATTTCTATGCTCAGACCATTAAGATTCAATTTAGTGTTCAGCTATGGGTTTGATTATCTCTACATCCAAGAAAATCTTTTGAAGATGGATCAAAAGCTGATAGGGATCGGAATATACATAATTGGTCACCAGAAAATCGTCTTTGCAACTCATTCAGAAATTTATCAACAGTTGGGAATAAAATATGTGTTTTAAAGTCATCAGATTTGTGAACAGTATTACGCTTTCCAAGGGAAGTCAAGATGACAAAGTCTTTCAGGTGACTGGGTATGTTCCTCTGCCGCTTTTGTCCAGCACTCAGGATCAGACTCTGCATGTGGTAAATTGTTACGTCTTGACACTTCAACAGAAGCTGTGTAGTAGTCGGCTGCCTGTTCATCATTTCGGTATGTCTCTACTTCCTCAATTAAAGTCTCAATCAAGTCTGCAGCTCTGACATAGTCCATAGCCGCGTCTTGCAGCGTATCTGAAACTCCCTTTGACTCCTGCAAAATATCGAACAGTAGCAAAATGCAGTAGATAAAGTTATGATCTAACTGGGCTAAAATGCTTCGAGCACTCAGAGCTCTGTCACGATTATGATCTGAGAGATCCACATACTATATGAATGAAACAAAGCAGTCAAATCGTTTTTTGATTGCGTTAATTGCTCTGATCTGGCTAGCCCAACGTGTGTCAGAAAAACTTTTAAATTCAATCGGCTTCTCAGCAGGGTACTTTTCTTTCCGGTACTGGACCCACCTTGCATGTACATTTGATCCACTCAAAAAGTTGTAGCTCAATTGCAAAGTGGAAAAGAAATCAGCTACTGGTATGACTGACTTCACTGCGTCAACGATAACTAAATTAAGTTTATGAGCTAAGCAATGCAGAGTACTTGTGGCACAATCTCTCGTATTCTCTGCTGTACGCCACTGCATTTGCCACTCATCATAGAAGTCCCATCATAGCCTTGAGCTATCAAATTGTTTATATCAATTCCACTGGTGGTGGGTGGTATGAGTGAATGAGGAGTGAGTGAGCCAGCGAGTGAGTGAGTCAGCGAGTGAGCGAGTCAACGTGCGAGTGAGCTAGCGAGTGAGTGAGCCAGCGAGTGAGTGAGTCAGCGAGCGAGTGAATGAAGTCAAATCCGTTTGATAGACTACATGCTTTCTGAGGAGGGGGTGGGGAAGATCCAGGGATGGGGTGGGGGTGTCACAAGATAGTAATCTGGTAAGACATTCCTCGAATTGTTCAAGTAAATTTCCATTTTCTCAGACTACTTTTGAAAATTTATCGTTGGTATGACTGGCTCTGTTATCGAGCCAGTCATTCCAGTTGTAAATTTTCGAAAATAGTATTGTCATGGTCTGCAAATTGACATTTCTCAAGTCAAGACCAATGCAGAAGCCGTTTTGTCTGGTATGAATGCCAAGGGGTAAGAGACAACTTGGTCTTTAGTCGTTTAGTGACCACTTATTTGTGATTTTGATACTCGGAGCCTCCATAATGATTAATGAAGTCGATTAATACAGGTTTGACTGTAAATAAATATAAAAATAGATAAAAGTAGTTACCTGCTCGGGCTCTCCTAGAATGCCATCATGGTCAGATTCATCTGCATCACCCTCTCCTGCGTAAAAATTCCCCTCTCCACCTACACATTGTTTTTTTTACGCTTAGGGTCATCTGAATAAGCCCCAGTGTCCTCTAAGGTGTGTTTCCGTCGGATAAAGTTCCGGATATCCATTATGTTACTTAATAAAGCACTAGGCGGGTCTAGAATACCAAGAATCCTATAGTTAGAAAGTCGCAAGCAACTGATTATGCACCTGTTTACATAACTATGCAATGCTAGTTGCAAGATAGGTTTGTTAATGATCGCTCTTCCAAGTTCCAATACACCGTAATAATAAACACCGTTGAAAGACTGCGCTCATTGTGTCATTTCCCAGTTGTGCGACCCCCGCGCACGCGCGCGTTGTTGTTGTTGTTGTTGTTATTGGTGGTGGTGGGGTGGGGGGGGGGGTGTGAGGGAGGAGGAAACTAATAGGATAATATAGAGATTAAGCACGCTTACTGTTCGCGATATTTATGTAATGTACATTTTTCAAATCAACCATTGACTCAGATGCTTAAAATAGGTATTAGGTAACATGTCTGCTGTCTGTGGCTGGAGAAAGAAATGGTTTTGCTTACGTTTCCAATACGTACCATTGATGTAATTGATTACAGCAACAAATCTGTATACATCAATAAAATATTCATATGAAATATTTTCATGCAAATTTATTAGGAGGTGGTGGGGGGTCGGGGGGGGGGGCAAGTAGGGGGGGGGGGCAAACTATTTTTGTAAGGGGCGGGCCATTTGTCCCCCCCCCCCCCCCCCCCCCCCCCCCCTGTGGCGCCGCCACTGCTTGCATTTCGCTCAGCCTACGTAATGGAGAACAGTATTTCATGGTGACTGTCAATAGACACCATTTCTAGATATGCCCCGCCCATTTCTAACTAGCCTCCACCTACCCTTTACGGGTGTTTGAATCGAGTTATTTACTTTGAAACATGAATTCCAGGAATACAGATAAGCTGTTAAATATTTTGAAACTAATCGGATTGTAAGCTGTTGGCTTGCTGCATATGGCAGCAACAATTCGGAGTCAAATTAGTTTCAAACTATAAATTGTAAATTCACCAAAGACATACAATTCATACACTTTAGTGACGGACTTTTTAATTTTAGCGACGGAGCTACATTTGGAATGTATAAAGTCAGCTAACACGTGGTGTATTTGATCATGATGTCATATATTTGAGTGACAGAACGGATCCCGCTTTTGGTCAAGCGGCTCACGTGAACAGACGCGTAGCTAAGCTTATACGTGGCGAGTATTGTACTTCACATAGGGCAAACAATATGTACAAGACACTGGTAAATTAGATTTCGTAGTTGTCTTAACGGAATATAGGCTCAATTTCCACATCTGACATAATTGCGTCTGCCAATGTAATAGGTTCGGTCTATTTATTTGGACGCGATCTTTCCGGTTTTAGCTATGCTCCGCTCATCTCTAGCTAAACTCCACCCACATCTCGCTCGTATTGGGATCGATCGCTCCCTGAACTCAATGGCTATCAATTACAAGAAAACTATACAGGTAAGCTGTTAAATATTTTGAAACTAATTTGACTAACTAACTATGGCAGCAACAGCGCCCCGCCCAGTCAAATTAGTTTCAAAATACTCAACAGAATGTTTATTAAATGGTAAAGACATACATTTCGTACAACGTGTCGGACTATTAAGCGTTAAACACGGACTAAATCGAGTCATTCATGCCATAATTAATTATAACATCATCCTACACATCACTTAGTTGATTATGACGTCATATGACGTCAGCTGATCGATGAATAAACTGGAAAGGTCCATTGGTGTTGCTAAATCCAATAAACAAGATCGTTCATCAACACAATTGTCAGAATGAACATCAGTTGTCCTGGCCAGTATATCTGAATAACGCACACTTACGGATCACCACTAGACTAGATAATACCGGCCATAGTTTATCATCCATAATTATTCGCAGAAAGGAGTATCATTCTGATGGCGGCTTTTTTCTAATTGTATCCGCCTGATCGCTCGACTCGTCTACGTTCTCGGCCCGACTGAGCTCCGGGAGCACGCCCTCGGAGTGAATTATTGCCCACATAATACTAGGTATTAGGAGATGTAAGACAAAAACGAGAACTTTTAATTCCGTTCCGAGATTAAGCAAAGTCATGTTTCAGGAACTGATCCGAACTTTCGTGATTCATCACGGCACACGCCAAATCGGAAACTGATTATTCTTTGTAGTCATCGTTCATAATATAATGATTATTGCCTAGTCTGCGCATAATGCAAGCAGAATTTGTCTGTCAATAATCCAGTTATCTTCGTGGCTGTCTTTTAATAAATCCTCTGTGACAGCAACAGCGCCCAGTCAAATTAGTTTTAACATAGTCAACAGCATGTTTATTCAATAGTAAAGAAATACATTTCGTACAAGAACGCTTAGTCCGTCATCAAATAAGTGTTCGTGATAAACTTACCTACGTCATTCATGACGGCATTAATTATGACGTCATCATACACGCCATATATAGTTGATTATGACCTCATATGATTGACGGATAAACTGAAGGTCCATTGAAGCCATTATTGATCCAATGGTACTTATATTATTTGGAGGAATGTGACAAAATGGTGAATATACTGAACGGAGAATCATCAACATACAACTAGCACTGAAAGGAGTTCATAGTGGCAGTACAGTTTTCAGTACAAAGTGACTTGTTGCTAACTATTTACTGCGAGCTGAACATTATATCTATCATAGTCCACAGAAATATTATGATTGGAAGGTATTGCCTAATTGTGCAGCCGACAATTATTGGCTTGATCTCATCGAGATACAGGTGTATTTACATCCTTCAATGAGAATATTTACACTGAAATCCCTTGTGAGATACTACATACAGCCATTGCAACTGCCACCTAGAGTCCAAGAGAGGCATACAAATCATTATTCAAGATATGGACGATAACTGGAACTCTGACGTTACAGTCAAATAGAAAGTAGCCCCCTCCAACCCTCTACTTCAAAAGCAGAGAATCTGATGGCAAATGGCTATTGTGTTTGAATCATGATGGTACTATATGGAACATTTCTTGGTGTCCCGATCTACTAACCGGATCACCAGAACACGGATTATTCACGAGATCGTTGATCTTTGCTGTGAATATCTATGCCAACAGCATAGGTCGTGAATTTATTCATGTCAAGTAACACATCTCCACAAACAGATTAACAAACTACGTATCTTTCCCTTTGCCACTAGTCTGTCAGACATACCTCTAACTGATTGGCATACCCTAAATACAATCAGATCTTATTCTGAGATTTTCGTTCGTTTGTTTGTTCGTTCGAAGGCCAATTCCTTCGTTCATTCGGTCGTTCGTTCATTCTTTATTCTACTGCTCGCTCACTCGCTCACTTGCTCACTCACTCAGTTATATATTGACTACTTAGAATATTAGTGGGTGTCTAAATTTACTCCAAACTCCCCTACAAAACCGAATTCCGGCCAATGACGCAGTGACGTAGTCTGTGCAATTTGAGACCGACAAGAAGGTAAAAGTTGATATACTATTTTGAAGAAGTAGGACTCGAATCTTATTAGTTTTAAAATAAATATTTGTCACTTATAGCAGTAAGTATGTGCATACACATATCTTTATCATTCTAACATGTTCAGTGGTGGAATCTATGTCCGTTTGGTGAAATGAATGACTGATATAAGTTTCAATGTGCTTTTCACGTGTGCGGCCAATGCTTGACCGCTGCCACTTCAGGATTTGGCCATCCTTTATAGTAAGTGACGGCGGGTGTGCTAGAAATGGCCACAACAGACAAAATGCAAACAATCCTGGTTGGATTTAAGGGTACTCATTCATAAAATTTGTTTTGCACATTAGCTGTTTTTGTGACGTCACGACAGCTTTAAGCATTCCTATCTCGTTTGACAGCTCCATGGCTAAGCTTCTCCTATTCATTTATAATGGGCAAGTTGATGTTCACCGAGTTATCCATCAAAGGCATTATTGGTTGACCTCTGATCTGGCACGTATGATGCCTCATTTTGGAAAAATCACGAGTAGGTGTAACTTCAACACGTAAGTTGTGATTCATAGCCCATGTTTCTATTAGGAAAGTCAAAGAGAACTGGATAAATCATGAATCCATTTCCTCAGGCAATCATAATTACGTCATAATCAACAACGCGACGTGTATGTTGACGTCGTGAATGATTCGATTAAGTCTGTCTTTAACGCTTAATAGTCCGACATATACGAATTGTTTGTTTTTGCTATTTGAGAAACGTGCTGTTGAATATTTTGAAACTAATTTGATTGACCCAGTCAAATTAGTTTCAAAATATTCAACAGCTTAGGTGTATAGTTTTCTAGAAATTGATAGTCAGGAAGTTCAGAGATCGATCGATCACAACACGAGCGAGGTGTGGGTAGAGTTTGGATGGAGATGGGCGGGGCATAGCTAAAACTGGAAACGTGAATTAACCGTGTACATGAGTTTGAGATAGATCTTGGCTCGATGCCTAAAACAACGTCTTAAGGAACATCTTAGGGTATCAATGCTCAAAATGGCAGCTAATCTTGCTTAAGATAGTCCCGCACCAAATCCATAATACTGTGTAGACTTTTATATTCAATCCTGTATAAGCACAAAGGCCTTATTAGACACGCGGATTCAGTAAGTAAAATACACATTCGCTAAATAGGGTCCAAAGTGCAATGCACTAAATATTACATGGATCTAAAATGTCGCCTATTAAAATGTACCAGCCTAAATTGATGCTTTATGCTCAAGTAGAATTCTAACAATATGCTATGGACAATAGTATGTTGTGCATTTGTTGCTGGCTGCGTCAAGAGACGTGTACCTGGTACGGCAGCCGCAACTAACATACTGCAAACGGAGTGGAAAAAAACAATAAACGCTAAACAAAACTGTTTTTCTGACGACTTTCACATTCGTCTGCGGTGTCTGAAAACAAAAAACATCGTTTCGCGAAACGCTGTTTCGCGAAACAAACATGTTTGATTTGCGGAAAACGTTTCGACCGAAACAGACGTGTCGGACTCCCGTCTGCGGTGCGCGTTTCGCAAAACAAGAAACGCCGATAGGGCGATGACCAATCAGTAATCGTAAGTCATTCACGTGACATTAAAATGGCGGCTTCCACGGAACCAACATGGTCGATGGAGAGCGAGGGGATTTTAATAGAAATGTGGTCCGAAAGACCTTGTTTATACGCTATTAGTTCTCCAGAATATAGCGACAGGGACAAGAAAGAGGCAGCATTGACAGATATCGCGTCCAGCGTCGGGAAAACAGGTATTTTCCTATTATGAGTAGTGCAGTCGAACCTGTATATATAGCACACAGGCACTCGATATGGGTGGCTGGGGATGATTGAGAACACAACCGCTTTCATTACATAAATATAATATTTATATGTAGTGAAAGCGGTTACGTTCCCAATCATCCCCAGCCATCCATATCGAGTGCCTGTGATATAGCATACACTTAGACAAATTCTTACCTAATTTTTTATTCAATCTTAATAAAAATGGCATTATCTGTAAATGTTTCCCTCTATTCAACAGAAGCAAAGTAGGGACAGTAAAACATGTCTATAGCGACCACTTTGTGGTCAAAGAAGACAGGCGGTCACATTATGCAATTAGTTTCTTATGTTAAATAGCTTTTGGAACCAAAAGCTGGTGGTTCCTTAAGATGGGTGCCATGGGTGGCCTTACGACTACCCGTCTTAAAGAACCACCAACTTTTGGCACTAAAAGCTGGTAGTCGTTATAGACAGGTTTGACTGTATTCAAAACACGAACGTGCAATCAAACCTCTCTGTAAAGATCACATTTTAAGTCATATAAAGCATTGATTATTACATATTAATTAGGCAAACTGAATATCTTGCGACCACCTGTTCTAAAAATAATCAGCTTGTTGACACAAAATGTATATCCACTATAGGCAGATTCGATTGTAAAGCTGTTTTTTTGTAATCTTAAAAAGTCACAATTTTATATTTTGCAGTGTCCGAAGTGAAGAAAAAACTAAGTGGTTTGAGGAATTCATTCAACCGTGCAAAACGCATACCAAATAGCGGAAGTCAAGCTAAGCAGTTGACCAAAAGGGCCGAGTGGTTGCTGAAAAGCCTGAGTTTTCTGAATGCACACACAGGTCACAGACCATCTACATCAAATTTAGAGGTAAAAGATTTTGTATACGCATTGTATTTAAATCATTTTCTCCTGCCATGATACTCGGCCGTGTGTAGAACTGAAATAAAGTTTTAATATATCGCGCTGTCCTTTTGCACTTAATGTACAATTTTTTGACTGAGTTGCCTGAAGTTTTTGAAGCACCAATTTCTCATTTCTCCAGGTTCCAGGAATAAATCCATGCTCGTCATCTTCCTGGTCCACCAAACCAGTTGGAAGTTGCTGTGTACTTAATAAAAAATTGTGCAAGCAGCAGGCTGCTAGCACAGTTTTCTCAACCTTGCTAGCATCTAGACATATTGTTGTCAGGAAGACCCTAAAACGATTGGCTAAAATGCCAAACGCATTTTCTACAACGCGTCTCGCCCTGGACAATCGGTAATTAAATACTCTCTGTTCTACGGACATATATCGGTGTGGGTATGGCTTTACAATGTCCTTCCGGAGGGGAAATGCATCGTCAGCAATTATGTGATAGTGGCATTCATTTCCATCTATAGAACTACAGCTAGGAAATGATAATGTGTTAGAATCCATGGCTGATTTTAACGTGGAACTGTTAAATACACCAGCATCACCACTTCTCCCAGTTGACCCCACATCCACATATATAAAGCGATAATTAGCATCGACCAGCGCTAACAACAGAATGCTGAAGTAATGTTTATAATTAAAGAATTCGCTGCCTGAACATGCTGGTTGTCGAAGTGAAACATGTTTTCCATCCAGGGCTCCCAAACAGAAAGGATAATTCCATTTTTGTTCAAATTCCTTACTGATTTTCAACCATTCCTCCTCTGTGGACGGTACCTGAAAATATAAAATATAAACATGATTTTTACTTTTTTCACTACAGGGTGATGATAATGATGACAATGGCGATAGTGGTGATGAAGACAATTCAATCCTAGATGAATCTCACATATCATCAAATAAAGGAGATGACGACGTCGTATTGACAAAATCCACCAAGCGACCGCTAACGCCAAACATGCAGAAAAAAATCATCAAAACGCAAACGCGAGGAGGAGGAAATGGACATTCTGAAAATTCTTGCAAAGTCATTAGGAGATGATTCTGAAAAAAGGAACGATGACCGTCCTCTTTCACAGAATGATCAATGTTCGTCTTTCGGGGTTCACGTTGCTAACTCGCTACGTCCGTTGGATGTTCTCCATCGAGCCGTGGCTATGGATGAGATCCAACGCAGCTTAACAAGGGCATCAGTGGATCAGATACAAAGATCACAACAAAGCAATCTGTACGCGACATCATCTCAATATCAGCCGATGACCCCACAGCAAACTAGTCAGACTTATCCAGATACGGCTGATCAAAATGCATATGGTCAGGATGGTTATACTATTCAAAATCTTTAAATTATTGCTAGACATGCAGGCCGTCTAAAGAAAACATTACATAATTTCAGACATCATATTTTATTTTATTTTGTGTTAACAGCCCAGTTACCGTAATTGAACATTATCAATAACATAATTATTGTCTCAAGATGATACG
This sequence comes from Chaetoderma sp. LZ-2023a, assembly GCA_034401795.1. Taxonomy (NCBI): domain Eukaryota; kingdom Metazoa; phylum Mollusca; class Caudofoveata; order Chaetodermatida; family Chaetodermatidae; genus Chaetoderma; species Chaetoderma sp. LZ-2023a. The sequence goes on from CM067369.1 coordinate 92,045,763, forward strand.
AAACGACTGGTGTCTAAAAGGACAGTTAATTGTTATTTACTTATTTAGTTAGTATTTTGCCGGAAGGCCCTAGATTAACCCTTTAATGGTCATACTTGGAAAGTTACTATTTCTCAGTCGACAGAGAAATATTTTTTTAATCTTTCAACTGGATTGACTGGCTCGATAAACAAACCAGTCAATCCAGTTAAAAGGTTTCTAAAATATTTGTTTGTTAACTCACAGAATTAGATTCAAAATATAGTTTTAAAAGTTTGACAAAATTTGACCATTAAAGGGTTAAGATATCAATAGGTTACCTTAAGATAATCATCTTTTAGGCAATCATAGAGAGCTTGGCAAGTTTCTGTCACTATTTCGGAGATGGTCCTTTCACCGATCCTGTATGAAAAGGATAAACTCCGGAACGTCTCACCTGTGAATGTAATTTCATGTAATTAAGTATCTCAGTTCCATAATTTATTACGCGCACAGGACAATAGCTGTAGCCTGGATCCGTGGCGCATATATTTGGGTACTCTTACCATGAGTGAGCTAGGGAGCCAGGCTAAGCAATTGCTCTGGCTGGGTTTTATAAGTTAAATTCATATATGAAGGTTGATGTGTCAGATTAAATAAATACGTAGGCCTGCATTCATTATTACTTTCAATGATTAAATAAATAAACATAATTGTTAATTACACATCGTCACTGCTTATTTTACAATTATTTGCATGTCGACTTGCTGAAAATAATCTGGCCAGCTTATTAAACTACAAGAACGCTATAATATCTGCCGATAGAGCACCCAATAAATGTGAGAATTATTGGGAAATTATGAAATATGTTATTTCTGCATTATTCTCTATCGCAGCGGGTGGCCCAAAAATGTCGCAATTTTAATGGATAACAACATCCTAATAACAAGTAACCTGGTGGCCGCGTGGCGTTTGTCAGAATTTTTAATTGGGCCACTGTGAATTGACCTTTGACCTTTTGACCCCAAAACTGGCACAAGTCTTCAGAACCTGGTCAAATTCCCTTCAGTGTGTTATCATGCCAGAGAGAATTTTTAAACTGTGTCATGGTGATCTTGACCTTTGACCCAAAACTGGCACCGGTCTTTAGGAACATACAGACACCATTCCACCCAAGTAGAATCAGAGTTAGGGCAGAAACACAGATAGACATCCAGACAGGGCGATTACTATAGTCCAGCCACACTTCTTGGCAGTGGCGTAATTAGAAGGGGGAGGGGCACCAATAATTCTGTCAGAAAATGTATGCTTGTCGGACATTTTGGTTGAGGTTGGGAGAGTAGTTTGGGCATTTAGGATGCAGGAAATCGCTTCTCTAAGCATATAATTTTGAAAAAGTTTCCCGGGGCTGCTTCGTGAGCGGTACTAATAACTTTAACCCTTTGCTGCTTAAATTTCTTCAAGAAAAATCAAATTTTTCACATAAAGATGTCGATTTGCAGATAAAGAGAAGACTATTTTTGAAATTTTACCACTAGAATGACTGGCTCGATTACCGAGCCAGTTATTCTAGTGGTGAAATTTAAAAAATAACCTTCTCTTGGTCTGTAAATAGACATTTCTTAAGACGACTGCGGAGGCCGTTCTTGGCCGGTATGGGCTGCAAAGGGTTAAGAATAGCTGGAGCCTAATAATGGAATTTTGCACCATGAATCTTACTGATATTATCCATTCAGTGTAGTAATGTCATGAGGCTAGGTAAACTACTTTAATGGTGACAAAATAAAAAGCATCTCAAAACATTTAGTGCCGGACTGACAAAAGACATTAACAAAACAAAAGTATAACCCTACTGGTATGATTATACAAACCTGTCGCCAAAAATCTTAAGGTAACGGCCAATCGTTCATCTGGTGAAATACTCCTTCTCATATTGGTGTCCGTCTTTCTAATTAATGGTGCTACCTTGTTTAAAATGGGCCGAAAACCTTCGGGGTCCACTCTGAAGTAAAGACGATACATTTCTACATCTTCACTTTGCAATTCCTGCACCAAATTCCCGAATACACCTTGTGCCTTTCGTTTCTTTATCCATGGTCGTACCCACATACTTCTATATCTAGGTCTTCGTCGTCGAAGAATTCTCATTATTAAGAGAATAGCCAGAATTCGTTTGCGCAGTTTCATAGACGCCGCCATTACCGATGTCATGCGCTTTGGGACTCGACCACCTTGTTTTCGCTATGTTTTTCATTCGCGTATGCGGTGTTGAGCGATCCGTCTGCGGGTCACGTAGACCGAAACGAGAAACACGTGCGAAACAAATTTGTTTACCGTTTTCTGTTTCTCGCCGTTCGTTTGCGCCGGGCTTATACTCGATGTAAGTCAAATCAAAAGGCTTATTAAATCCAACATCAACCTTGTTCAATCTATTATCAATTCTAACCAGTATAAATATATATCTAAATAGAACATGGATGTCTACATATCTGTCCATCCATCCATCCGGTTTATTTTATTCGTTCCTAAAATGAGTAATTATAAAATATATAATACAATCACACAGCAATAAATGGCGCTATGACACCATCATCAATCAGTGATATTTAACATTCGCTGTGTAAAGCTGTCATAATACTTGGCTCTGGGGAATGCCATTATAATAGGTCAGTTCTATTTAAAATTATAACAGCTTACAATGATGACGATGCCATTAATGAATATTCATATCAGAAATTACCGTAATGACGTCACAAAGTTTAAGGTCAAATACAGGCTCGCTAGATCGATGGGTCAGGCACGATGCTCGTCGACAGAAGCTAATCCTCGAGTCCCATCATGGCCCATATTTAGAAATTGTACAAAAATAAAAAAGACGAATGCATAAATGTATAGAAAGTTAGCGGAGCTTTCTCGTGATGTCTACCCGCAATAATATCGTGATTGTAGTTGATCATAAGAACTGTTGAAAGTGTGTTGTCTATGAGTCTAATATTAAAGCGGAGCGGTGCACACCATGTGCTTTTGGTCATCTAGGATAAAGTCGGTTAGTAGAGGGATCCATTTCTAGCTATGCCCCGCCCATTTCTAGCTATGCCCCGCCCATTTCTAGCTCCGCCACGCCCATCCCTGGCCAAGCTCTGCCCACACTTTGAGTGTATTGGAATAGATTTATATATTTTGAATATGACTTCCCATAATCCCATTTTCAAGTTAATTATTCATATAAGCTGTTGGATATTTTAAAACTAATTTTACTTGGTGATATTGCTGCATAGCCTATGGCAGCACCAACGCCCTGTCAAATTAGTTTAAAAATATTCAACAGAATGTTTATTAAGTAGTAAATCCATTAAAAGTACAATTCATATACTTGGCGGACTTAAACGTTCATGACGGAGCTAACTACGTAATTCATTATGCATTTGAGTGTTACCTCAGCCTACATGTGACGTAATTGACTATGACGTTATATATTTGATTAACAGATCGGATCCATCCATCCAGTATTGTTATTGTTCAAAATTATTGTTGAAACTGATGTCGGACAATGACAAAACGATTTCAGGTGAAAGGAGTGATGGTCGCTGGTGACAAAACACCACATCAACTATGATGTCGATCGAACTTATACCATAAGTGGCACTGACGTCACGCGATGGCAAAGGCACACAGTCTAATGACAGCAAAGGTGATGTAAGACGAAGATAAAAATGATGCCATATCCGATAGCAATGGAAGTGATATCAATCAAACGTCCAATCTCATGATGACAGAAGCGATGTCAAGTGATGACATCATATGCTCAACCACATCCTCAGAATACTGGAGATTGCTTCTCAGAACATCTAATTAAAAAGAAATTCTGCACTTCAGTTCCGCTATAATGCTAGGGGCGAAAACAATTTTAAAGCATGGGAAATGAACTTTTTGTGCACTCCTAATGCAGGAGATTGGTTCTCAGAAATCTAACTTTTACCAAATTTAAAGGGAAAATCCCCCGAGACGCCCTTGGGAAACACTCCTACGAAATCCCTCCCAGAGTCAACCCCGCACTAATTGATACGTGTAGGAAATATGTAGCCTAAGCCAACACTTTAAGCAACAGCTCCCAGTCAAATTACTTTCAAAATATTCAGCTGTATTTTCACTACATCATAACGAGTGTCGTTTTTGGTCTGTATGTATCAAAGGGTTAAATTGATTGCACACACCATCTCGAAATGGACGTTTCCAGTTTATCCACCCAGCATATGACGTCTATAATCAATTACGTGACGTATAGGATTACGCCATAATCAACTACAGTATGCATGATTCAATTTAGTCGGTCTTAAGCACTTAATACTTCGACACGTTGTTCCAATTGTATGTCTTTACTATTTAATAAACATTCGGTCGCAGCAACAGCACCCGGTCAAACTAGTTTCGAAATATTCAACAGCTAGCCTGCATAGTTTTCAGGAAATTGAGATTCAGAGAGTGCAACGATCGGTTGATCCCAACACGGGCAACGCGTAGGTGGACCTTAGCTAGAGATGGGCGGGGCATAGCTAAAACTGGATTCCTGCATTGACATGAAAACGTAACAGGGCTTTCGGTTTACATCGCCTATATACGACCACATAATTAACCAATGACGTTAGTATGATTGCATGAATGGCTTGAATTATTGCCATGTCTCCGAGTTTTAGAGCGCTACGTCAACTATTATCATCATCGTCGTTCTAAAAATCACATCCTAATACTTATGAAATCAAATTATGTTTTCCAAACACAAGATGCCGCAAAGTCGTGCAATCACGACTGTAGTTAGCGATAACATTATGCATAATGCGATTAACCATACAGAGTTAGTAGCTGTCATTCGGTAGTCATATTGGATAGAGGCTAACAAATTGGAACATAATTGGGTCGAAAGTTGCCAATTATTTTGGCACAACATTTAATTACGTTATTTTCCAAATACTTAGCAGAATGTCAAATTACCCGCGGTGAACATGTCGTATGTAGCCAGTGTCTGATAGAGTTAATCGCACACAGCTCCGTGTAGATATGAACAACTGTAACGTCGTTTGCCAAACAAACGTCCCGCCATTTATAATGGCAACGAAATGTCGTTAGGGCAAAACTGTAGTCATATATTTCTGCATTTTCGTGTTCAGAGCAGGAGGTTATTGTGTGCCATTATGTCAATTATGCTCGGGTTGCATGTCGAAGTTTACCCGATTTTATGAGCCAAGCAACGAAGTATATCATCGTGTTTCTGATTGCTTTCTTCATAATAAAGTTATACCGTCGTTTGCGCGGTCTGAGCCTGCCAACAGGCAGCGCCCTCATAACTTCTCATCCAGCTGGCGCAATGCGTTTCTACTGGATAAGAAGCGTGTACCATCCCAAAGAAACAGGGGTTTGTTTTATTACACTATTAACAAACATATTGATGTCGCCAGCGGAGGCGGCGTCTCTGATGACGACGACGTCGGTGGCGGTGACGACGACGACGGCGACAACAAAAACAACAACAACAACAACAACAACAGCAGCAGCAGCAACAGCAGGAGCAACAACGGACGCCGCCATCGTCGTCATCATCATCATCATCATTGTTGCTGTTGTCGTCAGCGGAGGCGGCGACTCTGACGGTGGCGGTGACGACGACGACAACAAAAACAGCAATAGCAACAACAACAGCAGCAGCAACAGCAGCAGGAGCAACAACAGACGCCGTCGTCATCATCATCATCATCATCATCATCATCATCATCCTCATCGTGAGAGAGCTTTACATCAGCGTGATTAGTTTTAGTCAAAATTTACTGAAGCAACTAAATCTGCGATGTCTGACCATTAAGGCATATTGTAAGCTCTCTTCTTATATGACTATGGGACATGTCTGGACAAGAGCAGTTACTTTTTGCCTAAAACGGCTGGTAAAATTGACGACCAAGTCGGTGACCTTGACCTTGCGGTTGTGAACCATAAGTCTACACAGTCTTTCGGGACCCCAAGTGTAACTGCCTAGGTAAATATGGTGATATTCCGATAGAGATTCTAGGTCTTTTTTTTTTTACCAAAATGTGCAACCTGGCGGACATTTTGACAAAATTTGTCCAAAAAATGTTTTTCACCATTTTTCATCCTGAGTCCATTTCTGCGAAAAACGAAAGCTGGTAATTTTGAGGCCCAAAGGAGCGGCCTTCCACGTAGGTCTGTGACAAAGGGGTGGTGGACACATGATCTCACAGGGTATTGGCTGGTATGTTCATTGACGTTCTCTGTTGAAGGGGAGTTTATTTCTGCCAAAAACGACCACTGGTAACTTTGAAGCCCACGGTGTATCCATCCACATGTGCATTTGTCCGACATCAACACCTTCAGGACTCTGGTAACATCCGGACAAAGTAGTGATCTAATCAAAATACTCTAGGTGTAGTCGTAGTTCACATAGTGTAGCGCACTGATCACGCGCGTCGCCTGCCGGCCAGGGGAAATCCCTCATTAAAAAAGTTTCAACCCGTAGGCTGACATTCGATTCCATTCATTAAATCTTGGGACTTTCACCTATTTTTGACAATTGGAAGACCTTTCCTATAATAAAAAGTGAAGCATCCGCAAGTACGTTGCGAAAGTTCCGGAGATGTTAATTCTCAGTTTTAAACGCTTTCAAGAAGTTTCCTTCCGTGGATTTCTACAGAAGCGTTAGTGTACATACTGAAAGTCATAGACATCATATTACCTGATCATACCATTACACATCACAATAAACATACACATATCACAGAGTACATTATCTAGATAGAGATACCTGAGTGACCAAACAGGCGAGTGACTAGTGACCAGACAGGCGAGTGACTAGTTACCAGACAGGATAGTGACTAGTGATCAGACAGGCGAGTGACTAGTGACCAGACAGGCGAGTGACTAGTGACCAGACAGACGAGTGACTAGTGACCAGACAGGCGAGTGACTAGTGACCAGCCAAGCGAGTGACTAGTGACCAGACAGGCGAGTGACTAGTGACCAAGCAGGCGAGTGACTAGTGGCCAGACAGGCGAGTGACTAGTGACCAGGAAGGCGAGTGACTAGTGACCAGACAGGCGAGTGACTAGTGACCAAACAGGCGAGTGACTAGTGACCAGACAGTCGAGTGACTAGTGGCCAGACAGGCGAGTGACTAGTGACCAGACAGGCGAGTGACTAGTGAACAGACAGGCGAGTGACTAGTGAACAGACAGGCGAGTGACTAGTGACCAGACAGGCGAGTGACTAGTGAACAGACAGGCGAGTGACTAGTGAACAGACAGGCGAGTGACTAGTGACCAGACAGGCGAGTGACTAGTGACCAGACAGGCGAGTGACTAGTGGCCAGACAGGCGAGTGACTAGTGACCAAACAGGGGAGTAACTAGTATACCTGACCGACCTCAACTCTGAAATACTTGAGCGATATTGGCAAATTCATAACATTCTAATAAGCCAGATACTTGAGTGACATGACATCTCCAGTTCAACGGGGTTTTTTTACTTAGGAACAAATCCTCCTTTTGTGTGCTCCGGTTTGTTTCAGTAGTTTGTTTATAAAGGGACAGATCCGAGGTGCATATGGCACAATGAGATCGAAACATGTGGAGATGGTCCATTCCGCACAAAGTCCCTATGACTTCGAATGGATACTGATGGTCAAGATATGAGTTATCTAGTCAGATCGAATCAAAAGTAGCATGATTGAGAGGAGGGATTGAGAACGGCTGCCAACGAGTTACGATAATATCGACCTAAGATAATAGAATAATCTCTTAACATGACAACAATTTAATATAAGCTAACTAGCCGAACTCAAATTCCCTTTTTGTGAGGAAACCTGTATACTAAAACCACTCTGTCATCAGGGTAAGCCACGCATCTCGCTCACAAAGAACAAGGGAGGTAATTCAGAGATCTCTGTAACTCAATTGTTACAGCTAGAGAATATTATGGAAACATCTTTTTCGATTGCATCAGCTTGGGATCAGTCGGTCAGAGTAAAGGTCGAGTATCGATTCATAGAAACGGTCAGAGTACATTCTTAGTATGTAGAACATGTCAATATATCTGTTGCGTAAGACAACCAATGGACCTTTCCAAGCTTATCCATCGATCATCTGATGTCATATGAGGTCATAATTAACTAAGTGACTTGTATTCTGACGTCATCATCATGACGTCATGAATGATTCCATATCGCCCTTCTTTAACGCTTAATAGTCCGACACGTTGAACGAATTGTATGTCTTTGCTATTTAATAAACATGAACCTTATTTGACTGCGCGCTGTTGCTGCCATAGGCAGAAAATGTGTTCTAAGGATATCATGGTTGACTCAGGAAAGAAAAGTAAACATTTGTGAAAGAGTAACTAGACGAATCAGTGAAAATACTCCGTAAAATACTATTACTCTAAAAAGATTACATATGAAAAACGTGTTAACCATCCTGGTGCTGACTTAACTGACAGCATATGAAATTCCCTAGCTACATAATACTATAACTTAATTATTGGGGGTGGACGTTGTGGTGGGGGTGGGGGTGTGGGGGGTGGGGGTGTGGGGGTAGGGGTGTGGGGGGCGGCGTATGGGACTTATGTTTAGCGTAGAATAGTAATCCTATTAAAATAACCCTATTAAAAATGTATAATAACACTGTGTCCTTAAGTATTGTTCAATCCTAAATATACATTTTCCGGAATAGTGTACAACCGCATACATGTTCTCGGGGCTTGGGGTGGGTGGGTGGGTGGCGGTGGGGTGGGTGGGGGTGGTTAGCTCAGATGAAGTCCCCTCGTGACGTCACAAGGCTAGGCACCAAATTAACGTCAAACGAACGACAAAAATCCACGAGAACACTGGAGAAATTCTTATGGCGAGGACAGGCTTTCAAACTGAAAGAAAGTGCACATGTAGGAACACTTCACCGGGCGGCCCCAGAATGAATTTGCGAAGACAATTTTATCGAGGCACACGTTGACAGTTCCGACGAAGGAAATCGATGGGTTTCGTAATGTTTTAAACCACAGGAGATGAAGAGGAACTCAGTTTTCTGGGATCCGGTTGTGGATATGAAGATCCACAATCCAGCTAGATGTTGATGTAAGGCAAGCGCGCGCACACGCACGCACATACGCTCGCACGTACGCACGCACATACACCTATACACACACACACGCACACACGCACGCACGAGCGCGCGCGCGCGCACGCACGCACGCACGCACGCACGCACGCACGCACACACACACACACTCACGCATGCCAGCACACACACACGCTCGTACGCACACACACAGACTTCTCCATTTGCGGAAGCATGAATTCTCCGATGATCGAGGTGGATGCAATTCATTATGCGTCATTAGTGGTCCACGGACAGATTCGGAAACAGACTCCCGCGTCGAGAGTTAGCTATTTAAACGATATTCGGAGGCATTCTGAATCCCATTGATGATGGGACTCGAATTCAGCGATAACATTGCTAAATGTCTCCTAACACTATACTCATAAGATGGAACAGTTCATGAAGGAAGTCCTGCTTCCCATGGCAGTGGAACAGACGGGAAACTATGGAGTTACTTCTTCATTGGTTTACGGTTGCATCACAGAAACAGGAGCATCTGGAGATGAAATATCCGGAACATAATCATCTGTGTTGACATTACTGTATGAGGTATACGGATGGAGGAGAGGAATATAAAATCCACCCGAGAAAGGTTCGTTATGGAACGTTGGTCGAAAATACAGATTCTACTGAGAATGACGAGTTCACTGATGAACCGACTGGACTAACAGATACGTCTTCCGATAAGGAAGAGTCTAGTTGGTCAATTTGACCCATTGCTGTGCCCAGTAGTAAAAGTTCCCGAATAACTGGAACTATGGAAGAACACATGTTCCCCACAAAAATCAGCTGCAACACTGATTAACCTATTCTTAAATCTCTGATGAGACTGGAGGCCAACAAAAGGCCCACGCGGAAATCGCTGTTCAGGTCAATCGTTTTATAAAGATGCTTACTTTCTTAAAATTTTACAGAATAATCGCGAAATGTTTATCCTTGTCGCCAGAAGAACTTGAAGGCTGTAGACCTAGAAAGGCTAACGGTTCGCATGCCCCTCACTATCGAAAATTAGCTTTAAAAGCGCAAGTGGAAACTGCTAAGCATCTCCATTTATAGGCTCTCAAAAAGTTCCTCGACTCTCAAGATGAGGAAGCCAATCAGCGCGCGAGGGATGGGGCAGGACGTTTAACCACTTAGCCAGCATCTACACGGGAAGAACATCGACATCAGAACTGCTGACAAAAATATCAGATTTTCGATTAAAACAGTCTATCCAGAGGCCACACATACAGACGTAAAATTAGGTCTCATGGACAATCGACCATTCAAGTCACGTGCACAGCTCTGTGTAACTCAGATGTCAACTAATTCTTCCCTATTAAACACCAATGAGATTGGCGGGTTCACCACTCAGCACGTACCTGTATCAGTAATTCAAAGCAGTTACCAATCTATTGGGAAACAAGGTGTGGCATATCGCACACAGTGAAGATATTTTGGGGAAATAATTTGCAAAAATTGCTGTTCAGGTCAATAGTTTTATAAAAATTCTTACTTTCTTAAAATTTTACAAAATAATTTCGCTATTACGCCCACGCCCACTCTGAAAACTCCTTGAATCGCCACTCACATTTACATCGCCCTATCAGTTCTTTCCTTATTTACAAGCACAAAGATATTTTCAAGAATCCGTGCCGTCAACATTCAGTTGTCATTGGATACGACAATCTCACAAAATCATTTCACCATTGTCTAATGTGCTGCCTGCTATTCTCTTTGATAATAGTGCAAATATTAGACTACTAGCCTTATTAGTCTCGCTGAGATAAGGGTGTCATTGAACAAATTATGCTGGTGTCCGTTACTTGAAGTTTGGGTATCGCTGATAATGCATCAGCGCAAATTTGTTAACAGTATCCGGGCCCGTAAATAGAATGCTAAATGGGGGGCAGCATCACATGTTGGTCGAAGTGCAGAATCAAACAAAAGCACCCGCCACCCCCCATATCCACCACCATGCACCCAAAAGCAACGCACCCATCGCCAACGTTTCATGCTATCATTATGTATGATTACTGTGTTCTGCGGCTGTAGTATTTGAAACATCCTACAGCTGCAATCAGCCCTTCTTCGCTTTTGCCCACTGTGTCTTGTCCTCAGCCGAAATCTTTAGCTTCCCCAGGTCTATTCTTGACTTGAGTGTACCGAGTCCTGCTTTCTTCAGGTTATCTCGTAGCACGCTAAGCAGATTTATGCAATGACTTCCTCTCCGGGCTTTGTATTTGCTGGCTCTGAGTAGGGCGAATTCCATGCCTCTCTGTGCTGGCGTGTCTTCTGGCATTTTTAGCACATGGCCACACATGGGCCATCTTTGCTGGGCGACTTTTACAGACAGCGGCGACGTATTACACATCTTGTATAGGAAATTATAGTGTCTGGCCATCGGTATCCAGTGATGGTGCTTAGGTGCTTGGGGTGGCAGACATCGAGTCTGTCTAGAGCTGCCTTTGGAGCTGCCCAGCTGTTACAGCATCAAGGATACGCAGGTTGCATTGCATAAACGTAGCCTTTTTATCAAGGGCATCTTTGATCTACGAATCCATAGCTTCCGAGAAGGACTGGAAAGCTATGTTCCCCATGACACAGCGTGCAGCAATGTCAGCAGTACTGCAAAGCAGTGAGCCCAGGATTTTACTTTTCCTCCATGGTTCGCTGTCACGAAGTGGATGGTCAATTTCTTTAGTTTCATGCTTTGTGGATAGGTATATGTGGGTGAACTCTGTTTTGGTTTCATTCATAAAGAGATCCTCAATTTTTAGTTTGCTTGCAGCTATTTGGAGAAGTTCGTCCAGGGGTTTATTTTCCTCGTCTATGAAGTCCACATCGTCGGCATATTCCATCTCTAGAGGCAAACCCAGTATTGCTATCACTAAACAGCGTGAATACGACGAGCATCGACCCCGCCGTGCGGTGCAGACCTACTAACAGAGCCACCGCTACAACCACTGGAAGCATGTTAGTAAGCTGGCTTGGAGTGTTATCGAAGTCTCGTTGTGAATTATAGCCAGTCAAGTTCCATAAGGAAATGTCGCCACGTCGTCGTGTGGCAATAGATGGAACCATTTCTAGCTATACCCCGCCCATTTCTCGCTAAGATCCACCCTTGTTTTGCGCGTGTTGGGATCGATTTATATACTTTGAAGTTTGAACCATGAATTCTTAGAATGATAGTTTCAAGGTAATTATAGATGTATGCTGTTGAGTATTTTGAAAGTAATTGAACCGGGTTTGGTTGCTGCCCATGGCAGCAACACCGCCCGGTGAAATTAATGTCAAACTATTCAACGTAATGTTTATTAAATAGTAAACCAATAAAAAAACCCATACAATTCGTACACATGGCAGCCTCTTCACGCTTCATGACGCAGTATTCTCTGTAAATTATAATTGCGACGTCAAACTACAGCCTACTACATGCAATTGATTATGACGTCATATACTTGAGTGGCAGATCGGATTCATCCATTGCGTATGATTGACTCAATTTTCTGCCTCGAAGTCGCGAAGTAAATGTATTCCTGTATGCTAATCAGCTTAGTACTCAATGATTTCATTTATGCGTTTTCTTGAAGTATTTCACGGTCTTGTATTATTCTGTTAAATATTTCGTGAAAATACGCTAAAACATGTTAAAACAGTGCTGCTGTTGGCTGTAACCTGGTTTTCCAAACAAATACGTGACTTCATTCGCATGGCTCTTACATAATCCACCGACTTGTACCAAACAGTGAAATGTTAAGAGCTTTTATCTTTTTGTATGATAGTCGCGGACTTTGCTAAGTGCAAGAGCAATTGACGTTGGAAATGGAATCTAGAGACAGACACATGTCGAATACAAAGTGGTTAAGTTGTTGGAAGCGAGGTTACACCAATGGGCAAAAGATAACCGGTCACTACTGTCACGCGACCCCTCACTGTAGTTCACGTTCAGGTTCCATAGAAACTATCATTGGGAAGAGATTATGCTAGTGGTCTCTCAATTTTTCCAGTTCATCCATCCATAACTACGTGACGCGTAGGCTTACGCCATAATCATTACGTCATGATTGATTCGATTTAGGCCGTCTTAAACACTTAATAGTCCGTCAGGTTGTATGAATTGTATGTCTTTATAATTTAATAAACATTTTGTCGAATATTTTGAAACTAATGATTATGACCCTACACGCCACGTAGTTCATTATGGCGTCATATGATGGGTGGATAAAATGGAACGGTGAATTATCTGGAGAGAAGCCGATAATCTGATTGTTGGCTTGGATAAGCACCAGTTGAACTGTTAACGAATGCACGGCAATGCAATGGCACGACGGACGATGATGCAATGAAGGGAGGGGAGGGGGGTGGGGGTGCTGTCCGCTACACGAACTTCCCTCCCATGACTGTCCATATATCAGACAAATATGGATTCAGGTTGCTCCTTACCATTCGAGCCATTGCATGGCTGTACTAAGTTCAACAGTTTTAAGCATCGCCTGTCCATTGGGATGCCCATGACTAGATCCGAAGAGATGCAGTTGTACAACGCATATAGTATTGGCATGGCATCTGGCGGACAGATAACGAACATTTCTCACACCGTTAAAATAATCATCCAATTGTTTCTTTCGAACAAATTTGGTCAATAGAATGAGCCACGCCAAATATTTCGGAGAATAATGTTAAAGGTGTTAAATGTGTTTCTAAACCAGCACAAAATGGACGAGGATGTTTCTTATCAATAACTCTCAAATCTGCTCAAGGATAGAGATTGATAGGAAATTATTTCACGTAAACGCAACAGTTAACCCTTTAACACTCATATCAGCCAAAATACCTTCTGCAGTAGTCTTGAGAAATGTCCATTTGCAGACTAAGAGAAGACTATTTTTTGAAAATTTACAACGGGAATGACTGGCTCGATAACCGAGTCAGTCATTCCAGCGGTAAATTAAAACAATAGTCTTCTTTTGGTCTGCAAATGGATATTTTCTATGAGAAAATTTAAATTTTCTTGAACAAATTCGAGGGTTACCGTATGGACGATAGATGGGCGAATGGCAGAGATATGGACGAAGGATTATGTGTATAGGCCTACGCATTGACATGACCTCAGTTGAACATTTATTGATAGGCGAGCGAGTGGGTGGTAGATTAACTTAATATGTTCACTTATGTACCTTTCCAGTTTTAGCTATTCCCCACCCATCTCTAGCTTAGCTCCACCCACACCTAGCTTGTGTTGGGATCGATCGATCCCTGACCTCCCTGACTATCAATTTCCAGAAAGCTATGCAGGTAAGCTGTTAAATATTTTGAAACTAATTTGACTCGGTTCTGTGATGGCAGCAACAGCGCCCAGTCAAATTAGTTTCAAAATATTCAACAGAATGTTTATTAAATGGTAAAGACATACAATTCGTACAGCGTGTCGGGCTATTAAGTGTTAAAGATGGAGTAAATCGAGTCATTCTTGCTATAATTAGATTTGACGTCATCCTACACGTCACTTAGTTAATTATGACTTCGTATGACGTCGGATGATGGATGGATTAACTGGAAATGTCAATTGTACCGCTAGAAATGCATTCCTTTGTGAAGTGGCAATTTATCATATAACAAACTGACAAACCTTCTGACATTGACAAAAGAATTGGACGTCACTGTCCCGTGGATATCAGATTGGTATCATAGAACACGTCCCAAAGTGTTTTAAGATACTACCAACGTTCACTCGCGAGGCAGAATTGGCATATAATCAATCCATATGCTACAAATTGGAGATCGGTATTACCCGTAATTCGTCTGTTTTATATGATTCATGTGAAACGTTGAAAATGTACAAAATCATTTACAGTGATATTCGTGACGGGTCCAAGGCCTGCCTGAGAGTGACGAACGATAATGACTTGCGTAATGATGCTTATGGAATCAAAGGCAGGAACAAACTATTATCGAAATAAACGCACTGAGTCTGAAATGTCTACGGACAGCTTTGGACAGCTTAGAAGCGATTACCCCGACCGAACCATTACCAAGCAGTGTCATATACCAAAATAAAGCTAATGACGTCAGGATTCGGGAACTGGATAATGCCACTTTGCGAACGTTTAACAAATTGAAATAATTAATCCTTTAACTACCGCGGTAGTATAACAAAATTATACCCAATTTGATGGAAAACGTTTATCTATCTACTCACAGATAAAACCAATTATTTTGCCATCTGATCTCATATTATTGGTATTAAACCAATAGATAGATATTAATATCTAATATGATTGCATTTAATCTCTTAAAATATATAAAATTAACCCTTTAATGCGAAAATGGCTAAAACTCAATGTGGTGAAATTTAGTCTATGCAACCCAATCATAGCAAACCATTTTCGTGCTTTGATTAAGATTCATCAGCATTTCGTCGTGATTATATAACACATCTTGTTAGCAATTAGCTATAATGTTAGTAATAAGTTGATTAGACACTACTATTTAATCTGTTTAGCCAATGCGCATTGTTAGCAATCGGTTAACATTTGAATTTGCTATATATTTTTAAATCACTGGTAAATGACTAGATATAAAATGGTGATGTATAATACACTTTTTACAAATGCAAACACAAACATGAAACGATGTGGTCATCATTAGGTCAGTGTTGGGAACACATACACACGTATGCAAGGAATTCACGTACACATACGTAAGCATGCGAACTACCTAGACAATTGTAAACAGTGGTTGATATAAATTATCATTTAACTAGTTATACATACGTTACTATTTAATTATGTTTTATTATACCCCATCTTGATGTATTTATTAATGTATTGTATTTGTATGTATGGGAGACACGTGTATAAGACTTATGTCTTACTGTGCTCCCATTGAACAAAATAAAATTCTGTTTAAACCAAATCTCAAGCTGCCGTTATATTAAATACCGGGGAATCGGAATAGTACCCTATGTACATTTCACAACTTATTCTTTAATTTACCACTAAGCATACAATATAATTTAACTGTACCTTGGCTTATCCGCATCATAATTATTAGACGCTACTACTACTATGGATAATGAGATGTGTATACGAGGTCACGTCATCAGCATCATCATTTATTAATTTCAAGTGACAGACTAACTTGACAGTCACATGCTGCTGTACATGGTGATCATGGTGCAAGGCATGTGCAATTATTATCACATCCATGTTCCTGGCAGTTGCACACATAGTTGTTCATTGGCTCTGGAGCAGACACACTGACTCATAAATAGGGGATGCAGATTTTTGTGAGAGTCCTCATATCCATAGTTTCCAGGGTCTGGCAAACCCTGAAAATTCTTTATCAGCCTGTTTTCAGACCATGAACTGTTAAGCTATACAGAGTAGATGGAAAGAAAAGTTATCCACATTAGGTGGTAGTTTCTTTCCAACAAACGCTTTGCTTTGGGCTTTAGCCATTTTGCACATTATAGCATTAAACGAGCAGTTTTGTCCATACATTTTACCAACAGATGCTATGCAAGCAACTCGATCTTGGTTGGATGCTTCTAACCGCTCACCAAGATATGTCAAAGCCTGGAAGTTACTTGCTTGCTGAATCATTAGACGGACAGCTCTTCCTTCGCCATAACCATGAAAGCTACTAACAGTATCGCAACCTGTGAGGCAGTAAATAGACAACATCAATGCATGTTAGTTATGTCGGAGTAACTCATACAATTGATGCACAGGGATGAAGTGCTTCGAAGATTTATGCTTACCATCATATCGAGTTAAATAGTAAATTTCCTTAGCATGTATAGCTGGCCGGTGATGTACAAGAAGCACCAGAACACCCGCTTCCAAAATGTGGATGGTGCCAAAATTTTCTGCATAGATGGCATGAAGAATCTTTATGGTGTCCGCATCTTCATGGTTTGAAATAAGGGTTGCGAACTCCACCAGATTATTGGCTTTGTCTGTAGCATTTAGTGTTTCATCCAGTCCTCCACTCAGATATATATATATATAAATATATATATATATAAATATATATATATATATATATATATATATATATATATATATATATATATATATATATATATATATATATATATATTTATTGCTCTTGTAGTAGGGAGATAGCTTTAGATACTAGGACCTCTGTGTATCACTTTGCAAGATCAGATATATTTTCACCACGACTGACAAATAATTTTCAATCCTTTGGGATTTTCAGGTCAGGATGTACATGATGGAGATTTAACTTGACACTACCAGATATCTTCGATCTAGTACATCTTTTGTACCATGCGTTAGATAGGGATCAAACACTACATGCGTCTACGCTATAGAGTCGACATGTATCTTTGCCTCTGGTAATGAGATACTGAAGGAAAGCTTTAGCCATATCCTTTAACCATGAGAACCCTCTCAAGTGGAACCAGTCTCTTTTTCATTTATGGCTAGAAGTCTTAATTGTCCATCTAGTTGTACGAATTGTATGTATTTACTATTTAATAAACATTCTGTTGACTATTTTGAAACTAATTTCACTGTGTTTCTTCCATAGGCAGCAACATTGCCCAGTTAAATTAATTTCAAAATATTCAACAGCTTACCAGTATAGATTTATGGAAATCGAGATAGATTCGGTGAGGTCAGTGTTTGATTGATCCCAACATGGGCGAAGCATGGGTGGAGCTTAGCTAGAGATAGACGGGGCATGGCTTAAACTGGATTCAGTCATTAGTCGTAAGGCCTATTGACATTGATTGTGATGGTGTCGAGGATTGAATTTCAAAGAACAATTTCTTCTGTTTCAAACGTTGGTGTGAAGCAAGAGAATAATAAATCGTTTCTAAATGTTCTTTTCCCAGCCCAGCAGTGGCAACTCCTATATAATTGTTGAGTTGTCAGAATAGGCTTAGGGAAAATACCTTCCCGCATATATAATGTCAGAGGCTATAAGGAACATATGGATTCACGTTGTTCCTTGCCATTCGGATTACCGAATGTGCCAAGTTGTTACCACCAAATTGTTAAATGTGTTTCTAAAACAGAACAAAACCTACTAGGAGTTTTCCTGTTGAACTATTCTCAAATCTGTCCAATGGGTGGTGGTAGCATAATTCTTAAAGTATGGGCGATAAAAGGATGAATGACAACGATATTGACGATGGATACATTCACTGACATGAGCTCATTTGAACATTTGTTGGTAGGCGAGGGAGGGTGCTGTGGATATTAACGTAAAACGGCCGTAGTAGTAGAAACATCCTACAGCTGCAATCAGTCCTTCTTCGCTTTTGCCCACTGTGTCTTGTCCTCAGCGGAAATCCGTAGCTTCCTCAGGTCCATTCTTGACTTGAGTGTACCAAGTCCTGCTTTCTTGAGGTCACCTCGTAGCATGCTTAGCAGATTTATGCAATGACGCCCTCTCCTGGCTTTGTATTTGCTGGCTCCGAGTAAGGCGAATTCCAAGGCTCTCTGTGCTGGTGTCTCTTCTGGCATCCTAAGTACATGGCCAATCATGGCCCTTCTTTGCTGGGCGACTTTTACAGACAGCGGCGACGTATTACACATCTTATATAGTGCATCATTGGAAATTATGCTGTCTGGCCATCGGTATCCAGTGATGGTGCGAAAGTTTCTTACGTTTGTTTAAGATCACTCAGATTGTAAGAACTCAGAAAACCCTAAATATATCTACACAGTCACCGAAAATAGTGGAGCCAGTATGCCATGAGCCACGCTCACTTCATTATTGAGCGGCCGCATTTATATAAACGATGCTCAAGTTCGAGTGCTTCCACACTAGAACCGTTTTATGCACATACTTCTGTAAATTAAGTTCTGAGATTTATCAGGCATTGGGTTTTTAATAGGCCTTTGGTCTCTTATTGTACCGCTCAAATGCGTTCATATATCGGTATATGCAGGCTGATAAGCTTTCTGACATTGACAAACGAACCGAACGTCACTGTCCGGTAGATATCAGATCGGTATCATCAGAAGTTCATAATACTAATACGCCCAAAGTGTTTTAAGATGCTATCAACGTTCACTTGGCAGGCAGCATTGGCATATAATCAATCCATGGGCTACAAATTGGACTCTGGTATTACCCGTAATTCGCCTGCTTTAAATATTCACATCAAACGTTGAAAATGTCCAAAATCATTTACAGCGAGATTCGTGACAGGGCTGCCGTCTGTCAGAGAGTGGTGAACGAGAATGACTTGCGTAATGATGCTTATGGAATTAAAGACTGAAAGAAAACAATTTGGAGAGTCTGAAACAGTTGCGAATGTGATGTTTCGCTCTATGTCTAAAGAATGTGTACGTAGAGACATGCAGCTTAGTTCGGACAGTGGCACTCACTAACGCACGCATCCAGCTGGTCATATGAAGTAGTGAATTCCAAAATAGCAAAGGGATGACTGCTTATTCACGCACGCATGAATATCACAAAGAAGCATCTATTTCTAGCAACACCCCGGCGATTTATAGATAAGCTTCTTCCACCTTTACCCAAGTTGTAATGAATATTTCCAGTTTATCCATCCACCATATGACGTCATAATCAATTACGTGACGTGGATGATGACGTCATAATAAATTATGGCACAATGACTCGATTTAGTCCGTCTTAACCGCTTAATAGTTCGACGCGTTGTACGAATTGTAGCCTATGTCTTGTATGTAATATTTAATAAACATTCTGTCGAATATTTTGAAACCAATTCGAATGCAACAGCGACCAGTCCACTTAGTTTCAAAATATTCAACAGCTTACCTGAAATTCTGGAAATTCAGGATTCGAAGTAGATAAATCGATTCCAACACGCAGAAAAAGTGGGCGGAGTGTAGCTAGTAATGGGCGGGGCATAGCTAGAAATGAAACACGCTATTACGCGGTGCATCATGCGTGATCTTCTTCTCCAAAAGTACTGGCCGCCTTCAACTTGATGAAGATTATCCAGGTTTATGCATGCTCCAAGTTAAAAGCATGGTGTCGAAAACTATTTAGTAGGCCTATATTTAGCATTTGATTTTTTATGCATCGTGCATCTCTCTAGACGCCAGAACAATCTCCTTCATAGCTATCGTAAGTTTGTTGCTGTATTGCCCGTTTCTGGAGATCTCGTCATCGCACATAGTTAGAGTCTGGCCTGACCCGTAACCGGACCTCTGTCAGATATATGAATTGACTGACGGAGAGGGTTTGCTGGCCGGCCAGTCTATCCAAATATCTGTCAATATTGTTATAGGTCTGGCTCAGGGTCAGCGCAAATAGTAGCGTGTGCGTAGTGTTGTCACCGGTGATGGATGGATAAATATTTAGAGATAGTTTGGAGAATTATATATATAGTTCGTTTGTAGTCGTAGTTGTAGTTTGCAAGCATCACTTTAAATGTAATTGTAGGCAATATCGCATAGCTAAATTAAGCACGATGTTTAGCTATATTAATTTTTTAAGTTGAAAGTCATTTGTGAAAAATAGAAATTAAACGAAACTCATGAACATAACACATCACAAAATCGAGATGGCAATCTTTCTCCAAAATACCAGACAATAATTTGATGCAGCTGGATAAGAAGAATGCCTTGAAGGGTGGTCCAATGAACAAGTCAGAGACATACAACGATCTTGAAGGCAAATTCTTTCTAGAAGCGCAGGTTATCGTATGTCGCTCTTCGCTTTTTGAAAGATTTGGCCAAACAGGCTCAAGCTGCTGTGGTGAACCCATTATTGCAAAATGTGTGCATGCTTCAGCAACATGTCTCCCTCAAACTACAAAAGCTGTCAGAAGATTCAGTACTTCGCCAACCCAGTTCTGCGCTAATAACACAGATGCAGGTATATTGACAAAATACTTTGTCATTTCATTCCAGAACAATCATTAACATTTTATCAATGTCAGAGAGTTAACGATAATTTCAATGATTCAGTTATCAACAATGTAATGCTGAAAGCTGTTGAGGTGAGAAAGATGAGCGTAAAGAGACATCTTTGGCAGAGATTTAGGAATCCAGAGCAATTGCAATCTGTTTTTAAAGATGTTCCAGAGTCGAGCAAGTGCATGTTGAAGATGGCCCAATATTAGCTACCCATGCCATTGAGCTATTGGATGTTGATGCCATTCCATGGTAATATGCATTTGTGGAAGATCAGCCCCTATTGTGGATGCTCACGGTACATCCACTTCATCACTTCCATGATCATCTCAACACTTTCCACTATATGAAGCTAATGAGTGTATTTGCCTGGTTCTAGAGTTAGACGCAATTGAAACTAATCTCAATGTTTCATTCATGGAGCATTCCCGAGGAAAATTGAAATGGTGACAATGAGACTATTTGTCGGTTCTTCAGAATAATAACAGTAACACTGACAAGGAAAAACAGCTAAATCAGCAGTCTTTCATATATTACTCCTGTAGTAAAGAAAAAGAACTGAAGTAGTAGTCAAATGGAATAAAAACATTCTGCAATTAAGGAAACCCAGAATATATTTATGAATGAGGCAGGATAAAGGTGCAGGGAATTGTGTTACCTACAAAATATATGTTGCTGACATGTGATCAAAATAATGTTAATCTGTTTTTATGAAATAATATATACACATGTAATTACTAATTAGTATGTAAATGTGTAAGAAATGAATAATTGGTTAGTGATGTTGTTATGGGTTATTTCCCTTCTGACTATTCTCCAGTAGACGTATTAATGTCAGTTTATATCAAGGACACATTTGCCTTTAGTATTAGTATAAGGAATCCCAGAAACCACAGTGAGTTAAAATAATTACCAAGTTATAGTACTACAAATACGATATGTTCTAAAACCGTTATAGAATGTTGAGGTGATGTGGTTGGATTTTATACACAGTTACAATGTTACCTACGAACTACATGTTGCCTTCAAACCATATGCTAAAAGATGCATATATCGTGTAGTACATACTTGTGACTGAAAATATTAAGCCATGATCTATGTTAACTCAGTGTGATTTTATTTTCAATTTGAAACTGCTTTGCGTATTTCAGAATCAAGATTATGTTTTATGTCTAATTCCATTTGATTGATTCTTTTACATCATACTTATTGGCTATGACACGCACACTATCGCCTTCTTTAAAGGCACTCTTGATAAACTCTTCTAGGCCATCAAGTAAGTCCCCAACAGTCTTTATTCATTTCAGCACGCGATGATAACTTATGGAGACACGCCATATAATCCAGAAACACCTCTGTCTTTGATTTTCTGTCAGGTGTGAGTTCAAAGAGAAAGGTGTGCTGATCCACTGAGGAAGTCGTTAAACTTTCCAAGTCTCTAAGCATCTGTGCCTTGTTTGCTTTTGGTAAAGATCCATCCATGTTCACTAAAGTCATGGGTCTACTAGATAGCTTATAGATAAACAGCTGAACATGGAGATCAAGCTTTCTCACTTTTGATAGAATCAATAATCTACCGAACAATTCCCTGTCAGAGTCTTATCTACTCCTTGGGTGATCTTTTACCAGAATGCTGGATCTTTACTAACGTGGCAAGTTTGAGGTTCTTTATGGACATCCTAAATGGTTCTGTATTTGGCTCTAATCTGTCTTTAACATAGTTTTTGGGTGCATTTTGCCCGTTTCTTCTTTGCCGAGCCTAGAGAATTTGCTATATCACATGGTGCTACTACGCCAGCAGCAATATTCACTAGGGGTTTTGGCTCTTCTGCCTCATCAGACACATCAACTGAAAAGAAGGATTTCCATGTCGTTCCTTTATAATTTGAATTACTGCCTAGATATGTTTCTCATCTTTATTGATTTCAGCTGGACGCAAATCATGGTGAATCAGTTCTTGGTGATTATCAAGGTCACAGATGGCCTTAAAATCTGTAACGATGTCGCCTTTCACATGCACAGTAAGATACAACTTTAGAGTAGCCTTTTCCAACCTGCTAATGCCAATGACGACCCCTTGTCGTGATTTGAAATCTCTGACAAGCAACTGCTCAAGGCCTAGATCAGACCATACACTGTTGAATGTTGTTCGCTCTGATCATGTCACAACATGTTTATCATCTTGGAATAGTTGATGAACGTCAGGTAATGTTTCTGGTAGCATTTTCATCTCAGCAAAATATACCGGGCCTTGAGTAATAACGATGGTCACATGCGAAGGCGTAGCACAATATTTCCGCTACACACCTAACGTGACCAGCCCAGTTTGCAGTTTTCTCAGCAGAAATACAATCTAAAGGCAATTGTATGTCATCAATATACTGTAATGTGAGCGATTCTTTGTTCCCAATCTCTTGGAATTGAAGATAGATTAGGTCCCATCTCGTCAGGAAATCTTGGATTTCCTGGAACAATGCCTTTACCCTTAATTGACCATCTTCAGCCAGCTCTTCGGATTCAAACATATGGCACATCTCATCTTGTAATGTCTAGCAAAGTCCTTCTAATGTTTCAGCATCCTCCTTCGCCACCTTAGCTTCCTGGGCTGGCCAAGCAAGAAATGCTTCAAGTTGCATACGGATCATAGCTTCAAACATTAGTTTGAGCCAATGTACATCTCTTGTAATTCTTACCTTTCATGACCATGTCCATGGCATTTGGACCAAAAGCACCTCATTCGACTAACACATCCTGCAAGCCAATTACCTCATAGCACTTGCCCGTGATCTTCCAGTACAACTCCAAATGTGAACGCCTCCTAATCTGAGGATATGATGGTGGAACTCATCGCAATTGCGGAGACGGACTTCTTAAGCAACAATGTAGAGTTGGAGATCTAATGTGATGACAGGATGCACCTGATCTAAAGATAACATCAGCTTTACTAGAGATTTCAATACTGTGTAAATTGTATTCATATCTGTTGGCAGACCAGGTATCCTAGGATTATACGCAATACGAGTTCTTGCAGTACTCTTGTTATAACTTATCTCCAAAATAGCATGGAATCCACCCGAGCTCGGAATGCATTGCTGCTGCATAGGTTTCAATGGCTCAACTTTAACAGTAAATATTTTATTAGGACATAATCGAACAAATGTTTTTTTGTTTATCAAACATCAGTAGTCCTAGGAAAAGAAACAGATCATCAGGTACCATTGTTTCAACTCTCTGATGGCATATGTCTCTCAAATCAATACATGGATTTGCTGCAAGATCTTGGCATTTACGCACTGGACTATGCAGAGCTAGAGCGGTTTGAAATAGGACCACGTTTATTGAATCCCGTTGTGTAATGACAAGATCTGCTGTTATTGCTTCTTCAGTGGTGATCTGTTTTAGTGAAGCTATTTTGTTGATTGTTGCGTTTATACTACACACAAGGTTGACAGAGGATTGAGACTGAAATACCACTGTTTGCCCACAATGTTTTATAAGGTAGTTCTTCAGCTTTTCAGCACGATATTGTTGGTAATCTTCATAACCACACTTTTCTAGATGACATCGATAAACAGGAGTTTTTGTGGTATTTTCTTTCTAATGCTACACGATCATGGGGAGAGACATTTGCAACCAGTGTTATGTCACCAATTTCCTCGGCTGCTGTGCGTATTTTGTCTTGTAATGGGAGAGTAAGAATATTAACAAAGTGGGTATCACCAAGTTTCTTTTCACAGTTGCAAATGAAACATCTATTCTTCTCGAACGGTGTTGCATCTGACCTGATAGTAGTATGGTAATAACTAGGACCTGCTGATGTAGATGGTTCTCTACTGCATTGCCTCAAATTGTAGGAGGCTCGTCGTGTATAGTTTTGGTAGCATAAACGGTGATAACTGATAGGAACACAGAATCCAGTCTCAGTGATTGCTCCATACTCATGTCCAAATTTATATGGTTCATCCTTGTTCCCCTTCACACAAGTGTACAATGTGTGCAAGCCATATTGCATAGGAGAAACTAGATTGTCAGTACCTCTCTATAAACAAATAATGCAGATGGTCTTGACATCTAACTCTGTTAAACGTTTTTGTTTTACAGGTGATGGGCGGATATGTATACATGGGTTGGGGTCCAT
Organism: Chaetoderma sp. LZ-2023a; assembly: GCA_034401795.1. Classification (NCBI taxonomy): domain Eukaryota; kingdom Metazoa; phylum Mollusca; class Caudofoveata; order Chaetodermatida; family Chaetodermatidae; genus Chaetoderma; species Chaetoderma sp. LZ-2023a. Next base: position 92,070,877 of record CM067369.1, read on the forward strand.
TGTTTCAGCAAAATGTCATTTCCCGACCCATTGCAAATATGTCTGATGAGATTAATCTTTAATAAAATTTTATCCTCCTGCCAGTAGCAATATAAATTTAAGCACTGTATACCTTAGTTACTGGCAAGTGTCCTTGAATGGGTATATTTAGGAATAACTGGGACGTAAGTATCTTCTGTGTATTAATGCTTATAGAATATTGAGCTATTAGCTCTCCATATAATTCTCAACATGTCGTCTGCTTTACAGCTTTTCATTTACATTGTCGGAAACAATAGATTACGCTTCAAGTTGAAATGCAATACTATTTTTACATTGAATGACACCTTTGGAATTTACCCCGGAACATATGTGTTTGAACAAACAAATGCTTAATGTATATAAAAAACGTATTATACTTCGTGTATTAATTCATTTTAGTATACTAAGGCCTACCTCGTAGAATGGTTTTGTACTTACGGATATGCAGAAAACATGCATTGTGTCACCGGTTTTAACACATCTAAGTACTTACTGTGACGTCACAATGTTTTAATATTAAAGTACCATTAAAAGCTGAATATATGTTGTATCGCTCAAATAATTTAAATTAAATAAATTATAAGTTTTATAATAAACATATAAATGTGTCAATAATTAAATAATGTGGGAATTCTTTAAAAAAAGGGTTATCATAGCTAATCTGATTATTTCTAGGTGGTTAAATTGTGTTTAACCTGCTGTTGGGTAGCCGTATTCAGAGCGCTGTAACCTTTTAGTTAACCACACACCCACATGTCCAACATATATTTTCTGAAAGGTGAGATATAGACCTTTCATTTGGTACCCATGAACCTTCTCTTACAGAGGGGTGCAACGGAAATCATAATTAGGCTCCGTCTGGAGAATGGCCGCAAGACTATAGAGTTAGATACGCAGAGTGCTCATGCAAATGAACATCCAATAAGCAAATATTCACCGCCGGTGGTGTGAATTCAGAAAATCGCATGTGCGTGTGTTCTGGTATCTCAGACTGGCTGACGCAGACGACCAGCTGCATGTATAGCCTCCAAAATGGGACGCGACTATCTTTTGGTAACTGTAAGAGAAATTGAACAGACGCAAACTTATATATTTTTATCAGAAATAAAATTGCATTGGCTGTATTAATTTGAGACTTTTTTTGACCATGTAGTAGAATTCGTAACAAGTACGTATTATTTTGGATTAGGCGAGAAAATACCGAACTCTGAAACTCCGCATAAGCACTCTACGTATGTCTAATGCTATGGTACAGCTGTTCAGCGGGTGGGTTCATTTCATTTCTGCAATTTGCCAACAACTCTCAGCCGATCGTGACGTTTCTCAGTCTTTGTCTCATTCCCCTGACTATCACACGGTCCAATCGCCACGTTCTTTAATACCGTGACAGTCTATACAATACCGGGAGCCAATAATCTTTTCTATCATGACCCGAATTTAAATATTTTATCGTAAATAATATTTTATTGGCTATAATAGTCTGACAATTTATTCGACTAGGTCAGGGAACCCATGCACAGCAAAAAATATACGCGCGCATGCGCATAATCCACAGGATTTTAACAATGATCAGTAATACGTATTAGTTAGCACATAATGCAGGGGATTAAATGATGTAGAGTAATCATTCTGATAAACTCACAGAATATATTGGAATCAATTGTCGATTTTATCCTGAATTCTTTTCGTATGAAGACGGAAATCAGATATCAAAATTATTGCTCGCGGAACTAATGACGATCAACTATGTAATGATGCTAAAACATAAACGCCAATAAAATAGAATTCGAATACTTTGCTTGATTGTGTGCGAAAACCAGTCTTGCATTAAATGTTACGAATCTATTTTGAATCTGTTCCGTAGCGTAACAATGAAAGTAAGATTAAGCGAAGGAAAATTAATGAAGCAGACGTCCATTTGACATTTTAAACGCAGGAGACCATTGACAGCTATCAGAAGCAGACGGTAAATAGATAGAAAGTGCTGGATCTAAAGTTGGCATGCAAAACCTGTGAAGAATAGCATATCATTATTTGGCTTAAAGATAATTGAAAGGGATAGCGCTACATGGGTGTATGCCTGTGTTGGTTGTTCATTGTCTGCCCTTAAACCGTTTCTTTATAATCCCCATTAAATACTTGGCCATTTTGAATCAAACTCGGCTGGAAGGACCATATGGCGACACGATTCCAAGACTATATGCACATATTTGCTTGGCAATTTCTTGAATGGGTATTTAACATTTCCTCAAAATTTAATTGAAATAATTAGAACGATGTCTCCATTTTAACCATTGAGTCTAGTTGAACCGAGGTGGTTTAAAAAGAACTAGTGTGGTGAATTTCGAACCTGTATGCCGAAATCTAGCCAATCTATGTTCACCCGGGATTTTTCGAAATTTTACGGAAACGTTTAAAAGCCTACTCCATATTAGACGTCGGTACAAATATATTGAGAACTTTCCACTAGATGATTGTTCGGGCCAGTCAAGTGGACAGCGTATCTAAACAAATGCAGGTCCTTCTCTTTGGTTTACCTCTCATAACTTTGGTTTGCTGATATCACACATTTAAATTAAGGAAAGGGTTCTGTAAAGATAACGAAACACGCGTAAGTTCGAAGTGAAGGGAAATGTTTATTCTAGACACGCTATGCGCTCAATTATTTATCACTATGAATTTACCCAAAAACAACGTGACTAGTAGACGCGACACATATTTAAGCAAACTAATTTTATAATCTATCTTTAATTAAATACCGATATAGACCACTAGTTCGGCTTTCAAAATTAGGAACATTTCTGCAAACTCGTTGCACAAAGACCCACCCTCACCCAACGAGTCTGTTATACGCTTTCGGATCATAGAATATTAGCGGTTAGACTAACCTATTCTTGTCCGCTCAACGAAATCTTCCGAGTTTTGTAACGTCAAGCTTTGTTAGAATTTTGCTTTAATAAGTCAGTCATGACAATGTGCTCCACTTCTAGCAACTTTCCTTCTGCACTTTGTCCAAGCAATATTGGAATCACTTTCTAGCCATACCCTGCCCATTTCTATCTAAGCTCTGCCCACTTTTTCCCCGTGCTGGGACAAGACACGGTGGGCAAAAGCGAAGAAGGACTGATTGCAACTGTGTGGTGTTTCTACTACTACAACCGCAGAATACAGTAATTATACATAAGTATTTAAAAATATCATAGTAACATTTAGGTTCTTACAGTTCTTGTTCCACCATGATCCAATTACTCTGTAATATAGTTGTATCGGAGACGCGGTTATAAAATCTGTTTTATCGCGCTCCCTCGCAGACAAAAAATTAATTCTGTTTAAACCTATTTGTAAGCTTGACGGACTATTCGAGCTTCACATCGGATTATTTCTGTCAATTATGTTTGTGACGTCAGTCTACACGTGACGCAATCTATTATGATGTCATATGCTTGAGTGACAGATTTGATTCATCCATTTAGGAACACACCACAACGCCCATGTGCATGTTGACGTTGATGGTAGATGTAAACTAGATACTGATTGAATTACTGCATTTAATAAGATGCATGTCAACCACGTGAGAAAACCGATCATCATATAGACAGGCACATAGATGGATGTTGGATAATCGACGCAGCTTCCATTCATATGTGAATTGCTGCTACCTTGTATCACAAAGTTGGGTATTCAGACCATTGTCCATATGGATCAAGCCCAATGATGATGGACCATATCTGGCAAGATTGCCATTTGGGTAGTGATCTTATGTGACACACTTGACCTGCACATGCAAACACAGAGGACACGCTCTATGGCCTGGTTGAGATGTTAAGAAAAATGGTATACTTCATCCTGACCAGTGGTATGGCTGTCTGACAAAACGGATCGAGCGAGGAAGAAGAAGAAGAAGGAGAAGAAGAAGAAGAAGAAGAAGAAGAATATAAGAAGAAGTATCTCAATTCGTCATCCGATAAGTTTCCAGCGAAAACGTGAAGTAGGCCTACATGACACGAGTGGTAAGTAGATCATTGCCCCGCCCCCCCACCCCCCCCCCCCCCCCCCCGGTTCCAGCCTTTGTTCTAAATGTTTGAGCGCCTGGATATGATTTATGCATTATATGGTACGTGCTGTGTGTTGATTTGTAACACGTTGAATCAGCGATAAATCTTGAGAAGCTTAGCCCATTAATGAGCGTGTGTGTGTGTGCGTGAACGTACGGAAGTGCGCTATATGTTTTGCCACCCCGCCCCACTCCAACCCCGTCCACATGTGTGTCCATATCGTCTTGGAATACCCTGAAAACCCTCAGGGATAGGTTGGCTTAGAGAAATTCTATTTATTATCTTTGGGTTCATCCGTCTGGTTTTCGTTTGGCAACTTAGAGTCTACAGAGTACGTTGAGGAAATCTCGTGGATAGGAAGAAGCCCATCATTTTCAATTGGATCCGTCCGCCTGTACGTCTTGCCAACCATGATCTAAATACATGCAAATGATTGATTCGGTAGATAACCTAGCTTCTCTTGGTGACACTGCATGGTTATGGTGCTAGGCAGAAAACTGTCTGAATCAGCTCGTGCGTACGTCTTGTTATTATCCGATATCTATGCAAATAGTTGTTTTATTGTTTTATTTGGTAATAAATTGGATAGATATGCTTATCAAATGCGTCTGTTGGTCGGAACTAATTGCTTCTTTTTAATAAATGCGGAAAAGAGAATATTGGCAATGATCCTCAGAGTGACGCGTATGTTTGGACACGTTGGGGAGGGGGTGGGGGTAGATAGAAGCCTAGGCTTTAGCTCTCCTGGCCTGAAACGCCAAGTGAGTTTATGCCATGCCGACCGTCCGTCGTCCATCTGTCGTCCGTCATATGTCTGTCTATTAACTTTTTCTTTAAAAGCCTACTCCACTTGACCGATTTTAATTAAACTTGCCTGGGAGCATTCTAGCATGGTAGGTCTGCGAACGTCTATTCAAAATTTTGATTGGTCACTTTTTCCGGTGACCATCTTGAATTTTCAAAAAATTATCCCGAAATCCTTTAAAACGCTACTCCTCCAATATCAATTGGCTGATTTGGACGAAACTTGGGTGAAATAATACTGTCGTAGTACGCTTCAACACTTCTAACGAGAATTTTGATTGATCAATTTTTCTGTTGGCTATCTTGGATCTTCCAACAGATTTTGGGAAATGATCGTCTCCCTTTCAACTTTTTCTTTAAAATCCTACTCCTCATTAACCGCTTGACCGAATTTAACAAAACTTGGCAGGGAGCATCCTAGGGTGGTAGGCCTCAGAATTTCCGTTCATAATCTTGATTGGTCGATTTTTCCGACGGCCATCTTGGTTTTTACAAAAATTATCGGGAAATCCTTTAAAACGCTACTCATCCAAGAACAATGGCCCAATTTCGACGAAACTTGGGTGGAATAATCCAGTCGTTGTATGTTTCAACAGTGCTAATGAGAATTTTGATTGGTCAATTTTTCCGGCGACCATTTTGGATTTTTAGAAAATTTCGAGAAATCAGTTAAAAACCTACTCCTCATTAAGCACTTGCCCGATTCCAAGCAAAACTCAGCTGGAAGGATCATAGGGTAATATGCTTCCAAACCTGTATACATAATTTTGAATGGTCAATCTTGAATTTTCCAAAAATGGCGGGAAATCGTTTAAAGCGCTAGCCCCTACTTCTCATTAACTGCTTAGGCAATTTCAACCAGACTTGGCTGGACGGATACTAGGCTGAAAGGTTTCAGAACTTGTATGCGTAACTTTGATTGGTCAATTTTTTTCGGCAACCATCTTGGAAATTTCGGGAAATCAGTTAAAAGTACTTCTCATTAACCACTTGGCTGATTTTAAGAAAACTCGGTTGAAAGGACTCTAGGGTGCTATTCTTCAGAACTTGTATACAAACTTTTAACTGCTTGATTTGTTTGGGTGGCCATCTTGAATTTTCCTAAAGATGCTGGGAAATCGTTTAAAACTCCATTCCTCATTAACCGCTTGCGCAATTTCAACCAAATTTGGTTGGAACGATACCCTCTAGAAATCATATTCAGAATTTTGATAGGCCAATGTTTTGGCAGCGATCTTTGACTTTCTGAAAATTTTCCAGAGTGAACCATTTAAAAATGGTGCCCCTAATCAATGGCCCAATTTCACCAAACCTTGGGTTGAAAGATCCTGTGACGATAGGTTTCAACATACCAAACGAGAATCTTGATTGGTCAATTATTTTGGTGGCCATCTTGGATTTTCCGAAAATTATCCATCATGTCTATTAAAATGCAAATGACTCAAATGCTAATCGTCCAGGTGAGCGCCACAGGCCCTTGGGCCTCTTGTTTAGTTTTAAAGGCAAGACAGACATGCGCTGCCAATTCTGATGAACGCAATGGAGAAATCCGACCTGTCAGTGACATTATTATAACAATAATGGATGGATCCGATCTGTCAATCAAGTATATGACGTCATAATCAATTACGTATCATGTAGGCTGATGTCACACTCAAAATGCATAATGAATTACGTAATTATCTATGTCATGAAGGTTTAAGTCCGCCAAGTGTATGAATTGTGCTTCCAATGAATTTACTATTTAATAAACTTTCTGTTCAAAATTTTGAAACTAATTTTACAGGCCGTTGGTGCTACCATATGCAGGAATATCACCAAGTAAAACTAGTTTCAAAATATTCAACAGCTTACATCATAATCAGTTACGTCACATGTATGTTGACGTCACAATTATAATGCCACTGAATGACGTATCTAGCACCTTCATGAACATTAAAAAATCCGTCAAGTGTACGAAGTCTACGAATTGTATCCTTTGTTGGATTTACTATTTAATTTAAAAATCTGCTTAGCATAGGCATAGCTATAGGCAGCAACAGCATTCAGTCAAATTAGTTTCAAAATGTTCAGCAGTTTACCTGTATAGTAACTTTAAAAATGGGATTATGAAAATTAAGGTTTCAAAGTCCATCCCAAAACGCGCAAAACGTGGTTGGAGACTACGTAGAAATAGGCGGGCATAGTTAGAAATGGATCCCTGGATACAGCCGTTCCGCGATTAGCTGTTTATTGAACGGACGGAAAATCCAACAGATTTGAACGCGGCTTTGTACGGGATGACCGTGGGCGGTGAACGTTGCTTCTGCGATTTGACTAGCTCATGCCATTTTGAAACAAAAGATCGGCAAGCGTCAACTTGTTCCAGCCAGTGATTTCTATAATTTAATAATCGCGAGATGAAGGCATTAATTGTCGCACAGGAAAACGGATCTGTAACGGTTTAAAGCGTAAACAAGTTTATCACCACAGCGCCATAGGTCAAAGCACCCTACCCATACATCAATAAGCACACGTAGGTGTGGAATCAGAAGTACCGTATGTTGACCCAGTGGAGGGTGTGTGGTGTGCGCTAAACTATGAGTTGGGCCAAAACCTAGGGGTTGGGGGCGCTATGGGGATACCCTGCGGGAGAGGAAAAAACCGCAGGTGGGGGATGGTGGGGGATGGTGGAGATGTTTTTTCTTTAAATTTGTTACTAATGACATTCCAAATACTTAAATAATCGTTCATCCTATCTGGGGAATGGAATAGCATTGTGGCTTGAATTTTAAGCAATTTATCATTTGCCAACTGTATAAAGTATGATAGATATTTCTGATGAGGAAATATCTGATGGGAAAATATCTGACAAGATCGGTATCAATTTAAGATAAAGGTAAAAAAATATGCCACAAATCCTAGTTTTTGCTCACAATAAATATTCTAACCATATGTCTCTAAGTGAATCTGCTCTGACACCGCAAATAGACGAAATTAAGTATTTGTTAGGTTTGAGTTTGAGCGCAATCACCCCTCCATTCATCGTCCTATTGCACGGGCCTAGTCCTCCCACTCCGTTCCCATGGAGTACCGTGATTTTTTCTTATCGATCAATGCCATCGACGGAAATTGACTGGCATAAGGGTGTTAGTCTACTTCCACCAATGAAAGTGCTTGATTAGAAATAAAGGAAATCTGATTGACAAATTGAAAACTGCGTATTCCACGTTGATTGGCTCTGTAATGTTGCGGCATATATCATGAAATAAAAGAACTGCAATTACGTTAACGTACATTGGAGAGGAGACGATTGGCCATGGTATTAACGTGATTGACTGGTAATGAGTATGGAGGGGTTCAAATCCCGCTCAACTGCCATGCGATCAGGTGGCGAATGAGAAATCGGTGGAAATATAGGCAATCTCCATCACTCCTTGTTGTCTCTCTCCACCCAGGAGAATAAATGGATGCCAGTGTAAAACTGGGGAAGTTACCAATAATAGACTGACATATAGACCAGCCTAGATATGGCGTGAATGGGACCTGGAATCAGGGACTCGATAGACACCAATCAAACCAATAATAACTTCCACGTACATCGGAGCTCTGCGAGTGGGCGTATGTTAGTACAATCTGAATTTATAATTTCTCATCACTGATTTTTTGCGCGTGCTCCTTCAATAGACGCTCACTTTTTACTTTTACGTCGGTTTGAATCATTTGAAACTTTAAAACTTAAATTCCGTGACGTCAGCTATTTATCATAACGTCAGGTACTTAACTGACGGATTAGATCCAGCCCTTAGTGAAATCTCCAGCACAAAACTGTTATCACTTTCGCTTACAGCTATTAATACTGCTATTCATCGCTTTAGAATACAGGAAATGGATTTTTGTACCGAATTTTCAGTTGTGGGGGATCCCGGACCACCCACATTGTAGGAGGGTCATACACTTGAGTCCCACCCAGATCCTAACACGTCTAAAATATTGATATGATATGATATGATATGATATCGGATTCGGCTGTTTGCATTGGGCTTAAAGCCAGTCAGCCGATCCTAGTAATCTACACTTGACTGATAATTTCATATGTGTGCATATAGCATATAGGAACTGGCTCTTTACAGTTTAAATTTTAAATAAAACCAATTGTTTACTATATTATATACACTATTGTACAACAATATAATACGTGCTCCGGAAAGAGCTCATTTTACTTCCGAGCCATGCCATTTCTCTAAATACATGTAACTAACGTTTCTATTTTATTTTAGTTATTCCTTTGTTCACTTAACTAATCCATGTTTTCTTTTATTTACAGATGTGTTTCCACATCCTAATTTTCTATCTCTCATTTGTTTTAAAACCCGATACGTTTTCATAACTCTAACTGTTGTTCGTACATTCATCCACTTCTTTCACACAGTATTTCTATTGTGTTTTCACCTTATGCCTGACTTCTACAATTACTGGCGTGGTTCCACACCCTTTCTTTCGCTCAGTATTAGGCTAGTGTGATTTCACACCCCGCCTAACTTGTACACACCCGCATATCTTTCACTCGATATTAGGCTAGTGTGGTTCCACACCCCACCTAACATTTACACTGGCGTGGTTCCACATCATGCATATCTTTCACTCACTATTAGGCTAGTGTGGTTCCATATCCTGCCTAGCTTTTACACATCCATTCGTTTGGTGGTGTGGTTTCACACACTGCTTAACTTTCACACGGTGTTAGGCTAGTGTGGTACCACGCCCCTCCTAACGTTTACACATTTATACAATTGCTGGTGTGGTTCTACCCACTACACAACTTTCACAGACTTATTCAATGGCTAGTGTGGTTCCACACCCTGCCTGCCTTACACTCACAGCTGATTCGTGACCAATTTCAGTACCTGGGCCTATTGTATGACATACACATACCGCGCCCATTCTTTGTCCAGTCTGGCTTTAAAACTGTTCAGCGATGGGGCGGTTACTGTGTCGTCTGATAGTGAATTCCACTTGTCCACTGTCCTTAGTGAGAAGAAGTTATGACGTGAGCTTGTCTTGCAGTATGAATGACCCCGTGTTGTCGTGTTTGCATCTAGTTCATGAATTGACATACCTACTGCATGGATTCCGTGGGTATACTTGTATACTTCTACGATGTCGCCTTTCGTTCTTCGGTATGTCAGACTAGGTAGGATGAGTTTCTGCAGTCTGTCTTCATAGCGGAGCTGGGACAGTGATGGGATTAACTTGGATGCCCGGCGCGTATTAATGTTTAGATCCACCACTGCATGCGTGTGTGCATGTGCGTGCGTGGATGTGGGCGTGCCAGCCCGCGCCTGTGCATGTGCGCTAGGCTATGCGTATAACTAGCGTACAGTCAAGCGTATACTGGAGACGGTCGTCTCTAAATTCCACGGCATATGGGCCCTTCTCGAGAAAAAGAGGGAGAAATCAGTGAAGCAGCATAACTATGATATACATCACTACATTTGACTGGTATGTTACTTATACGATGACAAATCACGAGTTTTCCTTTCTGACAAGTAATCTGATGATTTCCCTGGGCTATTGACTGCAAGAGCTAGGGTCAACTTAAGCATTTTCATGACGATACCAGCCTAAACCGGCCTCTGCAGTGGTCTTGATGAATGCCAATTTACAGGCCAAGAGATGACTATTTTGAAAATTTACAACTGCAATGACTGGCTCGATTATTCCAGTGATAATTTTCCTTTCGCCTGCAAACGGACATTCAATTAGGAAATATTTTGATATTCTTGATAAAACAACAGGAAAACCACATACTATGGATTAATGATGGCTGTATCTGTTTCTCTGCTATGCCTCGGCTATTTATAGTTAAGCTTCACTCACTTTTACGTCTGTTGGCGCCGATTTATATACGTTAAAGCCTAACTTACAAGGGATCCCAATTTCAAGGTAATTATACAGGCACGTTGTTGAATATTTGGAAATTAAATTAACTCGAGGCTGTTGCTGCCTATCGCAGTACTGCTCCTAGTCAAATTATTTTCAAAAGATTCAGCAGAATGTTTATTAAGTTGTAATTTCATAAAAGGACATACAATCTGTGGTGGACTTTTTGGTTTTTTTTGGTGGAGGTATATGTCAGTATGATTGTTACGTCAGTTAGGACCTGACGTTACATACATGAGTGACAGCTCAGATCCCTCCCTTTAGTGTTTCACAAACTTTCACACATAAATGTGCTTCGTCATGACCATGTACATTTATGCATGACACATCGTAAAATGAATTATGACCTCTCTTCTTATCATGAAGCTGTCTCTTTGGCATACGGTATATAACCGGTCCGGTTCAGTTCAAGCAAATTGGTTTCAAAATATTCAATAGCTAAGTAGAATATATATATATATATATATATATATATATATATATATATATATATATATATATATATATATATATATATATATATATATATATATATATATATATATATATATATATATATATATATATATATATATATATATATATATATATATATATATATATATATATATATATATATATATATATATATATTTTAAAACTAATTTGCCTGAAATTAGATTCTGAGAATGCAGGTTTTAAAGTTTCAACTCCATTCCATCATGCATACAATGAGGGCGGAGCTTACCTAAGAACATTTTCATATCGTGGATGTTACTAGAGTGACAATGAAAGGGCACCACATGCTTATGCACTGTGGGCACCCATAACACTGAACTATGCTGAAGCAAGAGATGAAGTACAGTGGGTGCTGGATGGAATGTCATTATTCACCCTATCCCATTGTCACGTCTGTCATCTATAGCCTATAAATATAAATCCTCCCATGTAGGCTTCCATGGTCTCGCAGAAAAATAGAAATTTATAATTTACAACGATCAGTGTGGGAGCGGGGTATGGGTCCTATCTTGAACACATGGAAATTTGAAACCGTCCGATACTTTAGGAAATCTGATAGGTCTACTCTGAGAAGCCATGTCCGGCATTCTATTTCATTAATAACATCATTATTTAGAGAAGAAAATTAGCGTTACTTTGCTTAAACACCCGCCAGTAATTGAGGAATCCAGTTTCTCAGTAAATTATATGATGTCAAAATCAACTACGTAATGTCTAGTCTGACGTCATAATCAATTACCTCATGAATGACGTGATATACTCCGTCACAAACGCTTAATAGTCCGACAAGTTGTACAAATTGTATGTCGTTACTATTTAATACCCATTCTGTTGAACATTTTAAAATTAATTTGAAATAAATTAGTTTCAAAATATTAATCAGTTTACAGGTGTAGTTTTCTGGAAATTGGGATTCAGATTGTGCAGCGATCGTTCAATCCCAACAGGGGCAAACTGTAGCTGGAGCTTAGCTAGAGATGTGGTGGTGGGAGCATAGATAAAACGTGATTCCTCTATAGCTGTGGAGGCTCTCCAGCTGCCCTTTCCTGAATCTGGCCCTATGCAATCCGGGTCTGTGAAAAATTCTAAGAATCGGCGCATCTAGAATCGGCTATGAAGGCTATGAAGAAGCAGTTATGTATTGAGGCTTGTAATAATATACTCTTCATATATACTATCCTATAGTGCGAAACGGTGAAGAGATATTTAAATAGCAACAGTTTCCATAAACAGGATATATAGAGTGATCCGACATGTCATTCAAGTATCTGACTTCATGATCAATATAGGAATCCAACCTGCCATTCAATTATCTAACGTCATAATCAATTCTGCCACTAGTAATCTGACGTAATAATCATTTTATTAAAATGAGACAACAATTCGATTACACCCGTTGTGTTCTTTTTTGTTTGTGGCCTAAGGCAGTTTGTGCAAAAGGGAACATTCATCAAACAGTTTAGCTGCTGATACAGCTGTCTCTGAATTGATTTCTGTATCAATCTCTAGTATGCACTTAGTCATATCCGCCTTCTTTCATTTCCTCATATTTCCATCATCTTTGAACAGTGCAGGAGATACTGTTGCAAGTTCATGTGAAAACACTCTTTTGTTAAGAGAGAAACTATTGAAATATGGCATGGACACAAATTGATGATGCAACGAACGCCACCACCATATATTTTGATGGACTTTCTAATTGCATCACATCTTTTTGCTTATTCTATCCTCTTAAACCTTACAATGCAGTCCTAATTCTAGGGCATTATCTGCCTTGATATGCCCATCAGATAGACCTCCTGTCTTCCTGACTTCACTGTCTCGACCAGCTCTGAAACGGTTGTTCCTTAGAAAGAATGCCCTGAAGGTTTCCTGGCTTCAGTATTATCTTTTAATGATTCTTGGATACATCTCTTTATGATGTTCTGTCCAGGACCCAGCAAACTTACTCCCAGGAAGGTAGTGTAGAGGTAATTTAGAGGTCATTTATTTAACCTTCAACTAAGCTGCTTTCCAGATGTAGGAATTGTGGGGAATTTTTTCTGCAGATACTAGAAAATAGAAAGATAACTTTGAAACACAAAATTGGTTGTTAACTAAAATGTCCAGGTTTAGTAAAAAGCATGTCGATACTTACGGAACTAATATGCGTAGCCAGAAATTAGTAAACGCGTACGTGTCTGCTAACGGATTAGGCAGTGAAATGACTCCGCTACCTGAAGAGTGGAGGGGGTGGTGCAAATTTACTGAAGGGCGAGTTATCCGTGTCATGAGAGAAAATCGGCCACCAGCAGGTGATGAACGCATACGTGTCATTAGATGGAATAATCATACAAACATGAGTATCACTCTGTGCAGTTGCCAAAACACGTCATAGAGTGCCCGAAAGTGAAAGCGTTTAATACATCCTGGTCTACCTGTGTATCCAGAGCTGTATAAAAACAACTGTTGATCTGATTTAACGTAAATTTTAATACAAATAATCGCATGGTATGAGAATCTGAACCCCCCCCCCAAAAAAAAAAGAAGAAAAACAGAAGTTATTTACAATATAGCAAAAGCCAGGAGTGTGAGGGTTTGCAATCTTTGATTGCACTTGGTTACCATGCATATTAACGTCAGGTGACCTCCCCCTTCATTTATGAACGTACCACTTTCTGTATAACCATGTGGCACTTTGTGACCTGGGTGTAAAGAAATACAGTTGAAAATTGGAACTTGATAGTCTACGATAATTCTGATGGTAAGGAGAATAAATTATGCAATGGCTTACACACTACAATGACCAATTCTACTTTGATGGGAGATAAAGCTGTATGCATACATTCAGTCATTCAAGCAAGTGTCTTTCCATGGCAGTTGACACCGCATGTACCACATGAAAGCTTTGCACACTCTAATAAACCAACAAATACATCATCTTTTGATATCCCGAAACAAATTTAGAATTTCTCTGATTCGTCTTCCTTTGTAATCTTCTCCTCTAGACGGTATACAAAGAAATATTCTTCTATTACTAAGAGAATGCCAAGTAAACACAGATCAATTATCGGATTATCTCGCAGTGGGTTATCCAAATGAATCAAACTGTTATGGCAATGCTTATTGGAATAAAGTATTATATGTTTCATCAAACTAATGTTATATCGCTAAGAGGTGAGGAGGAAAAACTACAACACAGCTTATTGTGCCGGTACTGGGACCCCACGTGGCCAATACGGGCCGGTATTGGGACAGAACGAGCACAATAAGCTATGTTGTGAGGGAGGAACCCTCAGCTTCTGCCATACAAATACATTCTTCGAATTGATCCCACCATACTGTCAATTTGACAACTCCTTGAACTTGTGACAGCAACAGCATATAGAAACACCAGCAACATTCTATCAGGCCTTACGCAAATGAATACATACAAAAGAATACATTCAAACCCCACACATGCAACCCCAATCGTATTTTGTAAACAGATCGAAGCGAGATATCGAGATATAAGACTTTAATTTTTTGTAATCTTCAAGTATCCAGAATTTGAACTGATCAATATTTTCCGGTAGATTGAGATATATTTGTACAGTTCACGAATCTAGGAGATAGAAATGTTAACATTTACACGATACTGTGACAGCATAATGCTAACTTAATCTCCAGACGTGATGCAATACAGAGACAAAAGCCTCATACAAAGATGCTTGATTACGTTTCGGAAGCAATGATTGGTTTCCTTTAGCACGGCACGACAACCGATTCTTCCACAAAGCTGTCTTGACAGATTCATTCATTATGATAACATGTGTCGACCCTTTAAAGTAGTGTCTCTGTAACAACTTGTTAAAGACTTAATAATAAAATTATATAAATCTAGTGTACGGCAAGGTCTCTAATTAACTGTCTGAACGCTGCAAGCCACCAGACAATAAATTCAATAATTATGGACATGCTGACTATTTTGAAATAATTTGGCTGAAGGTTGTTGGTGGATTAAACCCTATGGAACATGTAGTGTGCAGAATTTCAACAGGCAGATAGTTAATATCCATGAAGAGAAAAGCAGGACATGCTCTAACCGATAGGACACATTATCTTTAACAAACCTGCAGAAGTACTCACCACATCTTTGCTGTGAAATACCTCTTGTCGTTTATTATAACTACTAATTACTATATAACACACACACACACACCCTCTCTCTCTCCCCCCCCTCTCTCTCTCACTCTCTCTCTCTCTCTCTCTCTCTCTCTCTCTCTCTCTCGCGCTCTCTCTCTCTCTCTCTCTCGCTCCCTCCCTCCCTCCCTCCCTCTCTCTCTCTCTCTCTCTCTCTCTCTCTCTCTCTCTCTCTCTCTCTCTCTCTCTCTCTCTCTCTCTCTCTCTCTCTTCCATTGCCCATATTTAGCATTAGATAAATACTAACTGATTAACCAGGGGTGTCACCAGGATTGAAAACTAGGTGGTGCGTGCGGGCTAAACATAATAAATACCGAAAACAATACAGGTTATTAGAGCAAGTTGTACTGTCAGCATGTGTGTGCATCTACCACATTACATATACCCAATATTAAATTGAATTGATACATGAAAGTCACATGGATTCATAAGTGATAATATGTTATGTCTCAGCTTTTGTGGAGAATCTTAGAGGGGGTTGGGGTTGGGGTGGGGGTGGGTGGAGGCTTGCCCATGGTGACGATCCTATGCTTAACAAAATTATTGCAAGGTCAACATTAAAGTTAATCAGTCAGCTCCAAGGACGCGCGCCTTAGCAATCATACAAACTACGTCAAAGAAGGCAGTGCTAGAGTTATCGAACACCAGTGATGGATCCTGTCATCAAATGTTTATTTACTTTTATGATATTTGAAGAATTCGAAATGTGCAGCTCGTTGGCTATTGAGTTGGCGCATATAAACTTATATAACACACGAGGTGCAAGCGCTATTATTTAAATGATACACTGGAATAATTGTGGACATAATTCTCTTTATTAAATTCATAAGTGTATATGAATAACATCTCGATAAACCACCATTATAGATCTTTTGTCTTTTGTGGTCACTTGTCATTGAATGTTCCTGTATATAGCCTTGCTATAGCGCTTTGACAATTTGAACATAGTGGATTCTCAGGCCAACCCAACCAACAACACCACCACCACCGCCGCCGCTGCCGCCGCCACCGCCGCCGCCACCACCACCACATCCACCACGGCCGCCGCCGCCGCCACATACAGTCACCATCACCGCCACCATCCCTACAATCCACTACCGCAGGAAACATATGAGTAATGAACTGGCTAGAAATGTCACCGAAATATGTCAATCTGTGATTAATTCGCAATTGAATACTAAGGCGCGACAATCGGCAATTGTGTTTGATTGATTTCGTGTTCTACCGTGTAGGTTGTGTAGTAAATGTGTTCCTTTGCCATCGTTGTAACCAACTTAATGTGTAATGAATTAATTTAGCCATCACCTGGCATATAAATGGGCATGCTCAACTGATAAACCGTAGAGTTTACTTAGCTATAGTCCACGAGTCGAACACGTCTTATTCTTCATCTATCACCGTATCTTATTCTGTTCTGATGTTTATTTTGATAGCTCTATTGCTTGTAACACGGCTCTCAAAGCGAGTTTGAATATTCACTCTCATGCAGAATATTAAATCTGACATCCAACATGTAAATGTTGAACATTTTGTAACGTATTGGGGCCTGAACAAGAGATGTTGGAGATCACAAATCAAGAGACTCGATAAAGTGTGACATTTGGATTCTAGTTTACTATACCTTCTCACATTCCAGAGGTACACGTGGTGGTCTTCAAATCACCATTAAAAATGTGGCTTATTATACAAGTAGAGACCTATACAATAATAGACAACCGATAAAAATTCCATGACCAATTCAATGTTTCCAGTAATGCGAAAGGGCTTACCAACATATACGCTGTCTCGCCGTAAAGGAAACATACTGCATTTGCTGCTGTCGTAGCTGCTTGTTTCACGGCTGCTTCTGCTACTACTTCTGCTGCTGCTGCTGCTGCTGTTGCTACAACACTCGTTACGACTTTTGTATGTGCCAAAATTATGTTGAATCTTACTTTGAGTGGAAGTTGGTACTGCCGATGACAGATCGACCTTGCAGTCAAATTGTGTTCAAAAGATTTAATAACTTATGCATATTATGACTGTAAATGTGAGATACTGGGATTTCAGTTTCAAATTTGTCAAATGCGACAATTGTTTTTGATATGGTGGGGGTGGTGTGCCTTAGATTTTGCGGCCCTGTGTCTCTAGCCCTGTTAACGCATGCCTTAAATGCCCTTAATCCGGCTTCCATCACATTCCCGGTCTTTGAAAAATTCAGACGAGCACTTGACAATGCGTGTTAGATCTTTCTTCATGAATACCATTATTGATTTTACGCTATCACGCCATGTTCTGAGTAAAGGCAAATCTACATGTGATGTGGTGTTGGTGGGCGACGAGGGCGGCAGACACGCGGTACACGCGGTACTATATTAAATCTACAGCATACACACATTTTGCGTGGCGTGAATATGTAAATCAATTTCACCTTAGATTGACAAGGCAGAACATATAGGCATCGCAGGGGTCAGTTACTCTCAATAGGCAATGGGTATGACCACAAACAGTTGACCTCTTATTTGTTTCGCCCCGATCAGTGACATAAAGTAACATGCCAGCGAAAAATAAAATCCGTTTCACTGCTCTTCAGGCCTCTAGCTGTAATAGTTTAACGCAGGCTCGCCATGCTTCTAATGGAGATAGAACCACATGTTATAATGGTTATAACCGCGCCACCCGCCCGTGCTGCATTTAATGTAGATTCGCCTTAAGGCAAATCATTCCTTAGCGTCTATCGCTTATGAGTTACAACAGACGCAGGAACGTTATGCTTCATATTCTTTTGCCATTGGTTTCATGAAAAAATACAAAAACAATGGAGGAATTCAGTTTTACCTCTGCCGACCTTCCCATGTTTGGAAGCTTCCCATGTTGGGAACGATCGATGTATGCACTCTCTGAATATCAATTTCCAGAAAACTATACAGGTAAGCAGTTGACTATATTGAAAGTCTCGGTGTTGTTGCTGTGTATGGCAGCAACAGCGCCTAGTCAAATTAATTTCAAAATGGTCTACAGAATATTTATTAAATAGTAAAGACATACAATTCTTACAACTTGAAGACTATTAATCATTTAAGAGTGACTTAATCACGTTATTCATGATGCAATTAATTTTGACATCAGCCTAGATGTGATGTGGTTGATTATGACATCATGTGATTGACTGAGAAACTGGACTTCTCAATTAGTGGTGTGTGTTTAAGCAAGGGAATACTCATTTTCCTCTTTTAGATAACGATGCTATTAATGATTTTCTTAAGCAGAGGAATACTTCAAATTTTCAGTTGTCCAAGATAGGACCCATACCCGGCTCCTACACTGACCATTCAATTTTTATCTTTCTGCGAGACCATGGAAGTGTACATTGGGTAGATTTATTTGTATATAGGTGACAGAAGTATACGGGGGTACGGTGAATAATGATAATGAGAGACCGGATTCCTCAAGACAGATAACATTACTACGTTGGGGCAATGTTGGCGATTGGTTAGAACCATCGCCATGGCTTTTGGGCATTGGGCCAACGTTGGCAATTGGTTGGCTCTGTCACTGTTGGCAACAAAGTGTTGAGCCAACGTTCGCATAACAGTGGCAAGATTACAGTTAGGTTACAGCTGCTGGCCCAACGTTGGGCCAACACCTTATAGCCAATACATATTATAAATGTTACATACATGCATTGCGCATAGCCCTGACAAAATTGCAGTTGGGTTATGGTAACGTTGGCTCAACAACTTATAGTCAATGATTTTAATAATAATATGCACATGCGTTGGGCCAATATTGATGTAACAGTGCCAAAATAAGAGTTGGGTTAGAGGTGTTGGGCCAACGTTGGCCCAGCCACATATAGCCAATGTAAATTGTGAATTGTCACCGTAAATGGTGTATACATGCATTGGGTCCATGTTGGCATAACAGTGGCAAAATTACAGTTGGGTTATGGTTGTTGGGCCAACATTGGATGCATACTAGGGCAATGCTTACTGTACTGGCCTATTGTTTGTTATCTAAGATCAGTAAGTCAAAGTAGGTCTATTTGCTAATTAGTTTTTACGATAGCATTTAAAAAACATCTTCATTTCAAGGGAGGTAAATCAGCAATTCAATAGCCCATTATTTAATAGATTAAGTTAAGCTTATGTAATAATAACGAGATGGAACTTATTCTTTAGTAAGCAGTCCTTCATCTAAAAGCAATTATGTGGTCTAAATATTATCCCCCACCCCCCAAATACTGCTATCCTGTAATATAATTTCAATGTGTCTTGTGACAACCACCATAAGAATTTGGCAATCTCCTATGAATAACATAAACTTTTCATAAATAATATATTGGGGAGACGATTGCACATGGTGGTAGCATAGTCGTTTGGTAATCTGGCAGACAGGGATCAAATCCTTGTCGACTGACGACTGATCAAAATGGCCAATGGACAATTGTTCGAAACATAGGCAAACTCCCTCACTCCCTGATGCTGCATCATTCACATGACACGTCATCCATATAACCTTTCTGGTGGAAACACCTCATAGATAGAGTCATGGCTCAAACACAACTAGGTGTAAGCTGCCAATAAAACAAAACCAACAACAACAAAAATAGACAATATATCTATATATGAAATACCTTGTAAACCAACTCTTTGGTTCGACATGGTACCTGGTACAAACAGGTTTGCCACATTTATTTAAACGTTCCCCTCGCTTTGCCAATGTGATAAATATATTGCACCTATAAATAGATTTTAATGAAATTGTAATACAATTTACGTTAGACCAATGAGCAAAATCATGTTGGGCCACCCTAGGCAGACAATGTTGGGACATATGTTGGGCCAACATGGGTGGATGCATTGGGCCAACTTTTGGTGGATGTCTGGGCCCAACATATTAGACCAATGTTAGACCAATGAACAGAATGACGTTGGGCCAACATGGACAGCCCACGTTGGGCCAATATTACAGCATACATTGGACCCATCTAGGGCTAGCGTAGTATTGTTATCTGGGAATTTCTTCCATGAAAGCATTGCCTCATCACTGCCAAGCTTGTCTAATGCTCCTATAGTCAACATGTTTGGACCAAATTTGCAAGGGATATTACAATGATTTAAGTCAATGACTAACGTTTTCATGAATAAATTTGCTTATTCAATGTGAATTTGTAGGCCAATAAAACAACTTTTGAAAAGTTACCTCTGGAGTGACTGGCTTGCTTCATTTCAGTGGTAAATTGCCAAAATTAGTTTTCTCGTGGCCTGCAAATTAGCATTCCCGAAGACAACTGCACAGTCCACTTTTGGTTGATATAGCCAAGCCATGGTGGGATTTTTTTACATTCATTCAACTGATGTATAAAAGATGAAGCTACTTAACATGTAATAATGTGCATAGGATAGGAGGATCAAATGTTAACATCTTAACACCAATTTTCCACTTCTATCTCAAAAGCTAATGGAATGGAGCAATCCAGGTTTAGCTATGCCCGACCATATTTAACTAAGCTCCACCCACACTTCGCTCGTGCTCGGATGAATGTCATGACTATCAATTTCCAGAAAACTATACAGGTAAGCCGTTGAATATTTTGAAACTAATTTGACTGGGGGCTGTTGCTGCTGGCATCAAAAGCGCCCAGTAAAATATCCAACAGCAGTATTATTAAATAGTAAAGCCATAAAATTCATACAACTTGACAGAATATTAAGCATTTAAGACAAACTAATTCGAGTCATTCAAGACGCAATTGATTAATGCGTCAGCCTATATGTCACGTCGTTGCTTATGACGTCAGATGATTGACTCAGAAACTGAATTCCTCAATTATGGTGAAATTAGTGAGCACGGTATGCGTTTTAGATTTGCACGTGTGTAACTGTGGAAATGGATATTTCTCTCCTGTAGTGTCACTGTAGCAGATGTCTACCATCGATTTTCTTTCATCTAGCATGAAACCAAATGATATTCTAAAGAGCAAATCAGTATAGGCCTTATCTCTCTACACTGAATTCATACAGGGCCCCATTTATGTAATACGATATTAACCACGTATTGACTACACAGATGATAATACTCCCGTTCGCTTTTCCTAGCGGAAGTAGACGTTGATAGCACATTTTATTTGAAAGAAACCCTTATAGCATTACAGGAAACTACACAATTCTGACGTAATCATGATTACAAAATCTAATTTTCTTCCTTACCGTTTTTAAGATTGGCAATGGCCTAACACGTCTGTGCTTGATGAGGGTACATAGGACGCTATGGTTAGCTAAATGGTTTTGAATTTATATTCTTGTGACAGCAATACTGAAGCTTTTAAACCCAAGTCTCGGACACCAACTGTATGAGACAATGGATGAATCCAGTTTAATGATCAATAAGCTGATGTCATAATCAGCAACGTCACTTGTAGGCTCACGTCATAATCAATTACGTAATGAATGACGTGATTTCGTCCATCACATGTGCTTACTAGTCCATCAAGTGTTACAAATTGTTTGTCCTTACTATTTAACAAACATGCTGTTGAATATTTAAAAACTAATTTGATTGGACGTTGTTGCTGCCATAGGCTTATCTGTATATTGCTCTGGAAATTAGGACTCAGATCGTTCAGGGTTCGCTCGATACCAGCATGGTCAAAGTGTTGGGGGTAGTGTAGCTAGAGGTGGGCGGGGCATAGCTAAAGTTGAATTCATCCAATATTTGCTGAATGCATTCTTGCTATGTCTAACATCATGCTCATGTAATGCACACGGAAGTATATCTATTTTATATATACTTGTTTATATATGTATGTCTTTGTTTGACAAACTCAGAGTCAGTGCACATAATCTCCAGATAGAATTGGGGAGACTTACAATACTCAAAACGTCTGTAGAAAAAAGAATATATTTGCTATGCAACATTCAAGCTGTTGAAGATCATTTTACTCTAGTGAGGGACAATTGCCATTTATCTACTTAATGCTTTTGTAAATGTGGCTTCCCTCAGTGAACGGGACACATTTGTATTCCTAATATTCTACAATAATGGTGACACTGAGTTCTTCCAAATAGTACTAAAACATATTACTGATTGTTTCATGAAAATGTAAAATTCCTTCCAACCACCACCCTCATTAGCAAAGGCAATATAGCTGATCTGATTGGCAACAAGTTGTGGTGTAGGTACATCCCATCCTTATCTTCCCTTTCTATAATGGCTGAGTGAAAGGGCGACATCCTTATCGTCTTCATCATAAAATCTCATGGCAATTAAACTTTCATGAAATTTTGAGATACAGCTGCTTCTTTATAATCCATAGAAGGAACGCAAACCCTAATCAATCAGCCAAACTATATTCTTACTGTTACTTTGAACTATGCTGATTGATAATATATACTATATATGTATGTTAACCAGCGATAAACTGGGACTCACTATGTCTTTTGGTGGGTCAAATTTATGCATACGAGTCATAAGCAATGGACCAGGCCATATTAAGGGGTAGCAGTACCAAGAATTGGCATAGCTTTTGATACAGTCATACTAAACAAGAAAATGACCACATAAAATGTTATTCTTATGCTCCTCTACGATTTGCTATATAATATAGGTAAATTAGTAGAGCAATTAGGTCAGTACAGGTCAAAAGGTCATCAATTTTGCCAACTTCTTAAAATCGGACAAAAATATATTGTTGTGACTAACAATGTGATAATAAAGGAATATCTTGATGTTCCCATCTTGTAAGGTAAGTATTAGACTCCCTCTGACACATCTAAATGGACAACGTTTATATATTTCATGACATTTTTTTAATATGACAACTGACAGAATGCCAATCTTTGAAAATGCCAAAATATGCACGTATGGGTTACTGAAAATGAAATGAACGCGTCTACATAACCTGGAGTAAGGAGTGACTACGTAAAATGATCCTTATAGTAGCCTCAGTAATTTCAAATATGTAATATGTCTATCAGACAAGTAATTAGGTCAACAGACATCAAAACATCACAGATTTTGCCAGTTGCTTAAAATCAGACAAATGTGGATTGCTGTGACAGACAAAGCGATAATAAAGCTATTTGGTAATGTTACAACATATGACATTTTGAACTGTGAGTATTAGACTCCCCATTTTTTTAAATAGCGGGAAAGTGCAATTCTGGAGTACTGAAAAATTAACTAAGCATAAGTTCACATCTAGACAACCTAGATTAACCACTTGAAATCTTCCATAGAGTGTCTTCCGTCATTTCATACATGCTATATGCAAATCACCCTAGTAATTAGTCAGCAGAGGTAAAAAGATCATACCTTTTTCCCGCTGGTTAAGATTGGGTGCATGTGCAGTGTTGTGCCTGATAAAGTGATAATAAGTGGATATTTTTCTGTTAGCATCCGAAAGGACTGAGAGATAGACACAATTTGATGAATCTAAGGCCGTGTTCTCACTGGAGAGGTAATCGGGAATAATGCCATGCCTCACTATGGCAGTATGCCGGTTAATCTCTAGTGAGAACACGGCCTAAAAGACTAATGTTCACCTTTTTTGGTTATATAATCAGTTCTTCTCTTGATCTGTCCCACGCATCTAAGTGTGAAGGGCAGAAGAAAAAATCACTTATGTGCCTGTCTCCTGATGATGGCAGGCTAAAACAGCAAATCATGTGTGCCAACTTCTTAATCTACATTCAGCGCCTCCTTGAGCTGAGAAGACATCCCTTCGCTATTGGTCATGGCTGGGAACGGGTCATTGTAAACCAGTGCCTCACACGCAGCCGCCTGTTCCACTTGGACTTCTATTCCTGACGCCTCCTCAAGCTGGCGATGATTCTGACTCAGAAGCTAAGACTGAAGCACACAATGCGTTAGACTCTATTTTGGACGTCTCCTCAGATGAATCTGACTGAAAGCAATCTCACCCGGGTATGTATCTTCAATATTAATTATAATTATCTTTATGGTACTTTCTTTACTTGGCAACATTGTCGCAGTGGTCAAGGTTAAACGTCGGTGATTTACATTTGTTGTTATTTCTGTGTGCCGACTTCTTAGTCTACATGCAGCGCCACCCTGGGTTAAGAAAATTAATTGGAACAGAAGTCTTATTTAGGTTGCTAGACCGTTTAGTTAAAAAGTTAATTTTCTAAGATGGCTGGTGGCCATTTGGGATTTGGTACTCTATCGAATATTGCTAATTACAACAATAACCTCGGAAATGGATTCCTTAACCTCAAATTAGGTGAAAAAGATGTGATGTTGAGTTTTCCAGAATATTTGGTTCAAAAGTCAAATGGCTGCTGGTGACCATTTTGGATTCGTCGCTCTACCTCATTTGGCCCATAGTTTCTAGAGCAGCAGATGAATTTATTTTGTAAAAAATACACTAAAGTATCAAAATCAACCATACCAATTTACTTGCCCAAGGTAGGCCACAGAATGTGAGATTAATACCCTACAATAATATATGATATTCTCATATAAATGAGATCTGGCGGGAAAATACTGAACTCTGAAATTTCGCCTTTGAGATGGCCATAAGTGTTCTATAGAACTCTATCAAAGATTTAGTTTAAAATTTATGGGTCTATTTATCTATATTACCTAGTCTCATACTCCGCCCACTTATATCTGTGCATGCGCATAGTCCACAATATTTTAACAATAATCAGCAATAAATATTAGTTAGCACATATTACCCCAGATTAAATAGCTTCCAGTAATCAGTCCAATAAACGCACAGAATGTATGGGAATAAATTGTCAATGTTATCCTGAATTTCTTTTCGTATGAAGACGGAAATCAGATATATAAATTATTGCTGGCGGAACCAATGGCGATCAACTGTGTAATGATACTAAAAGAACAAACGTCAATAAAATAGAATCTGAATACTTTGTTTGATTGTGTGCGAAAACCAGTGTTGCATTAAATGTTATGAATCTATTTTGAATCTGTTCCATGGAATAACAATGGAAGTAAGATTAAGCGAAGGAACATTAATGAACCAGACGTCCATTTGGCATTTTAAATGCAGGAGACCATTGGCAGTTATCAGAAGCAGATGGTAAATCTGATGTGACAAACTGTGTCGGGTGTAACGTCGGCCTGCAAAAGCTGTAAGAAATCCTTAATTGACTCAAAGATTAATTGAAAGGGTTGGGGGTGCTACATGATTTTCTGCCCTGGTGAACCACCCATTGGTTGGCCGTTGCCCATTGTCCGTCCTCAAACTTTCTCTTTAAATTCCCCATTAAATACGTGGCCATTTTGAATCAAACTCGACGGGAAGAACCATATGGTGACATGATTCTAAGACCATATATTTGATTGGCAATATCCTAAATGGTCATTTTGCATTTTCCAAAAATGCGCTTGAAATAATTGGAACTAAGTCCCCATATTAACCAGTGATTCTAGTTGAAACGAAGTGGCTGAAAGAGATCTAGAGTGGTGAATTTTGAACCTGAAACGTTTAAAAACCTACTCCACATTAGACGCTGGTACAGATTGTTCGAGAACTTTCCACTGGATGATTGTCCGGACCAGTCACGTGGACAGTTATCTAAACAAATGTAGGTCATACTCTTTGCTTCATCTATTGTAAGTTTGGTTTGGTGATATCATACATAAATTGTAGTCTCTGGAAAGATGACAGAACATGCTTAAAGACGATAAGCTTGAAGTGAATGTAAATGTTTATTCTGTTCAAACAAACAATGCGCTGAGATATTTATCACTACATATTTATTTTAAAACATGACTAGTAAACGACTATATCAGCAACAGCTTCCAGTCAAATTAGTCAAAATTTTAAATAGAATGTTTATTAAGTATTAAATCCATCAAAGACAATGAATTTGTACACTTGACAGACTATTCCAGTAGATAACTACGTCATGAACGCATAATTGGTTACCGACTAAGCATTGCTGGACGAATTGTATGTCTTTACTATGTAATAAAGGTGCTGTTGAATATTTTAAATCTAATTTAACTGGACACTGTTGCTGCCATATACCTGTATATTTTTCTGGAAATTTCTAGTCAGGGAGAACACGAGCGAGGTGTGGGTGGGGCTTAGCTGGGAGATGGGCGGCCCATAGACAAAACTGGAAAAGTTCATTCGTCAATAGATAAGGTGCCAGGGAAAATGTGAAGTAGCCCTACATGACTCGTGGTAAGTAGATCATTGCCTTCCGAGGATCTAGCCTTCGTTCTAAATGTTTGCCCACCTGAATAAGATTTATGTATTATATGGCAAGTGTTGTGTTGATTTGTAAAAACGTTGAATCAGCAATAAATCATGAGAAGCTAAACCCTTTATTGATAAATTTTGGTCAGGAAAATCTGAATATGTGTAGTTGAATTTCTCTCTTATCTAGCCAGTTATTCTAGTGGTAAATTTTCCAAAATAGTATTGGCCTGCAAATGGACATTCCCCAAACCCATTGCGTAAGCCAGTTTTGGCTGGCTTCGGTATGAAACTATCAGAGCAGGGTTTATGCAAGAGCTGGTGGGGTTGAAGCCCCAGGGCCCCGACTGTATGACTGTATAGGGGTATGCTAAAAGTTGCAATACAAAACTTTTTTCGACCATTTTAATTATTTTATAATAACAATATGTAACTTTAATGGAAAAAAATAACAGTAGTAGTAGTTGTAGTAGTAATAGTAGTAGTAGTAGTAGTAGTAGTAGTAGTAGTAGTAGTAGTAGTAGTAGTAGTAGTAGTGGTGTATATTAGTATGTATAAATAATATAATATACCAATGGCCAATGCCATCAGCTCCTCATTGTGTTGTGTTATAACTTTCTTCTTTGATCATTGTCTCATTGATAGCTAATATGCTAATTTCTTAGTTTCGTACTTGTCTTCTACTACATGTTGTAGATATGCGATTGTCTTGTGGGAAGTCATGACCCCGCTGGATGTCTTATATTTGCGAGTAAGTCCTAAGTGAAATTTATGATTTGAAAATACCAGGTGAGCTAATGGACCGGTTGACTTTTACTTTTATATCTCAATATTTAGTTTATTATTATTACATCAGCTAGTGCTGATGATACGCAGTTAAACGGATGGTGTGTGAATGTAGCACACCCAGGATTGTTGGATGAAGTTTTATCATTAAATTGAAATAGGCGAATTGATTGAAATAAGTCCCACGGTTCTGAGTTGATGTGTATCTGGAAATAATTTAGATGAAAGTTGTTGCTGTTCAGTCAGCATACACTTTTATAGTATTCAGCAGTCGTTTGGATCGATAATTTAGAAAATATTCAATGTATAAGAATCACTGGAATCGGACGTGACAAAGGGACGTAGTTGATGACGTTAGGCATTCTGATTCTCACACGAGAATAGAACAACACCAGCTGGCAATGAGATCATACAGCTCATGTGCCTATTAACTCTAGCATCCTACAGGCTTATTCACGATAGGCAATGGACAGGACATGGCCATTGTAGCGTCCTGTAGGAATTAATAACATAATCGAAATTTGTGTATCAACTATATGTCACTCATACAATGGCATGCAACAACAACACATTCCGTAATGTTGTTAGTTAGCTGACAGATCGCATCAAATCAGAACCAGCTACCACCGCTTCGTCTATGTGAGGCATCATCTCCATAGAAGAATAGCACGGAGTTTGATTGGTCAGAATGACGTCACGATCAAGGAGTGTCAATCAAACTCTGTAGCAAAGAATTATATAGAAGAGGTTTTGGAGTTGGAATCGAAATATAGGGATCATTGATTGGTCAGAACGACCAACATTTATTAGGTAGGAACTTCTAGGAAGGAATGAGCAGAAGTTGATTGGTGGACTAATTGTCCGGACCAATCAAACTGTGCTCATAACGTGCCTAGAAGAATCATTGGAACAGATTTGGGTAGAATCTAAATATCTGGATATGTATAGAACAGACCCACTTTGAGTTAGAGAAAATCAATTTATCCACCATCGGGTTTCACGTAGCACACCGGTGGTGTTACGTTCGTGGTTAGTTGTAAAGTAGAATAGATTAGCATTTACGTGATTTGTACCAGCAAGGTACCAGTTGTCTTAGAGCTATTTGTGCTCCAAAATTAACAATATCTTTATCAGTTTTGTATAGTTAAATCTATCAATAAAATGTATCCTCTTACATGTAGTAAGACAATAGTTTGGGTAGTATATTCACAGTTGAATAATCGTTAGATTTGGACTCCAGAGTTGGAAGAAACATCCAATCCCAACCATTAGATCTTCATAGTCAGATCGGCCCGAAGTCTTTAATAAATATCGTCATAATCATCTTCAAGATGAGGCGAGCTGACTGTCAGTATCCTGCTTCATCAGTGGTAAGAGGTTGTCGAAGCAACCGCTAACATCATAGATCTTACCATTGGCGGAGTGGAATCGTCGAGACATCAAGTTACAAAGTCATCTCAGAAGAAACATCGAAAATCTTAATTGGCTTCGTCTGCCAGGATTGGGAGTCAGAATTCCTCAGCATCATGTGTATTACATTCGGGAAATATGTAAGTAATTTAAGTATGTCATCTACGCCGACCAGACCAGTAGTTACCGTTATAGATGATGTAGGTGAGAGAGTAAGAAACTTTATAGATTTAGTGAAGCTGTCTGAACACACAAAGGTAACTCAACACAGAGAATACAGAGAAAACACTATCATAAAAATAACGACAGACATTCAATGTGAAGAACAGCCACGACTTAAGAGAGCTATAGTGCAATTATACTATCAATAAGAACTGTATCATATATAACTCAAGTATGGCAACACCACATAGGCCAGATGCCGGGTTACTGCCCATAATGGTTCAGCATGGTGCTGAACTTCGACAGGAGACTGTAGAAGCCATGCGTCAGATGGGAACAGCAATGCATAACACTATCGTGGTGGAGGGGGGGGCGCAGAGAGCGGAATAGGGTTCTCCGACGAGAGGTTCGAGAGTTGACGCAGCGGGTAAAACCCTGTAACGGCCTTATCCCCGAGGAAGTCCGTCAATTCTTGGATGAAACATGCCGAGTATGGGAAGCGACTGAGGGCAACCTAGATGGTATACCCGTATACATAGTTACCCGCGCGTCGTGAGGGCAATTATCAAAAGCCATTGACGGATTCGTACATGGGAAGGTAAGGGACACAGTCACCTATGAAGAGCTGCGAGAATTTATAACAGTAAATTTTGTTTCGGCAAACGAACCAGAAAGAGTAAAATACGAGCTGGAGGCTGTACAGCAGCGCCGCAGTGAAACAAGGGTATCATTCAATCGGCGATACCGGGAGATAGCATCTAGAGCATATCGAGAAGAGAATATTGACAATAAACGAATCGTGTTGTCAGCCAACATCAAAGCATTAAGCGATCGGGGGATGGGGCGACGTATTGTGTGGAAGAAAATTACCGACGTGCAGAGGGAAATGGAAATGACTGAGGAGGAAGAGGGCTGCAATGACTTGTTGCAGGCAATGAATATTTCTCCTCGGGGAGGAGAGGATATGGAAGTCAATATGATTGACGCAGAAGAGGGCAACGACATATGGTCGGTGGTAAACTTGATGAGAAGACAGATCAGCCAGCAAACTAAGCTGATCGAACAAATTTGTTCGGTCATTGAGAATTTGCAAAGGGAACCATCGTTTTCCCCACAGCCACACGCCGCACTGCAATGCAAAGCAAAGCCACAACCACGTAAGACAGCAGCGGTGCCCAAAGAGCCAAAGAAGCAGATCACATGCTTTAATTGTGGCCGAACCGGACACTACAAGAATGAGTGGCACCAAGCAGTACACCCATTCCCAAGACCGTCAGCACCAAAAACCCAACAACAACGTCCTCAGCGTCCGCCGATGATGTGTTTCACCTGTGGTAGGCAAGGTCACATGGCTAGAGATTGCTTTTCTAACAGACAAGACAAACCACAGATAAAGTGTTATGGATGTGGGAAAGAAGGACACTATCAATCAAACTGCCCATCGCCATCGCCAATGCAGCAGCGCCGCGCCATGAAACGTCCACAACAAACAGACCAACGAAATAAACCATAGCTGTGATAATAGTAATGTGTATAACGGACTCGAGACAACTCCGTCGTCGTATTCGCGAAACACCCGCAAGGATTTCGCGAATAGAATGAGAATGAATGACGAGTATGAAGACCGGGAGGGGTTCGTTCTCAAGGATGTATTTACGGACAGGTATGCCCGTTATTCTCACGGTGACGGAGGATCCCTGTCCGTAGATGGAAGACGACAATCCTACACAGAGGCAGTTAGTAATGGACGACAGAGTCCGTTAAATGGAGTCGGAGGGGATCAGTGGTGACTGTACGATTCCTTATCCGGCTCGAAATCGAACCAAGCAGTCAAGGAAACAAGGGTGAGTACGTCGATGCATTAATAGATACTGGTACTAGTACATCCCTTGTTAGAAAGGATATATGGTATAGCATTCTGAATGCTAGGCCATTGAAAAAGGCTAAAAGATTGTTAGCAGTAAATGGTTCACCTTAGACATTTTGGGAGAAACTCAGATAAAATTTAAGAATGCCCGGCCTATTCCAAGTATGGTTGTGAATAGTATGAGGCATGAATGTCTATTTGGCGCTGACGCCTTGTACTTGAGAAATGCAAGGATTGACTACAAGACCAAAGAAGTAGTATGGTTTGGTCGAGTATACCCATTTAGAATTCCGTATAGAAGGCAGACTGATTATGTGTATGCCAGTTGTAAAGAAACGCCCGGATATGCAGTTATTGACAAAGTACTGAGCGACTTTGCCAATAATTTCGATACGGCTCGTCCAAATACATTGGGACGTGTACCAAGGTAAAATGTACGATTCTGACAGGAGATTATCCTCCTATAAGGCAGAAGACCTATCGTTTATCGTAGGCTAAGCAATACTTGGTTAAAAACCAGGTTAAAGAAATGTTAGCGGTGGGCGTCATAAGACCATCGTCATCACCCTGGTCATCACCCGTAACTCCGGTACCGAAAAAGGACGGTGACACCAGATTTTGCGTTGACTATAGGAAATTAAATGCTGTATGCCGTAAGGATAGTTATCCGTTACCGAACATATCCGATATATTTGATTCCATGAGAGGCGCAACGATATTTTCTACGATGGACTTGAAGTCTGGCTATTGGCAGATACCCATGGCCAGCCAAGACATCGAGAAAACAGCGTTCGTTTGCAGTGAAGGTCTTTTTGAATGGATTCGGATGCCTTTTGGTTATTGCAACTCAGGTGCCATATTTCAGAGGGCAATGAATGACATTTTTCGAGATTATGTAGGAAAATATGTGCATGTTTTTGTCGATGATATAGTCGTATATTCACGAAATCCGACGGAACACGCACATCACTTGCGCTTGGTCATGCGCAAGATTCAAGAATATAATTTATGGTTGAAGAAAAAGAAATGTGACTTTGCCAGTAAGTTGACTTGTTAGGGTACCACATTTCTGTGCAAGGTGTAGCTCCACAGAGTCAAAAGGTCAAAGTCATACGAGAAATGTCACCACCCCGAGACGTGGATGAAGTGTGTAGTTTTCTCGGAGCTACAGCTTATTACCGATCTTGTGTTAAAGGCTATGCCGAAATTGCAAAGCCTCTGATAGAACTAACGAAGAAGTATAAAAGATTTGAATGGGGTAAGCAGGAACAGCAAGCTTTTGAGAAATTAAGGAACTTGCTGTGTAGTGAGACCATACTCACTTATCCGAACTTGAATGCCCCGTATAGATTATATACTGATGCGTCTAGCTATGCAATAGGTGTGTTACTAGTGCAGGTTGATGATAAGGGTATAGAGCACGTCATACAGTATGTTAGCTCTACTCTTAAAGACAGTCAGTTGAATTGGCCCGTGATAGAAAAGGAAGCTTATGCTGTGATATACGCATTGAAGAAGCTTCGACCTTATTTATTTGGCACGCAGTTTACCGTGTATACTGACCACAAACCCCTAAAGAGTTTGTTTGTGGGAGAAGTTAAGAACACGAAAGTGCAGCGCTGGGCAGTACTGATTGCAGAGTATGGATGTAAGATAGAATACATCCAAGGCTCGAAGAATATTCGAGCGGACATGTTGTCCAGTTTACGCCATCCGGTAGAAGTCGCCACGTTGGACACGGGCGATTACGTCATACCTTAGGTAGACGAAGGTGCTTTACCTCACGTCCCTTTAGAGGTATATGACATACCATATGAGGAATTATGTGCAGAACAGACCAAGGAATACCCGGAGTTATTTAGGAATACACCGGAGGAGTACATGGTAAAGAATGGCATATTGTCTTCTTTAATTCCACCTTCTGCATTGGATGCTGAGTACCCCAGAATCTTACTACCTACCCTGTTCCGTGAGAAAGTGCTCTGGAAGGCTCATGAACGAGCTGGTCACCAAGGTCTGAAGAAGACCATCAGTATGGTGAGGGATTCTTTTGTCTGGACATCTTTGAGAAAAGATGTGGTAAGTATGCTTGAAACGTGTACGACGTGCCAGGTCAACCGACCTGTCACTACTCGACCTAAGTATAGTGAGATGCCAATGGCCAGTTATCCAAGTCAGATAATTGGTATGGATTTGATTGGTCCACTTTTAGAGTCGAGCAAAGGTAATAATTACATTATGATGGTGATCGATCACTGTTCTGCGTGGGCAGAAGCATATCCGATTGAGGCTAAGACGTCTCAGAATGTTAAGGATAAATTCTTTAATGAGTATGTCGCTCGTCATGGTGTCCCTGAGATTCTGATTACAGATCAGGGTAAAGAATTCTGTTCAAATTCTCTGGAACAGTGATTCCATGAACATGGTATTGATCAAGACGATCGAGTCCGTATCATCCACAAACTAACGGACGTACCGAGAGGTTCAATCGCACTCTTAAGGAGTTAATCCAGAAAGGTGTGAATAACGAGTCTCATGCATGGGAAGATGAGTTAGGCGCAGCTTTAACAGTGTACCGTAATACTCGTCACTCCACGACCGTATATACGCCATTCTATCTGACGTATGGTCGACGTGCAAGACTTCCGTTTGCTATCCCACTCGATGCTCTGAGCAGACCTGGGACTCGGAATCCTTGCTGTACGTAGCTTTCGTGCGAAACACTTCCACATGCGGTTCAGGATTCCACACTTATATAAGATATATAAAAACACAATTAATGCGACGATGGAGGCCGTTGAGTAGGAAAACACAGATTGTGCCACATATTTAGTCTTACGTAAATGGTCCCATTTTTGTACTTTAAGATGGTTACTAATCAGAGATTGGTTTAGCACTTCGGCCACATCCAATCGGGGAACATCCACAGCAAGACTGATTCGACTATAATTCCGACTATAAGACTGTATAGGTTCGAATCTCCACCCTTTCCCACTATAATCGCATCCACTCGACATCAACGCATACAGACCACTATTCACAACACACCGGTCCATCAGTCGTCCTCCACAATGCACTTCGATAGTCTCGCCAAAGGTTTGCAACACAACACCTACTTTCTTATGGGCGAATAACTTACTAGATGGTTCATTGGACTCAGATAATTGAATATTACATGAACTATCGGTAGTGTTGGTCAATAGACTAACTATGCATGGTACATGAGTCTTGTCGACTGACAGTTGTCCGTGACATACACGAGGCTCGCTGCCTCGACACTCGGATGGCGTGAAATACCACCCAGTCTTGGTATCCAGTCCTATACTGGTCCAAGCAATTATAACCTGCATATAATACCCGACAGTAGCCAAGGGTTCTGGCCACGAGTGTAATCCATATTCAATGTAATTGCCACCATCAATTAATGGTAAAGTTGCGATATAATGTAACTGCGAGTCGCCTTTTCATAGTGGATACACGATGACATTTCTGTAATACCACTGGTAGGGATGAACCAATCGGTTTCCCACACTGACTTGTTTAGCGACTTCGGCCAAATCCGATGGGCTAAACAGTTCTTCGGTCAACCTCCCCAATTCCAGAGAAGCGGTCTGCCTATGAAACTGGGCGGCCAATTTTTGGTAGCTATATACCACATTCTCGGCTGAATCGATAATATGACCTAGGCGCACTAATGCATATAGGTCAGCCTGCCGTGCAGCGTGAATGTTGAATAGCTTGCTTACATTTTTGGTCAAATTGACCAAACTATCGGTGACCTCATTAATGCGGTCAACATTGATGTTAATTCCTTTGAAAGCAAGTTTCACATGGGATGCTAATTTATTAGAGAAATGTACTAATCGGTTCATGTTCTTCATAGCGGATTTGACAACGTTCTTGATGGTTTCAATATCGCCTGATGTTGCTGTCCCAAACAGAGATGATGCTATATCCCCTACAAAATTAAACAGTCCACGTTTTTGTCGATTATTGGCACGACTCAACATTGTCTGTTGCGTTCTAATGGCAATCTTTTTGATACTGTTTATACGGTGTTGTAGTCCGAAAATGTCATTGCCACTTAACGAAGTCCTACGACCAATATCAGCAACAAGTACTCGAAAGCTTACTAATCGTTCAATAAAGTTAACAGGTAAATACGGATGGTCGATAGATACCACAACCATCCAATCAGCCCGTAGTACAGAGATCTTTTGGTGGTTTGTTATCATTACGCCATTTTGTAATTTATGAACACTGGAGTTCTGACATAATCCGTACACTAAACTGACTACCGTTAATGTTACGCAAAACTGTAGTGTATACATGATTCGTTTAGACAAATGCAATGTTACTAGTATTAGCAATTAAGCAGATATTAAAATTATCTCATGCTACGCTGCTTTATAATGGCTTCGATACGACTGACAAAGTCGTCGTATATAGATCGGCCAAATGCACCAATCCTAATACGCTTGCTGTCTGAGCTGAACTCAGGAGCATGACTGCGCTTGCGCAGAAAGTAGGGGTGCGATGGAAGTGTTTCCATTGGCTCAATGGCAGGCTCGGGTACATCCTCCGAGGTGTCCATCATTACAGTATGAGGTGTCTCGGATGTATCCATTGGTGACTCGTACTTTGGATCATTACTTGTACCAGGTCGATCTACATCCATGTCGATCACCTTACCCACCTTACGCACCTTTGGCTCCCAAGTAGAAGCTGGTCGCTTTCTACGAACTACTTTATGGGGTGTTGCATCGGAGTTGGGTACTGGCAAAGGTACGGACTCGGGTAATGGTACCATTCTTGGATGATGGCTAGCTTTTGTACCTTTTGCAGCGTTACGAATAGGGCATGGTCTTACTTTGTCCCAGCACATCTCTGAGTCGACTACACATAGCTTGGATATGTTAAGCATGCGCACCTTCCCAGAACTTTGATGGCGGACATGGGCCACGGGTCCATTGATCTTAAAGATCTCATACTCAGGGTCACTGCGAGAGGTTAACTTCATCCTCTCCTCAGCTTTCATGACCACTGAATCGCCAACCTTATACTCACCAGCGTTTGCACGCCTGTTAATCTGTTCTCGGTGTACTTCTCTAGACTTGGCCATTTCTCCTCGAGCACGCAGCAAGGCAGCAGCAAGGCATTATTGAGACAGGTTAGTCTTTCACCAAGATCATGTGAAGCATCGAGTGGGATAGCAAACGGAAGTCTTGCATGTCGACCATACGTCAGATAGAATGGCGTATATCTGGTCGTGGAGTGACGAGTGTTACGGTATGCTGTTAAAGCTGTGTCTAACTCATCTTCCCATGCACGAGACTCATTATTCACACCTTTCTGGATTAACTCCTTAAGAGTGCAATTGAACCTCTCGTCCGTTAGTTTGTGGATGATACAGACTCAATCGTCTTGATCAATACCATGTTCATGGAATCGCTGTTCCTGAGAATTTGAACAGAATTCTTTACCCTGATCTGTAATCAGAATCTCAGGGACACCATGACGGGCGACATACTCATTAAAGAATTTATCCTCAACATTCTGAGACGTCTTAGCCTCAATCGGATATGCTTCTGCCGACGCAGAACAGTGATCGATCACTGTCATAATGTAATTATTACCTTTGCTCGACTCTGAAAGTGGACCAATCAAATCCATACCAATTATCTGACTTGGATAACTGGACATTGGCATCTCACTATACTTAGGTCGAGTAGTGACATGTCGGTTGACCTGGCACGTCGTATGTTTCAAGCATACTTACCACATCTTTTCTCGAAGATGTCCAGACAAAAGAATCCCTTATCATACCGATGGTCTTCTCCAGACCTTGGTGACCAGCTCCTTCATAAGCCTTCCGGAGCACTTTCAAATGGACCAGGGTAGGTAGTAAGATTCTGGGGTACTCAGCGTCCAATGCAGAAAGTGGAATTAAAGAATACAATATGCCATTCTTTACCATGTACTCCTCCGGTGTATTCCTAAATAACTCCGGGTATTCCTTGGTCTGTTCTGCACATAATTCCTTGTACGGTACGTCATATACCTCTAAAGGGACGTGAGGTAAAGCACCTTCGTCTACCTAAGGTATGACGTAATCGCCCGTGTCCAACGTGGTGACTTCTACCGGATGGCGTAAACTGGACAACATGTCCGCTCGAATATTCTTCGAGCCTTGGATGTATTCTATCTTACATCTGTACTCTGCAATCAGTACTGCCCAGCGCTGCACTTTCGTGTTCTTAACTTCTCCCACAAACAAACTCTTTAGGGGTTTGTGGTCAGTATACACGGTAAACTGCGTGCCAAATAAATAAGGTCAAAGCTTCTTCAATGCGTATATCACAGCATAAGCTTCCTTTTCTATCACGGGCCAATTCAACTGACTGTCTTTAAGAGTAGAGCTAACATACTGTATGATGCGCTCTATACCCTTATCATCAACCTGCACTAGTATCGCACCTATTGCATAGCTAGACGCATCAGTATATAATCTATACGCGGCATTCAAGTTCGGATAAGTGAGTATGGTCTCACTACACAGCAAGTTCCTTAATTTCTCAAAAGCTTGCTGTTCCTGCTTACCCCATTCAAATCTTTTATACTTCTTCGTTAGTTCTATCAGAGGCTTTGCAATTTTGGCATAGCCTTTAACACAAGATCGGTAATAACCTGTAGCTCCGAGAAAACTACACACTTCATCCACGTCTCGGGGTGGTGACATATCTCATATGACTTTGACCTTTTGACTCTGTGGAGCTACACCTTGCACAGCAATGTGGTACCCTAACAAGTCAACAGACTTACTGGCAAAGTCACATTTCTTTTTCTTCAACTGTAAATTATATTCTTGAATCTTGCGCATGACCAAGCGCAAGTGATGT
This sequence comes from Chaetoderma sp. LZ-2023a, assembly GCA_034401795.1. NCBI lineage: Eukaryota > Metazoa > Mollusca > Caudofoveata > Chaetodermatida > Chaetodermatidae > Chaetoderma > Chaetoderma sp. LZ-2023a. The sequence continues at coordinate 92,108,638 of CM067369.1, forward strand.
GCGTGTTCCATCGGATTTCGTGAATATACGACTATATCATCGACAAAAACATGCACATATTTTCCTACATAATCTCGAAAAATGTCATTCATTGCCCTCTGAAATACGGCACCTGAGTTGCAATAACCAAAAGGCATCCGAATCCATTCAAAAAGACCTTCATTGCAAACGAACGCTGTTTTCTCGATGTCTTGGCTGGCCATGGGTATCTGCCAATAGCCAAACTTCAAGTCCATCATAGAAAATATTGTTGCACCTCTCATGGAATCAAATATATCGGATATGTTCAGTAATGGATAACTATCCTTACGGCATACAGAATTTAATTTCCTATAGTCAACACAAAATCTGGTGTCACCGTTCTTTTTCGGTACCAGAGTTATGGGTGATGCCCAGGGTGATGACGATGGTCTTATGACGCCCGCTGCTAGCATTTCTTTAACCTGGTTTTTAACCAAGTATTGCTTAGCCAATGGTAAACGATAGGCCTTCTGCCTTATAGGAGGATAATCTCCTGTCGGAATCATACATTTTACCTTGGGTACACGTCCCAATGTATTTGGACGAGCCGTATCGAAATTATTGGCAAACTCGCTCAGTACTTTGTCAATAACTGCATATCCGGTCGTTTCTTTACAACTGGCATACACATAATCAGTCTGCCTGCTATACGGAATTCTAAATGAGTATACTCGACCAAACCATACTACTTCTTTAGTCTTGTAGTCAATCCTTGCATTTCCCAAGTACAAGGCGTCAGCGCCAATTAGACATTCATCCCTCATACTATTCACAACCATACTTGGAATAGGCCGGGCATTCTTAAATTTTATCTGAGTTTCTCCCAAAATGTCTATTGATGATCCATTTACTGCTAACAATGTTTTAGCCTTTTTCAATGGCCTAGCATTCAGAATGCTATGCCATATATCCTTTCTAACAAGGGATGTACTAGCACCAGTATCTATTAATGCATCGACGTACTCACCCTTGTTTCCTTGACTGCTTGGTTCGATTTCGAGCCGGATAAGGAATCGTACAGTCACCACTGATCCCCTCCGACTCCATTTACCGGACTCTGTCGTCCATTACTAACTGCCTCTGCATAGGATTGTCGTCTTCCATCTATGGACAGGGCTCCTCTGTCACCGTGAGAATAACGGCCATACCTGTCCGTAAATACATCCTTGAGAACGAACCCCTCCCGGTCTTCATACTCGTCATTCATTCTCACTCTATTCACGAAATCCTTGCGGGTGTTTCGCGAATACGACCGTGGAGTGGTCTCGAGTCCGTTATACACATTACTATTATCACAGCTATGGTTTATTTCATCTACTTGCATTGGTTCGTCCCGTCAGTCTGTTTGTTGTGGACGTTTCACGGCGCGGCGCTGCTGCATTGGCGATGGCGATGGGCAGTTTGATTGATAGTGTCCTTCTTTCCCACATCCATAACACTTTATCTGTGGTTTGTCTTGTCTGTTAGAAAAGCAATCCCTAGCCATGTGCCCTTGCCTACCGCAGGTGAAACACGTCATCGGCGGACGCTGAGGACGTTGTTGTTGGGTTTTTGGTGCTGACGGTCTTCGGAATGGCTGTACTACTTGGTGGCACTCATTCTTGTAGTGTCCGATTCGGCCACAATTAAAGCATTTGATCTGCTTCTTTGGCTCTTTGGGCACCGCTGCTGTCTTACGTGGTTGTGGCTTTGCTTTGCATTGTGGTGCAGCGCGTGGCTGTGGGGCAAACGATGGTTTGCTTTGCAAATTCTCAATGACCGAACAAAGTCGTTCGATCAGCTTTGTTTGCTGGCTGATCTGTCTTCTCATCGAGTTTATCACCGACCATACGTCTTTGCCCTCTTCTGCGTCAATCATATTGACTTCCATATCCTCTCCTCCCCGAGGAGAAATATTCATTGCCTGCAACAAGTCATTGCAGCCCTCTTCCTCCTCAGTCATTTCCATCGCCCTCTGCACGTCAGTAATTTTCTTCCACACAATACGTTGCCCCATCCCCCGATTGCTTAATGCTTTGATGTTGGCTGACAACACGATTCGTTTATTGTCAATATTCTCTTCTCGATATGCTCTAAATGCCATCTCCCATTATCGCCGATTGAATGATACCATTGTTTCACTGCGGCGCTGCTGTACAGCCTCCAGATCATATTTTACTCTTTCTGGTTCGTTTGCCGAAACAAAATTTACTGTTATAAATTCTCGCAGCTCTTCATAGGTGACTGTGTCCCTTACCTTCCCATGTACGAATCCGTCAATGGCTTTTGATAATTGCCCTCGTGACGTGTGGGTAACTATGTATACGGGTATACCATCTAGGTTGCCCTCAGTCGCTTCCCATACTCGCCATGTTTCATCCAAGAATTGACGGACTTCCTCAGGGATAAGGCCGTCACAGGGTTTTACCCGCTGCGTCAACTCTCGAACCTCTCGTCGGAGAACCCTATTCCGCTCTCTGCAACCCCCCCCCTCCACCATGATAGTGTTGGCCATTGCTGTTCCCATCTGACGCATGGCTTCTACAGTCTCCTGTCGAAGCTCAGCACCATGCGGAACCGTTATGGGCAGTAACCCTGCATCTGGCCTACGTGGTGTTGCCATACTTGATTTATATATGATACAGTTCTTATTGATAGTATAATTGCACTATAGCTCTCTTAAGTCGTGGCTGTTCTTCACATTGAATGTCTGTCGTTATTTTTATGATAGTGTTTTCTCTGTATTCTCTGTGTTGAGTTACCTTTGTGTGTTCAGACAGCTTCACTAAATCTATAAAGTTTCTTACTCTCTCACCTACGTCATCTATAACGGTAACTACTGGTCTGGTCGGCGTAGATGACATACTTAAATTACTTACATATTTCGCGAATGTAATACACACGATGCTGAGGAATTCTGACTCCCAATCCTGGCAGACGAAGCCAATGAAGATTTTCGATGTTTCTTCCGAGATGACATTGTAACTTGATGTCTCGACGATTCCACTCGCCAATGGTAAGATCTATGATGTTAGCGGTTGCTGCGACAACCTCTTACCACTGATGAAGCAGGATACTGACAGTCGGCTCGCCTCTTCGTGAAGATGATTATGACGATATTTATTAAAGACTGTCGGGCCTATCTGACTATGAAGATCTAATGGTTCGGATTGGATGTTTCTTCCAATTTGGAGTCGAAATCTAACGATGATTCAACTTTGAATATACTACCCAAACTATTGTCTTACTATATGTAAGAGGATAAATTTTATTGATAGATTTAACTATACAAAACTGATAAAGATATTGGTAATTTTGGAGCATAAATAGCTCAAAGACAACTGGTACCTTGCTGGTACAAATCAAGTAAATGCTAATCTATTCTACTTTACAACTAACCACGAACATAACACCACTGGTATGTTACGTGAACCCCGATGTTGGATTGATTGATTTTCTCTAACTCAAAGTGTGTCTTATATAGCCCTCAGAATATCTGATTCTGAGGTTCTATACATATCCAGATATTTAGATTCTACCCGAATCTGTTCCGATGATTCTTCTAGGCACGTTATGAGCACAGCTTGATTGGTCCGGACAATCAGTCCACCAATCAACTTCTGCTCATTCCTTCCTAGAAGTTCCTACCTAATAAATGTTGGGCGTTTTGCCCAATCAATGATCCCTATATTTCGATTCCAACTCCAAAACCTATTCTATATAATTCTTTGCTACAGAGTTTGATTGACGCTCATTGATCGTGACGTCATTCTGACCAATCAAACTCCGTGCTATTCTTCTATGGAGATGATGCCTCACATAGACGAAGCGGTGGTAGCTGGTTCTGATTTGATGCGATCTGTCAGCTAACTAACAACATTACGGAATGTGTTGTTGTTGCATGCCATTGTATGAGTGACATATAGTTGATACAACAATTTCGATTGTGTTATTAATTCCTACAGGACGCTACAATGTCCATGTCCTGTCCATTGCCTATCGTGAATAAGCCTGTAGGATGCTAGAGTTAATAGGCACATGAGTTGTAGGATCTCATTGCCAGCTGGTGTTGTTCTATTCTCGTGTGAGAATCAGAATGCCTAACGTCATCAACTACGTCCCTTTGTCACGTCCGATTCCAGTGATTCTTATCCATTGATTATTTTCTAAACTATCGATCCAAACGACTGCTGAATACTATAAAAGTGTATGCTGACTGAACAGCAACAACTTTCATCTAAACTATTTCCAGATACACATCAACTCAGAACCGTGGGACTTATTTCAATCAATTCGCCTATTTCAATTTAATGATAACACTTTATCCAACAATCCTGGGTGTGCTACATTCACACACCATCCGTTTAACTGCGTATCATCAGCACTAGCTGATGTAATAATAATAAACTAAATACTGAGATATAAAAGTAAAAGTCAACCGGCCCATTAGCTCACCTGGTATTTTCAAATCATAAATTTCACTTAGGACTTACTCGCAAATATAAGACATCCAGCGGGGTCATGACTTCCCACAAGACAATCCCATATCTACAAGATGTATGCTTTCTTCTAATAGAAAACCATCCCGGCCAATCATTAACAGATAGTGTTTTAGCTTTTCTTAACCCCTCTTGTGTCAACAGCGCATCAAAGCACTCAAGATACTACTTGATATATCAATTAAACATTTTGCTGGTAAACATTTTAATTTTAGAAGACTATTTATTGTAAATTTACCACTGAATTTTTTTCACAGGCTGATCATTAAACTGGTAATAGTAAAGAAAGGCCTTTCAAATTGTTTTTGGTCAGTTTGTGTTAAGTTGACACAAGAGGGGTTAAAGATCACGAGATTGACCTTCTAAACGGACGTGGCCAGTCATATGGCAATGCTGCAATTATGTCATGGAGATGTACTGGAATGTGAGCTAATGTCCGCGAGCGTAGCACATTAGCCAGCTGTATACTATGTGCTGCACATTCGTTAAATTTAGATGGACTTTGTGCAGTAGAGTACTATGTTGGAGCAGTCTCATTCTTGTTCAGCAGCTGTTCAACTTCTTTACAGTATCAACTCATCAAAGGGCTGTTTCTTAATGAGAAGAAAGGTTTGGTCCGCAAACGTTTGTCAGATACACGATGGTCCCCCAGACTAATGCAACTAATGCATTGCCATTAGGCTATGAAAAAATTAGGGAAAGCGCTGGCATCTCTAGCAGAAGACAACAATCAAACTCCAGCGACACAGACTGAAGCTAAGCCCCTTCTCAATGGTATGTCAAGATTTGAAAATATGTTTTTGGTTGAATTTTGGAACAATGTGTTAGAAAGAGTAAACAAGGTAAGCTAGTCACTTCATAAAGATGACATTGAAGTAGGAAATTCACCCTTCCAGAGTATCCATCCATCATCTGACCTCGTATGACCTCAAAATCCGCTAAGCACGTGTATGATGAAGGCACAATCATTACGTCACAAAGGGATCCATATAGACCATCATCAAATCTCAAATAGTCCGACACGTTGTATGAATTGTATCTCTATGTAATTCTTTGCTATTTAATAAACATGCTGTTGAATATTTTGAAACTAATTTGACTTGACGCGGTTGCTGCCTTAGGCTGCAACAGCACCCAGTCAAATTAGTTTCAAAATAGTCAACAGCTTACCTGTGTAGTTTTTTGGAAATTGATAGCCAGGGTGCTCAGAGATCTATCGATCCCAACACGATCGAGGTGTGGGTGGAGCTTAGCTAGAGATGGGCGGGGCATAGCTAAAACCAGAGCGGTCCATTGTGGTGAAACTCCTACAATCACTAAAGGAATGCCTTGTATCTCAACGTGAGAACTTCGAAAATTTCGAACAAAGTAACAAAAAGAAGGCACCATATGTGGAGTTTGTGTATAACAGTTCTAACACACGCCAAATTCGCACAGAAAAACAAAGTGATGATGGCCCTTTAGAAGAAACTGTGCTCTGTGGTCGAGATAAATTTCGAGTTGAAACCTTTCTCCCCGTACTTGATCTTTTATGCCGGGCCTTAGAATCGCACACGCATGCATATGAAGTTGTGTGTGATAGATTTGATTTTCTGACACAATTTTTGGAAATACCTAAAGAACTCATCACTGAAAAGGCTGTGTCTTTACAAGAACAGTACAAAAGCGATTTAGAGGAGTGTTTTGTCAATGAATTCCATAATTTCTGCATATTTATAAAGACGATATTAAACGGAAAAACTAGAGTCATTGAAAAGTCTTTCAGTGAAAACACTGTATGGCATTCTTATAGATAACCATTTTGGTTCAAATGCACCAGGCGCACGCACACTCTCAAAGTTAATTAAGAATGACAAAAGAACGCGTTGCTAACCATAATATGAATACATGCAAATGATTGATGTTGTATATAACTTAAGCTTCTCTTTGTGAAATTCCATGGTTATGGTGCTAGAAAGAAAACTGTTTGGGTCAGCCCGTCTGTATATATACACCTGTGCAAAAGTTAAGCACCACCCCATTTTTACGCACATGCGAGGGTATATTCATGTGCTATGAAGAAAGCAATAGCATAAACATTTATGTACCCATCCATCTTAGTGCAAGAGGTAATAATGCAACTAGAGGAATGCTGATTATGATGGTGGGGAAACACTGTATGTTTTTGTTTGAACTTGAAAACGAGGCCTGAATATGGTTACGTTGACACAACTGACAACTATTGCCCTACAGTTGACACACGTGGCTAGATTGTCATTAATGGTGTCTGAAAACGAAGTTTAACATCTGTGCACGAGTTTGAGACTGTCATTATTAATACCGGGTATATCCACCTTGTGCCTGGATGACGGCCTGGACACGACGTCTCATGCTGGTCACCAACCGACTGATACGCCATTGTGGTATTCGTTGCCATTCAAGATGGAGCGCGTCTGTTAATTCCTGTAGGTTCTGCACAGGAGGATCCCTCCTTCTCACCATGTTTCCCAGAATGTCCCAGATATGCTCAATAGGGTTCATGTCAGGGCTCCTTGCTGGCCATGGTAGGGTTTCGATGGCATTCTGGCGGAGGTATTCATGCACAGCTCTAGCACGATGTGGTCGGGCGTTGTGATCCATGAATATAGGGTGGGTTCCAGGTGCATGATTTACAAAACGAGGGACCACAACTCTATCCAGTATGGAATCTTGATATCTTTGTCCATTTAGTGTTCCAGGTACAGTCAACAGATCCAGCTTACAATCAAATGAGATGCACCCCCCCCCCCCCCATATCATAACGGAACCTCAACCAAATGGAACTTCTTCCATGATGTTACGTTGGTCGTACGCCGTGCGTCTGGACCTCCATACATGAGTTCGACCATCTGTGGCATGAAGCAGGAACCGACTTTCATCGGACCAGTGTACCCGTCTCCAGGATCTCATGTTCCAGTGTCTTCTTTCGTTGCACCACCTCAGACGCTCCTCTTTGTGGTGTGCAGTGAGGAGAGGACGTCTAACTGGTCTCCTAGCTTTCATGCCAGCAGCATACAGTCACCTTTTGACGGTAGACATTGACACTCTATTGCGCGTTTCCCATTGCTGGCTGAGCACTCTGCTGTTGGTGAATGGAGATCTCCTAACAAGGCGTACTAGGGCTCGATCATCACGGGCAGTAGTCTTCTTCGGTCTTCCAGATCTAGGCCTGTCCTTCACCTCGTTAGTTTGCCCATGTTTTGCAATCAAACGACTGATTACAGTATGGTTAATGTTCAGCTGTCTGCCAATCTCTCTGCATGACATACCAGTGGTATGCATGCCTATGATTTGCCATTTCACACGATCACTTAACCTTCGTCTTGCCATAGCGGTTCACAATCAAGAGCTAATTCTCTCTGTACAAATAAACCACGGTCATGAACACAAAATTCCTAATCTTGTCGCCTAAATCTGTATGTAATGTTCTACACCTCAAACTGGACTTTTACATAACTGAACACGTGTGCTGTTTCCCGCCACGCACGGACATCAAGCGGCGTGAAGTCATGCATGCATGTGCATTTCGTACTTGGAATTATGTCAGCTAACGCGGGGACAAAAAGTATGGCAGCCTAGTTGTACCATCATGTTTCTACGTTCTATTGTTTTTGCTGGTGCTTAACTTTTGCACAGGTGTATATATGCAAATAGTAGTTTTATTGTTTTATTTGGTAATAAATTGATTATTTATACCAGGAGTGAAGGAGATTTGCCTATGCTTCCACCGATTGCTCATCAGACATATGATCGCTTGTTAATCGAGCGGGATTTGAACCTGACCCGTGTGATCAGTCTAGCACCACGACCAATTGTCTCCTCTTCACTGTATATATATATATATATATATATATATATATATATATATATATATATATATATATATATATATATATATATATATATATATATATATATATATATATATATATATATATATATATATATATATATATATATATATATATATATATATATATATATATATATATATATATATATATATATATATATATATATATATATATATATATATATATATATGCTTACTAAATGCTGAAAAGATAATATTGGCAATGACGATCAGAGTGACATGTGTATCTGGACGAGGTGGGTGGGGTGGGGGTACATAGGAACCGGACCTTTTAGTTTTAAAGGCAAGACCCAAATGCGCTGATGAACGCAATGGAGAGATCCGACCTGTCACCCAAGTGTATGATGTCATAATCAATTACGACACATTTAAGTTGACGTCACAATCATGATGCACAATCTAGCTCTGTCATGAACATTTAAATTCCCATCAAGTGTACGAGAAGTATTCCTTGTTGGATTTACTATTTAATTTTCTCGCGCTTAACAGCTTATTGAACGGACAGAAAATTAAACAAGTTTGACGTGGCCTTTTACGGGATGACTGCGCGCAATGAACACTGCTTCTGCGATTTGACTAGCTCAAGCCATTTAGAAATGATCGTCACACCTTAACTTGTTCCATCCAGTGATTCCTATAATCTAATAATCGCGATATGAACGCATTGATATCCGCACAGGATAACGGTTCTGTACCAGCTTAAAGAGCAAACAAATTCATCACCACAGCACCATAGGTCAAAGCACCATACCAACACATCAATAAGCACATGTATGCCATAGGTGTAGAATTAGAGGTGACGTATGTTGATCCGGTGGGGTGGGGGTAAACTATGAGTTGGGCCAAAACCTAGGAGTGGCTGCACTATGGGGATACACTACGGGAGAGGAAAAACGGGGTTGGCGTGGGAGAGATGGTTTTTTCTTTAAATTAGTTAAGTACTACTGCCATTCCAAATACTTAAAAATAATCTTTCATCTTTTCTGGGCGTGGGGAATAGCATCGGGGCTTGAATTCTAAGCAATTTATCAATTGCCAACTTTATGAACTACGATATATATTTCTGATGGGAAAATGTCGGACAAGAGCGGTATCAGTTTAAGATAAAGGTGAAAAATATGCCACAAATCCCCGTTTTCGCTCACAACAAATATTATAACCATAGGTCTCTAAGTGACTCTCTTCTGCTACCGCAAATAGAGGAAATTAAGTACTTGTCACGTTATAGTTTGAGCGCAATAACCCCTCCACTTGTAGTCCCATTTCACGGGCCTGGCCTTCCCACTCCGCTCCCGTATTGAATACTGTGATTACAGGGTTTCTTTATCGATCACTTTTACAGGGGGTCAGGCAACTTCCACCAATGAAACTGCTCGATTAGAAATAAAGGAAATCTAATTGGCGGATTGAAAACTGAGTATTCCACGGCGATTGGCTCTGTAATGTTGCGGTACGTAGCATGGGAAAAAGGAACTGTACGCACGGCCAGGTACAGTGAAGAGGAGACAATTGGTCGTGGTCTTAGAGTGATCGACTGGTAATCACCCGGGTCAGGTTCAAATCCCGCTCGATTAACAAGCGATCATGTGTTTGATGAGCAATCGATGAAAGCATAGGCAATCTCCTTCAGGAGTATAAATGGATGCCAGTGTAAAACTTGGGAAGTTACCAATAATAGACTGAAATATAAACCAGCCTAGATATGGTGTGAATGGGACCTGGAATCAGGGACTCGATAGACGCCAATCAAACCAATAATAACTTCCACGTTCATCGGCGCTCTGTGAGTGGGTATATGTTGGTACCATGCCATCCAATCTGAATTTATAATTGACCTTTCCATTTTTGGCTACGCCCCGCCCATCACTATCTAAGCTCCACCCACACCTCACCGTGTTGGGATTAATCGATCCCCAAATGCTCTAGCTATCAATTTCCTGAAAACTATACAGGGAAGATGTTGAATATTTTGTAACTAATTTGACTGGGTGTTGCTGCTGCCTATGGCAGCAACAGCGCCCAGTCAAATTAGTTTCAAAATATTCAACAGAATATTTATTAAATAATAAAAGCAAACAATTTGTACAACAACGCATAGGCCGTCTTCAAATATGCGTTCGTGACGTACTTATCGACGTCATTCATTATTATGTCATTGTACACATCACGCAGTTCATTATGACGTCATATGATGGGTGGGTACTCTGGAAAGGTGAATTGCTGTCACTGATTTTATGCACATAATAAATAGACAGATCCATTTCTAGCCATGCCCATCCCATCTCTAGCAAAGCCTTATCCCCTTTCTACGTCTGTTGGAAGCATTCGAGACTTTAAAACAATACATTCTGTGACGTCAGCTATTTTTTATCATAACGTCAGGTACTTGAGTGATAGATAAGATTCATTCTTTAGTGAAATCTGCAGGATAAAAATGTTATCACTTTCGCTTGTAGCTATTAATACTGTTATTTATCACTTTAGAATACAGGAAACGGCTTATTTCAGGTGTGTAGGACTCCGGACCACCCACATTGTTGGAGGGTTATATATGTCGGTCACAGCCAGATCCCAACGCATCTAAAATATTAATGTCTAGATCCGCCACTGCATTGGGTGCATGAGTTAATGAATAACAACGTGTGCTCTGTGCGAGTGTGCTGGGTATGCGTATATATGAGCGTACAGTCGACCCCTACACAGAACAAAAAATAGATGATACATGTAGAACTGGCACAGGCACTATATAATATAGGAAGACATGGGCTTCAAGTTAAAGTCAATGTACTATAAAGATATAGCCATTAGACATGTGATAAATTAACAACCTATTTGCGGGACAGACAGAAATGTGTTTAGTTTGATATATTAACATTCACTATTACATAGGTTCTTACTATCATTTACAGTTTCTTATCTATCCCATGTAGTGCTGATGGTGGTTGCGATTGTAATAATGATAGTTTCTTGGTAGTGCCATATCTTTAAGATGGTTGTAATGTCATCGGCCTTGGATAGGATTAGCTATGGGCTATAGTAAGAAGCAGATTAAATTTTGGAACAGTCCGCCCATCTTCCCACCCATCTTGTTGACCATATGCATAAATTCTCGGGCTTTTGTTTGAAAATTCAGATTCTATCTGGAGCTAAATTATAGGATATATAGAAAGATTTCACATTATTGCAAGAAATATATGATCATAGATTCGTGCCCTATCAAGTGAGTTCTAGATGGTATTATGTTCGAAAGCCTGGTAACAAACAGAGTACAGAGATTCTGATACTGAATATATAGTAAATTATTAGCATTTGAAAACTGCAAGCTGCGACTAAATTGCATATTTCGAAATTACTTCATAGTAGAATTTTTTTAAACTCTGTACTTTATTAGAGCATTCATATATATCTATGTAAACATATCAGTGAAATTCTGGAGTCGAACATATTACCAGTGATATGCCCGGACCTATCGCCATCTATCCGATTGTGGCTAATGTGAACCAACTATCTTTGAATGGGGGCATATTGCGAATAAGTAACTACATGGACATACTTGGTAATTATGATATTATTTGATGGTAGAATCGTGCAATATTTCATACAGCACTAGTACATAATAATACATATTGAGTTCTACATGGCTAGATGTTTGAAAACTGGTTACAAACAGAGTACATAGATATTGCTACGTAAATTATTGTCAATATGACAAACTTTGGCCGCTACTAACTTGCGTATTATAAAATTACGTTATGGTGGGAATTTTTTAAATCGATATTATATTAGCGTATTTATATATCTACCTGACATTTTGGGGCCAGTCTTATTACAAACAGTAGGCTACCGAAAACCATGGATCTGCCAAAACTTGTGCAAATTTTTGCCATGGAATTATGTACTCGAAATCACTTCATGGTAGACATTTTTAAGCTTGATACTTTATTAGCATATTCATATACCGATCTGATCATATGTATGAATTTCGAACCGAACATGGGCGAACTTTTTTGCAGACAGTATGGTACTGAAAATCACTGATCTGCCAAGATTTACGCCAATTTTCGGTATGGAATTGCAGAGTATGGAATTATTTCATTGTAGAATTTGTTTTAATTATGACTATAGCTAGCAATGATATGATATCATACAGTTTACAGCTGAAAGTAATTTAGGCTAAATTATGCGTTTTAAACTCAAGTTTATGTGGGTGAAAATCTAGGGCCGAGCATAACCTACAGCCAATAGGGCAGTGAAGACTGTGAATTGGCTAAAATTCCAGCCATTTTTCTGTATGAAATTGTGTACAACGAATTAAGTTACTTCACGGTAAACATTTTTAAAACTCAGTATTTCATTAGCATATTCAGATACCTATCTAACCATATAGGTGGAAATTTTTGGCCGAAAATATTGCAGGCATTACTAACCTGGCACATATATACCCTTTCTGTTGATTTACATAATTAACCACCTGTTACAATGTTATTGACAGCCGTTTTGACTGGAAATTCAGAGAATCAGTTGCCTATACATAATGTTAAACAATTGCATGCATGGATCTTTTCCCAGTCAAGGATTAAGGACAATGAATTACTAATGAAAATCACACGTACATTATTTTTAGCGAATTTTGTCTAATTTTTCATGATCTACAATATTATTATACATGTTTTACTGTTAAAATTTATCACACATATAGTGACTAGTAAACTGCGTCCACGGCAATAAATACTTTGCCGCTATGCCCTACGAGACATAACAATGGACATTTATACATTATCTTGAATGTTCAGCTCAGTGTTTTATGCTATAATACATAAGGGAAATGAAACAGACACAGTACCTGGTATTGTCGTCATAATATATTGAACCTTTACTGTCTAAACGGGCATCTGGAATGACTGTCTCGAGAGTCATTCCAGTGGTAAATTATCAAGAACTGTCCCCTCATGGCATGCAATTTGACATTGCTCAAGCTCACTATAGGGGCCGGTTTGACCAGCTATGCCATGAGGCGTTTAAAATACAATAAGAGATGATGATAGGCCTATATTCATAGCCGTCGTCATTGTGATTTACATACTTTCAACAGTGACTTCCCAAAATCCCATTTCCAAGGTAACTATAGAGGTGAGCTGTTGTATATTTTAAAACTAATTTGACTAGATGCTGTCGGTGCTTATAGCAGCAGCACAGTTAAATTAGTTTCAAAATATTCAACAGAATGTTAATTAAATAGTAAAGACATACAATTCGCACAGCTTACAGACTTTTCAACATTCCTGATGGCCATAGCTACGCCATTCATTACGTATTTTGACTGTGATGTCAGCCTACATGTGACATAATTGATTATGACGTCAACACTTGGGTGACAGGTTGGATAACTTATACCTTCTTTCCGTAAGAGAATCGGTCCATTGCGATTGGGTATACATGCGCATTGCAGGGCAAAGCTAACTATCTGAATGCTCTTGCTAAAATATGTGGTCACTTATTACAAGTGGGTAGACCACACATTACTAAGTGGCATTGGCCGTTTAATGATCAAATTTGTTCATGACAATTTCACAGGTGGGGTGCATTTCTAGCTAAGTTATGTCCATTTTTTTGGCGTGTTGGAATCAATTTATATACTTTGATTCACGACTTCCCAGAATCCCAATTTCAAAGTAGCTATACAGGGTAAGGTGTTGAATATCCTGAAACTAATTTGACTGGGTGCTGTTGCTGCGTATGGCCGTAACAGTGCTTGGTCAACGTGCCTGGTCAAATTAATTTCAAAATATTCAGCAGAACGTTGATTCAAAAGTAAAGACATAAAATGTGTACACTTGGCGGACTATTCAATATTCACGATGAAGCTAGAGCCGTCATTCACTAAGCATTTTGACTATGATGCCTGTGGAGCTTTTATAGGATGCAATTGATAGTGATAAAAATCATACAACGCCCAGGAAAATTAGTTTCAAATTCTCAACAGAATGTTGATTAAATAGTAATGTCATACAATTCGTACAATGCCCACATGTTCAACAGAATGTTGAATATTGTCTGTATGTCCACATGTTGGATCTGTCAATAAAGATTTTCTGCTTGCTTAGTTTTTTAATGCACTGGCAACGCGATATCTTCAATTTCTGCGCTAACATCGCCTACGGAGTGCACCCGTTAGTTTACTGTGTTGATCATCATTTCCCCCGGTCGGGGATCGAACCGTCATCCTGCAATTCCGCATAGCATCAGCAACCCAGACATCTTTCCGCTGGACCACTGCACCAAGACAAGAATCGGATATACTGATACACTGGCAAATTCATATGAGACTATCTTTTGAATGCACACCGTATGGTGTATTCTATGCCCTCACCAGTTCTCAATCACGACACTGGCAGTAGTTGATTGACTGTTTAATTGATTGACTGATTGATTGATTGATTGATTGATTGATTGAATCCCGGGGAGTAAATCGTAAAGACATAAAAATTTGTACACTTGATGGACTATTCAATGTTCCTGATGAAGCTATATACATCATTCATCACGTATTTTGATTGTGACGTCATCCTACATATGACGTAAATAATTATGACGTCATATGCTTGGGTGACTGATCAGATCTATCCATTATCATAGAAATAGCTATGCCCACTTGCAGCCCAAGAGACCGTTGTTTTTGGCACTTTACCATTGGAATGATAGGCTCAGTTATCGAACCAGTCATTCCAGTGGTAAATTTTCAAAAATGTCTACCTGTTAGATGTAAATGGTAGTTTCTCACGATAACGACAGAAGCCATTTTGGTCAGTTTGATCGGGACCAGTGTTGAAGTGGAGATTAAGAGATGTACGTGGGTACAGTGGGACCGATCACAATACTATTTTATTTCTGATGCAAATGTACATTCAGCAATTAGCCCAGGTCACCAGCCAGTACAACTAGCCCCAATAGTGAGGGTATGCGTTTAATGCGCATGAGAGATCTAGACAATATATTCTAAATGTACGATTCCAATCTAAACAGAGACGCCCTCGTTAAAAAAAAAAAAAAAAAAAAAAAAAAAATATATATATATATATATATATATATATATATATATATATATATATATATATATATATATATATATATATATATATATATATATATATATATATATATATATATATATATATATATATATATATATATATATATATATATACACCTGTGCAAAAGTTAAGCACCACCCTATTTTTACGCACATGCGAGGGTATATTCATGTGCTATGAAGAAAGCAATAGCATAAACATTTATGTACCCATCCATCTTAGTGCAAGAGGTAATAATGCAACTAGAGGAATGCTGATTATGATGGTGGGGAAACACTGTATGTTTTTGTTTGAACTTGAAAACGAGGCCTGAATATGGTTACGTTGACACAACTGACAACTATTGCCCTACAGTTGACACACGTGGCTAGATTGTCATTAATGGTGTCTGAAAACGAAGTTTAACATCTGTGCACGAGTTTGAGACTGTCATTATTAATACCGGGTATATCCACCTTGTGCCTGGATGACGGCCTGGACACGACGTCTCATGCTTGTCACCAACCGACTGATACGCCATTGTGGTATTCGTTGCCATTCAAGATGGAGTGCGTCTGTTAATTCCTGTAGGTTCTGCACAGGAGGATCCCTCCTTCTCACCATGTTTCCCAGAATCTCCCAGATATGCTCAATAGGGTTCATGTCAGGGCTCCTTGCTGGCCATGGTAGGGTTTCGATGGCATTCTGGCGGAGGTATTCATGCTCAGCTCTAGCACGATGTGGTCGGGCGTTGTCATCCATGAATATAGGGTGGGTTCCAGGTGCATGATTTACAAAATGAGGGACCACAACTCTATCCAGTATGGAATCTTGATATCTTTGTCCATTTAGTGTTCCAGGTACAGTCAACAGATCCAGCTTACAATCAAATGAGATGCACCCCCATATCATAACGGAACCTCCACCAAATGGAACTTCTTCCATGATGTTACGTTGGTCGTACGGCGTGCGTCTGGACCTCCATACACGAGTTCGACCATCTGTGGCATGAAGCAGGAACCGACTTTCATCGCACCAGTGTACCCGTCTCCAGGATCTCATGTTCCAGTGTCTTCTTTCGTTGCACCACCTCAGACGCTCCTCTTTGTGGTGTGCAGTGAGGAGAGGACGTCTGACAGGTCTCTTAGCTTTCATGCCAGCAGCATACAGTCTCCTTTTGACGGTAGACATTGACACTCTATTGCGCGTTTCCCATTGCTGGCTGAGCACTCTGCTGTTGGTGAATGGAGATCTCCTAACAAGGCGTACTAGGGCTCGATCATCACGGGCAGTAGTCTTCTTCGGTCTTCCAGATCTAGGCCTGTCCTTCACCTCGTTAGTTTGCCCATGTTTTGCAATCAAACGACTGATTACAGTATGGTTAATGTTCAGCTGTCTGCCAATCTCTCTGCATGACATACCAGTGGTATGCATGCCTATGATTTGCCATTTCACACGATCACTTAACCTTCGTCTTGCCATAGCGGTTCACAATCAAGAGCTAATTCTCTCTGTACAAATAAACCACGGTCATGAACACAAAATTCCTAATCTTGTCGCCTAAATCTGTATGTAATGTTCTACACCTCAAACTGGACTTTTACATAACTGAACACGTGTGCTGTTTCCCGCCACGCACGGACATCAAGCGGCGTGAAGTCATGCATGCATGTGCATTTCGTACTTGGAATTATGTCAGCTAACGCGGGGACAAAAAGTATGGCAGCCTAGTTGTACCATGATGTTTCTACGTTCTATTGTTTTTGCTGGTGCTTAACTTTTGCACAGGTGTATATATATATATATCGCTCTCGTGTTAGGAGAACGTGAATTACCAGAATCCCTAGTGAAAAATGGCAGCGCCGGCAATGGACCTTTTCACTCTTAGCTATGCCCTGCCCTGCTCACCTCCAGCTAAGCTCCACCCACACTTTGCAGTGTTGGGATCGATCGATCCCCGCGAATGCCCTGACTATCAATTTCCTGAAATCTATACAGGTAAGCCGTTGAATATTTTGTAACTAATTTGACTGGATGCTGTTGCTGTCTATGGCAGCAACAGCACCCAGTCAAATTAGTTTCAAAATATTCAACAGAATATGTATTAAATAGTAAACATGCAATTCTTACAACAACTCATAGTCCGTCTTCAATGGACCTTTCCAATTGTATCCTTCGATTATATGACGTCATATGACATCATAGCCAACTAAGTGACGTGCATGCTGACATCATAATCATTACGTCATAAATAATTCTATTTGGCCCGTCTTTAACTCTTAATCGACCAACACGTTGTTAGAATTGTATGTCTGCTATTTAACAAACATGCTGTTTATATTTTGAAACTAATTTGACTGGGCGATGTTGCTGCCATAAGCAACAACAGCACCCTTACGGCAGCAACAGCAGCCAGTCAAAGTAGTTAAAAAATATTGAATAGCTTACCTGTATAGTTTTCTGGAAATTGATAGTCAGGTATTTCAGGGATCGATCGATCTCAACACGAGCGAGGTGTGGGTGGAGCTTAGCTAGAGGTGGGCGGGGACTAGCTGAAACTGGGACGGTCCATTATGCGTTCGCGATGTACTTGTTTAAGTCATTCATGACGTCATAATGACGCCATTGATTATGATGTCATTCTACACGCCACGTCGTTGATTATGACGTCATGTGATGGATGGATGATGTGGAAAGGTCCGTTCTAGACACAACCAAGTGAATGCGTAGCGCTGAGCGGCCACGGAAAGAGATGATAGGCCTACACCACATTCATTGTAGTCGTCGTGGTTTATATACATACTTTGAACCATGACTTCCCAGAATCCCCTTTTCACGGTAACTATGGAGGTGAGCTGTTGAATATTTTGGAACTAACTTGACTGGGTGCTACTGCTTGTTAAATAGTAAAGCGCTTCAATTCGTACAGCTGAAGGACTTTTCAATGTTACTGTTGGACATAGCTCCGCCAGTCATTAGGTATTTTGACTGTGACGTCACCTACCTGGGAACTAATTGATCCTACGATTATATGACGTCATATGACGTCATAGCCAACTAAGTGACGTGCATGCTGACATAATCATTACGTCATAAATGATTCTATTTGGCCCGTCATTATCTCTTAATCGCCCAACACGTTGTAAGAATTGTATGTCTGCTATTTAATAAACATGCTGCTTAATATTTTGAAACTAATTTGACTGGGCGCTGTTGCTGCCGTAAGCAGCAACAACACCCAGGCAAATTCGTTTCAAAATATTTAACAGCTTACCTGTATAGTTTTCTGGAAATTGATAGTCAGTTATTTCAGGGATCGATTGATCCCAACACGAGCGAGGTGTGGGTGGAGCTTAGCTAGATATGGGCGGGGACTAGTTGACACTGGAAAGGTTCATTATGCGTCGGTGACGTACTTGTCTAAGTCATTCATGACGTCATTAATTATGATATCATTGTACACGTCACGTAGTTGATTATGACGTCATGTGATGGATGGATAATGTGGAAAGGTCCATTCTAGACACAACCGAGTGAATGCGTTGCGCTGAGAGGCCACGGAAAGAGATGATAGGCCTACACGTACATCCGTCGTTGTCGTCGTGATTTATATCCATACTTTGAACCATGACTTAAAAGAATCCCCATTCCACGGTAACTCTGGAGGTGAGCTGTTGAATATTTTGGAATTAATTTGACTTGGTGCTGCTGCTTATTAAATAGTAAAGCTCTTCAATTCGTACAGCTGAAGGACTTTTCAATGTTCCTGTTGGCCATAGCTACGCCAGTCATTACGTATTTTGTCTGTGACGTCTCCCTACTGGGGAGGGTGGTGGTGGCGGGGTGGGTGGGTGGGGTGGGGTGGGTGGGACGGGGGAACTAATTGATTATAACGGCAAGGCTCTACAATATCTGACCGCGCTTGCTAAAATATGTGCTCACTTATTACAAGTGATTCGACTAGGCTACGTTATACAGCTCATAAATTAGTTAATGTACTTACAAAACATAAACAAGCATGTTAATTTATTCTTTAGATGTTCTATACCATCGAGTCTGCGGTTTTACAGTACAGCTCATACATGTAAATAAGGCACTATATTTGCAAAAAACCCAAAAATTCTACCTTGTTTCGGAAACGTTTTAATTTATTTTTGAGGTCTTCTATACCAAAACCGTGTCAGGTTTCACGGAAACTGGGAGATAAAAAAACCTCGCTTTAACCATTATCTTTCTGCTTTCAAAGGCTAGGCCTAGTTGTTTCACTGTCAGTACAAGAAAGATTTGTGTAGATTATGCAAATAATAATGCTGAAAGTTGTCTACATGTGTGCAGCAACGGCTTACGGCAGCAGTTTCCAAAATAAATAGAAGTTATCATAGAGTTATCATGTGTACATAAATGTTTGGCATTTCAGCGATGTGCGCGTTAGGTTTTAATTAACGCATTTCGGTAATTCTTACCGCCTCTCCGTATTACCGTATTTCCCCTATTTATTTATACCGTAGATTTGTAGTTCCGTATTTTGCATGCTATTTAAGCAGAATTTCTATTCCAATTAACAGAAAAAGAATTTACTGACTTTTGGAGGCTATATACATATCTGATCGTCTGCCTCAGATGTCAGTCAGTCAGTGAAGATTCAGCGGTCGAGACAACTATCCCATTACCCTATAGTGAGCGTATGCGTATGAGCGATCTAGCCAATATATATCCTAAATCTATGGTTCCAACTAAAAATAGAGGCGCGCTCTATTTATCTGTCTAGTTAGCTGTTGGAGACCACAATCCTTTGCGCAAAATGGCCGCGCCTATACGCAATTCTAGACACAACCCGAATATAAGCGTAGCCGTGAGCGGCCACGCAATAAATAAAGCTCGTATCTGGTCTGCGTCAGACTATTTAATCGTTTTACATTCTGAAGTAAATGTACGCGATTTCGTGATAACGATATCACACAAACTTTGGACATTGAAAATGCGCAGTAGGTTGCCCTAAAATAATCAGGGGAAGACACGCATAATGAATAACCATATCCCATAATGCAACGGGGCCCCATGAAGAAACCACAAACGCTATATCATAATCCGAAACTGGAACCAAAAAAAAGCTCGCGACCGGAAACGAAGCTTTCTCAGTCGCATGGTATATGTATTTTAGCCTGGTTCCCTGTCTCATTTTCTGTTGATTTTTCCTCATTTCACGTATGCACATGTTATCTATATACGCTCACTTCGTTCGTGCTGGCTTCGCCCGCACGAAGCCATCGCTCATTTGCATTCGCTATTATAAATCTATGGTTCCAATCTAAAAATAGAGGCACGTTCTATCTATCTTTCTAGTTAGCTGTTGGAGACCACAATCCGTTGCGCAAAATGGCCGCGCCTATACGCAATTCTAGGCACAACCCGATTTTAAGCGTAGCCGTGAGCGCCTACGCAATAAGGCAACACGCATGCGCACAATATCAACATGCACAACACGCGCTTGTAACGGCTACATGGAGACTCTCTCGTGGAAACAAAGTTATATAAAATGCACTAGACCGACTTTTCTGCTCGTGGCAGAAAAGTCGCTCACTGAGCGACGGGTTTTTCGGCGCGAGAGTTTCAGCGGGCTGAAACGCTCAAGTGGAAATGGTTCTATCTAAATGGGTTGGAGCCGATTTATATGTATTAAACCCTGAATTACAAGACTCCCAATCTCAACGTAATTATACAGGTAAGCTGTTGAATATTTTGAAACTAAATTGACTCGGGGTTGTTGCTGTCTATCGCAGCACATCTCCCAGTCAAATTAGTTTCGATATATTCAACAAAATGTTTTTTAAGTCGTAACTTCATCAAAGACATACAATCTGAGGGGAAATTTGTGATTTTTTGTGAAAGAGGTATACGCTGTTCCTTTGATATACTTTGCCATATGGTACATCGTGGGCCCGGTTCGTATCAGTCCGACGCGGGTTCAGTCCAGACAAATTAGTTTCAAAATATTCAACAGCTTTCTGGTACAGATAGGCCTACCTTGAAATTTAAAGTTTGCGAATTCAGGTTTCAAAGTTTCAACTTGATTCAAACACATGCACAATGTAGACGGAGCGTAACTAGATATGGGCGGGGCACAGCTTAAAATGGTACCATCGATAATAACTTTTTCATCTTGGATGCTATGAGATTTACAATTAAAGGGCAACACATGCTTGCACACTGTGGGCAGCCATAACACTGAACTATGCCGAAGCAAGAGATGAAGTACAGAATGTTCACCATATCCCATTGTCACTTCTGTCACATATATACAAATAAATCCTCCTGATCAACCCGACGTACGATTCCATGATCTCACAGAAAGATAAAAATTGATAGTCTACAATGGTCAGTGAGGGAGCTGGGTATGTGTCCTATCTTGGATGCTGAAAGTTTGAAGCAGGCCTCTGCCTAAGAAAGTCCAATAGGTCTACTCTGAGAAACCATTTCCTACATTCTAAGTCATCGATAACATCGTTATTTAAAGAAGAAAATTAGTGCTACTTTGCTTAAATACACGCCACAAATTGAGGAATCCAGCTTCTCAGTCAATCATATGGCGTCTATGCATGCTGACGTCATAATCAATTACGTCATGAATGACGTGATATAGTCAGTCAGAAACGCTTATTAGTCCGACAAGTTGTACAAATTGAATATCTTTACTATTTAATAACCATTCTGTTCCAAATTATTTTCAAATTATTAAACAGTTTACATGTATAGTTGTCTGGAAATTGAGATTCAGAGAGTACATGGATCGATCGATCCCAACACGAGCAAGGAGCTTAGATAGAGATGGGCGAGGTATAGCTAAACAAGATTCCTCTATTGCTACAGAGGCCGTCAAGTTGCCCTTGTCTAAACGTGGACCTGGGCAATCCGAGTCTATGAAAAATTCTAAGAATCATCGCATCTAGATTAGGCTATGAAGGCTGTGAAAAAGATAATGATGCTTGTAATAATATACTCTTCATATATACAATCCTATGATGTGAAATAGTAAAGAGAGGCTTAAATAACAACAGTTTCCGTAAAGAGGATAGAGTGCTCCGACATGTCATTCAGGTATCTGACGTCATGATCAATAGAGGAATACAATCTGTCATTCAAGTATCTGACGTCATGATCAATAGAGGAATACAATCTGTCATTCAAGTATCTGACGTCATGATCAATAGAGTAATACAATCTGTCACATAAGTATCTCACGTCATAATCAATTACGTCATTAGTAATCTGACATCATAATCATTTTACTAAAATGAGACAACAATTTGATCACACCCATCTTGGTCTTTTTGCTTCCAAGAAATGCCTTCTCGTCTCCAGGTATTGATGTTTTCATCAACTACAACTACATCTCGTAAATGTTTCCCCTTTCGCCCTCGCTTTTGTTCTTAATCTTTCATTGTTGCTACTTCATAGCTGTCAAGCTATATCTAAAGGGGAAGACCATATGAAACGTGAGAGACAACAGGGGACATACATGTATCACAAACATCATCCATAGTTTTAGTCTTAACCTAAGGCGGTGCGTGCAAAAGGGAACATGCATCAAACACTTTAGATGATGTTACAACTTCCTCTGAAGAGATTACTGTATCATTCTCAAGTATGCACTTAGCCATATCTGCCTTATTTCCTTTCCTCATATTTCCTTCACCTTTGAATGGTGCATGAGGTATTGTTGCCAGATCATGTGAAAACACACTTTTATCAAGAGAGCAACTATTGAAATATGACATGGGCACAACTTGGTGATACAACTCATGTGATGGCATGCGAACATCACCACCATATATCTCGATGGGCTTTCGCATGACAGCACATCTTTTAGCTTGTTCTATCCTCTTGAGCTTTACATCACCACATTTCCTCCGACTTAGTTGATCTTGGATAGCAGTCCCAATTTTAGGGCACTATCTGCATTGATATTCTCATCAGCTAGACTTCCAGTTCCAATCTTACTGAGCTCTCTATTTCGATGAGCACTGAAAGGGTTGTTCCTTAAAAGGAATTCTCTGAAGGTTTCCTGTCTTCTCTTTTAATGTTTCCTGGGTACATCTCTTTATGCTGTTCTGTCCATGACCCAGCAAACTTACTACCAGTAATGTAACATAGAGCATCTGTATAATTAGCTACCACATTGGTAGTAAGGAACAATATGTTTCTTGCAGAGTTATTGTGGGTAATATTGATGAGTCTGCCCACGGTCTTCCCTGATCTCATCAGTGATTGCTATATGGTCGTGTCTGACCAGGTCCCTCTCCAGAATAGGTTTTTATTCCTCTCGGTTGTGAATTCTTGTACTGAATTCTCCATTTTGTATCAGTTCTTTACAATACAAACGCGAACATTTTACATATATAATGTGACATGTAGCTGCTAACAAAGGTAATATTTTCTGTATGGCCAAATGATGCAGCTTCCAGGAACCTGCTTTTCAAACATACCCATAAACATCATTCATAGATTTGCCATTCTGCTGGATACGTGAGATTCTTTTCTTCTGACCACTCCTCCATGCAACTGAATCAAATCTGTGTTGGCACCATTTATGTCAAACAAAGAGAGTTCTCCAGCCAATATCGTGCTGTAGAATATTTTCAAACGTGACCAAATGCTGTCATCTTCCATATATTCTCCATTAGAATTAAGCCGTTTTTTACATTCACTGCCTTGGATGTGAGTTGGTTGGACATTGCTTTCACTGTTCTAATCTCTATCCTGCACACCCTAAAAATCATCATCATTATCATTCTCAACCTGCAACATGTACATAAATACCATAACACCTGCCTCACCATCATCATTATCCTGACTGCAACCTTCTTCTGCATTCTGAGCACCGTTGTTAGACCTTACTAGTAGTTTTTCTGACAAGTTGTGATCCTCGGTATCGCTGACTTCAGGCTCAAAGAGTAATAGATGAAGCACTGCATTGGTCAACAGGCATGCTCTTAATGTCTTAGTATAAGGTTCCCCCCATATTTCTGGCATACACTGTACCCACAACTCTTCAAAACTACTGTCCTCCAGTAGTTTACATACCTAATCAAGGAAAGAGATATATGCAAATGGAATTTTCCTAGTCGTAAGAACATGTTCTTAAATTCATTCTGGTTGTCTTGCTTGATTTTACAGACCCTAAAATACAATGGTTTGTCAAAGGTAAGTCTTTCACAGCACACTCCGACCTTCCTGGCATGGTCTTTTAATGCATCATAGCACTATAAACAGCTTCTTCTGTTGAACGATGTAGGCTTTCCATAGGGGTCAAAACCACAGTTTTGCAGGAGTGCTCTCCTTTAATTTTGTTTGACATGAAACTTTGCCAGCTTGGTGGACTTGGTTAAAGCCTACAAGATAACAGCCACAGTGTATCAATTATTTGGAATTTACGTGCAGCAATGTATAAGAGCTTTTCTCTTTACATCAGACAGGGGCGATTTCGAAGGACACGTGTACCATTTTCAAGAATAAACCAAAGTCCGGTTTCTATATTAAATCTGTTACAGACACTGTCTTCTAACAGCAAGGTCATGTGTACGCTCACAAGAAGTCTCACTTTGGCATGATATTATACACATTACGCGTGTGGTATCATGCCCTGATCTTTATCATACTCAAACTAATCAGTTACCCATTGACAGAAACCTCCCCTTTGTTGACATCGACTGGACCAAATATGACTGAATCCACTCGCCTCTCAACAGCTGCACACTTTTCAGACCGAAGAATCTGAGTATATAAAGGCAGAGACCTACGGATGACAGAACATCAATGACAAGACTTAATCATGTTGTCTGCTTGATAAACAGGTCAACAGATAACAGAAGAGGTGATATGTTCCTGTTGCCTGCACGAGAATGTGATACAGAGAAGTTATCAGAAGTCGCTTCCTCAGATTGGTTGATTCACTTCTTGATTCTGAGTCTGGGAAAATGTTAGCTAGGGCTTATGGTGAGTCTTGAACTGACTCACCCAATTTAAATTCTGATGGACTGGGATAAATGCCATTATCATATTCTATATTCATTTATATAAGCATTTACGCATGTTATGTAGACGCGAGGCATATACTCTGAACGACTTTTAATACTAGATTCGCCTGGTCTCTTGTCCTACATGTAGCTTATACAAGAAGATTTTAAGTCAATTTCTTAGTTATCATGAAATTTGTGAATATTTTCGGAAAAACGTCAAGATTGTAACTCCGATTCATATTGAAATACTATGTAATATAGTTTCTTCCAGTTCATGTTAAAAACTATCCAGCTATCTAGTCTTCGCAAAAAATTAATTAATTAATTTATTTCGTTGGGACGGATATTTTTTGAAGATCGACACTTAAAGCATGTTGAATCTTATTAAGGTGACATATTTTCTAACCTTGTGACCTTTAATGACCTAACTATCAAAGTAATTCTATAATTATAATATTGGGATATGTTAGCTAGTGTCTATACCTATAAGACACGTGTGGCAACTAGAACTCATTTTATCATTCTTCAACAAGTGTCAGCTTACGACCACCCATTTTGCAGAACAACTGTCGTGTGGTCGTGTGGGCCCAACGCAGGTGGTCTATATAGATGAGTTTTATGTTGTATACCTGTAGTCCAGTAAGAACTGTAGCTGGATCCAAACACAATAGATAACAACTGGATTAACTTCAAAACATGTTTATTTGATTGAGATACATAAAATAGTTAGCTAATTTTCTGCACTATAAAATGTCAAGAGCGTCATTTTTCTTTATTAGCGGTCATTTACTTGACCTTCAAATACACTGCTTCCCCCCAAAAAAAAAACCCCCACCCCCCCCCCCCCCCACTCACACACCCCCTGTAGGAATTGTGTGGAATTCTCCCCGCAGATACTAGAATACATAAAGATAACTTTGAAACACAAAATCAGTTGTTAACTAAAATGTACAGGTTTGATAAAAACGGAATCGTTTCTTACCAGACTAACATGTGTAATCACTAATTATTATACGTGGACATAGGGAGGAGATCTACTGAAAGGGCGGGCTATCCATGCCATCAGAGAAAATAGGCCACAAGCAACTAATGAACCTACACCTGTTATTAGAGGTAATAGTCACACAAATGAGAGTATCTCTCTGTGCAGTTGCCAAAACACATCATAGTGCCCATAAGGGAAAGCGGGTATTACATCCTGGTCTGTCCGTGTATCCGGAGCTGTATCTAAAAAAACTGTTGATCTGATTTACCGTAAATTTTAATGCAAATAATCTTACCGTGAATGAGGACTCTGGCTGTGCTAGGGATAAAAATCCTGAATTGGATCGGATCAAAATCTGGATCTATGACTATCCCCTAGCCTACCGGTTCTAGTTGACTCAGATTTTAACTCAAGAAAGGGTGTGGCAGTACACTAGGATTCAACAATTTAGTCATGATACGGCAACCTAAAATAACAAAAACCTCTTTACAAAGTGATAAAAGCTTGGAGTGTGAGGGTTTGCAATTGATTATCATGCATATTAACGCCAGGTCACCGCTAATTTCATTTATGAACGTACAAATTACGGTATGACCATGTGTGACCTTATAACCTGGGTGTAAAGAAATAAAGTTACCAATTGAAACTTGATAGTCTACGATAATTCTGACAGCTAGCGTGTACTACATGAAACCTTTGCACACTCTAATACACCAACCAATATATCATTTTTTGACATACTGAAACAAATTTAGAATCCCTCTGATTCGTCTTCCTTTGTACTCTTCTACTCTAGACAGTATACAAAGAAATATTCTTCTATTGCTAAGGGAACGCCAAGTAAACACAGATCAATTATTGAATTATCTCACGGTGGGTTAACCAAATAAATCAAACTGATGTTATGCCAATGCTATTGTAATAAACCATTGTACGTTTAATCAAATTAATGTTATACCGCTAAGAGGTGAGGAGGAAAGACAACAACACGGCTTATTGGATGGGTACTGGGCAAGTACCTGACCAACATGGCCTGGTATTGGTCCATAACTATCCCGTGTTATCATGGAGGAAAGCTCACCTCCGGATATACAAATATAATTGATCCCATCCATCCTGGCAAATTGACAACTCCTTGAAATTGTGACAGCAACAGTATATAGAAACACCAACAGCATTCTATCAGCCCTTACGAAAATGAATACATACAAAAGGATACATTCAACTCACACGCATGCAAACACAATCGTATTTTGTAAACAGATCAAAGCGAGATATCGAAATATAAGATTGACCAGGATATAATGTGATTCATTTCTAGTATCCAGTAGTTGAACTGATCAATATTATTCTGGTAGATTGAGATATGTTTTGACAGTTCATGAATCTGGGAGACACACATGTTAACATTTGGGCGATACTGTGACAGCATAATGGTATCTTAATTGCCAAAGGCGATGCAATACCGAGACAAAATCCCCATACAAAGACGCTTGATTACCTTTCTGAAGCAAAGATTGATTTCTTTTAGCACACCACGACAACCGAATCTTCGTAAAGCCATCAAGACAGATTCATTCTTTATGATGGCATGTGTATGGTTTTTTTGCACTCCTCTACATCAAGGTATGACCAGGATATGCTAATCCCCTAATTAACTGTCTGACCACTGCAAGACGCCAAACCATACTCTCAATTAGCAATAATTCTGGAGAAGTTGAATATTTAGAAAATAATTTAACTGAAAGTTGTTGGAGTCAAATTATTTTCACAGTTCGCAGCATATCCAGAGTTAAACTCTATGGCAAATTGTAGTCTGCAGAAAGCAGGGCATGCGTACAGTCTACAGAGAGGACACATTATCTTCAACAACCTGCAGAAGTACTCTCCACATCTTTACTGTGAAATAGCTCTTCTCGGTTATTAACCACATGTTTTAAAAAAAACGTCGGGGATATTGTAATCGCCTCCGTCCGTATGTACGTCTGTCCGTCCGTCCGTCCGTCACGCTATCTCCTCCCAAACCGTTGAGTGGAATTAAACAAAATGTGGTATGTGGGTTACCCATATGATTCTGCTTTGCAAAACGAAGTTTAGATTTGACTCCGCCCCAGGGTGGTGTGGCAGAGGTCAAAAGGTCAAATCAGTTGTAAAGCAACTCCTCTGAAATCCTTCTTCTTTCTTCTTCTTTTCGTTCGCTGATCATACCGCCAGTCATGTAAGTGTTAAGTGCGTGGATCCATGGTGTATTAGAGTGCGCCATGCGGCCTGGAACCTCCATCTTCAGCACTCGAGGTTTCTGTCAGGGTTACCTCACCCTTACCTCCTTTAGTCGCCTCGTACGACACGCAGAGGATACGGAAGGTGTATTCTAAGCCCCACCTACAGGGAAACTCTGAAATCCTTAGACGGAACTCAACTAAATTTGATATCTGAGTTACCCATATGATTGCGGGGTGCAAGAGGCCATTTATATTTGGCCCCACCTCCATGGGGCGGGAGAGGGGTCAAAAGGTCAAATTTTAACCTGCAAAAATTGATTGTAATGCATCTCCTCCGAAACCACTGGACGGAATTCAACCAAATTTGGTGTGTGAGTTACCCATATCAATATTGAGTGATTGAGAACATTTATATTTGGTCCCGCCCCCAGCGGTGGGGGCTGGGGTCAAAAGGTCATGAAATTGATTATAATGCAACTCCTCTGACACTGTTGAAGGCAATTCAACCAAATTTGGTATGTGAGTTAACCATATGATCGCGGAGTGAAAAATGACATTTACATTTGGCTCCGCCCCCCGGGGTGGCTTGTAGGGTGTGTCAAAAGTTCAAAGTGGTGAACGTGGGGATTTGCGATGACGCTTCATCGACCAATCAATCTAATTAATTATTATATTACCCCCCCCCCTCCCCAACCCCCACCCCTGTCTCTCTATTGCCCATATTTAGTATCAGAAAACATACTAGCTGCTCAAACAGAGGGGTCATGAGGAATGAAAATTAGTGGGAGGGAGAGCGGGTCAAACACAATAAATGTTGAAAAAATTAATTTTATTAGAGCAGTTGATACTGCCAGTATGTGTTTGCATACACCACGTTACATACATATACCCATACCCAATATTAAATTGAATTCATACATGGAATTCCTATTAATTCATAAGTCATAACATGTCATGTCTGAGCTTTTTTGGAGAATGTTTAGATGTGCGTGCGTGCGTGCGTGCGTGCGTGCGTGCGTGCGTGCGTGCGTGCGTGCGTGCGTGCGTGCGTGCGTGCGTGCGTGAGTGAGTGAGTGAGTGAGTGTGTGCGTGCGCGTGTGCGTGTGTGCGTGAGCGCGCGCATATGATACAAATTATTGCAAGATCAACGTTAAAGTTAATCAGTCAAAGATTCGACGACTTATGTACATCAGGACTGTAAATGTGGGATACTGGTATTTTAGTTTCAAATGTGTGAAATGCGACAATTGTCTTATTTTCTGAGTCCTCTAGCCCCGTTAGCACACACATTAGATGCCCTTAATCTGGCACTGGTCACATTGCCGGGCTTAGAAAAATTCACGTGTGCACATGAAAATGCGTCTTAAATTTTTCTTCTCTAAGAACATTATTAATTTTTCGTCAACACACTGTTCTGAGCAAAGACATGTAATCCATACACTTACGGAACCTCAATTTCCAGAAAACTATACAGGTAAGTTGTTGAATATTTTGAAACCGATTTGACTGGGTGCTGTTGCTGCCAACAGAATGTTTATTAAATAGTAAAGACATGCAATCCATACAACTTCTTGACGGACTACAAGGGTTTAATATGGACTCCCATTCATGATATAATTGATTATGACGTCAGCCTACATGTGATGTAATTGATTATGACGGCATATGATTGGCTGATAGACTGGATTCATCAATTTCTCCCTCGTTGCCTTTTCATTGCCAAGATTATCTAATGCACCTATGGTAAACATGTTTGGATCAAAGTTGAAAGGGACAATAGAATGATTTAAGTCAACGATTACACCTTTCATTACTAAATTTGCTTATTCAATGTACATTTACTGGCCAATAAGAACATATTTTTTTTAATTTACCATTGAACGACTGGCTCGCTTATCGAGGCAGTCATTTCAGTGGTAAGTTGCCTAAATTAGTCTTCTCTTGGCCTGCAAATCGACCTTCCTCAAGAGAACTGTATACTGGTTAATGTAGCCAAGTCATAGTCGGATTATTTCCATTTAATCAACGGATGAATTAATTAATTAATTAATTAACATGGAGTAATATGCATATGATAGGCGGATAAAATGTTAACATCTTAACACAGTTTTCCCGTTTATAGCTTGAAATCTAATCCGCAAACTATTGCAGGCTGTTTTCGCATTAATTATGTCATAATATACAAAACGAGAAAAGCAGAGTTTGCACGGCAGAGCGCTCTGGAGCGTTTTCCCTATGGAACGTGAAGGCAGTTTTAGCTATGCCCCACCCATCTTCAGCTAAGCTAAGCACCACCCACACCTCACTCGCGTTGGGATGAAATTCATGACTATCAATTTCCAGAGAACTATACTGGTAAGCTGGTGAATATTTTGAAACTAATTTACCTGGGTTCTGTTGCTGCTTATGGCATGTTTATTAAATATTAAAGACATACAATTCGTACAACCTAACCGACTATTTTAAAAGCGGTTAAGACAGATTAAATCGAGTAATTCATGACGTAGTTCATTACTACATTAGCACACACGTCACATAGTTGATTATGACGTCATATGATTGACTGAGAGACTGGATTCCTCAGTTATTGTGCAATTACCACGGTATACGTTTTAGATTTACACGACGTGGGTAATCATGGAAACGGGCAATTCTCTCCCGTAGTGCTGCTGTACCAGAGGTCTGTCATCGTTTTTTCATCTATCATGATTCCAAATGATATTCTAAAGAGCAAATCGGTATTGGCCCTATCTCTGGACACTGAATTCACACAGGGCTCCCCTTATATAATGCGCTATTAACCACGTGTTGACCACACAGACGGTAATACTCCCGTTCGCGTTTCCTACCGGAAGTAGACGTTGATATCGCGTATTGTTTGAAAGAAACCCATATAGCATTACAGAAAATTACAAAATTCTGATGTTGTAATCATGATTACAAAATGTAATTTGTTTCCTTACAGTTTTTGAGCTTTGCAATGGCCTAATACGCCTAGGCGTGATGGGGTACATAGGACACTGTGGTTAGCTAAATGCTCTTAAACCTATATTCTTTTGACAGCAACATTGCCGATTTCAGATATAAGGCTATGAGACAATATAACAATCCAATCTGTCAGTCAAGTATATGACGTCATACTCAAATTCATCGCATTTAGGCTGACGTCACAATGATTCAATTACATAATAAATGGCTTATGTAATATATAACGTCCGTCGAGAACACTTAATATAGTTCGTCAAGTTGTACGAATTGTATGTCTTTTAATAAATATTCTGTTGAATACTTTGAAACTAATTTCACTGGATGCTGTTGCTGACATAGACAGCAACAGCACCCAGTCAGATTAATTTCAAAATATTTAACAGCTTACTTATATATTTCCCTGGAAATTAAGATTCAGGGAGTTCTGGTTTCGATCGATCCCAATACGGCAAAGCGTGGGCGGAGCTTAGCTACGGATGGGGGTGGGGGTGGGGGGGGGTGGGGGGAGGTGGGATCATAAAACTGGATTCATCCATTATTTGCTGAACATCTTCTTGTTAAATCTGACGTCATACTCGTGTTATGGACCCGGAAGTATGTTGTTTTGCATCATAATTTGCGTGTTTATGAAGTCATCGTGTGCGCATGAACAACCACCTTTAAAACCTGGTAACACTTATATATGACAAACTCTTTACGATGTAATGAATATTTTGTTGGAAGTTTAAACGTCAGTGAAGTGGGAACTGTTACTTACTGCTTACAGGTTACTTTGTTTACTTTCAAAATATTCAATAATTTTCCTGTACAAATATCATGAACCTGAGATAATGAATTGTCCGTGTTCGATGTTCTCGGGGTGCGTGCACTACTGGCAATAAATAACACGAATACATGACATTTACTAATTTTAATCCCTTGGACGTTGGTGATAAGGTGGATAGATCTCCTAGACAGCAATAAGCTTGGTGCCTCGCCTCTGGACATTTTCAATTCCATTTAAATGGGTTTGTTTTTTAAATATGGTGCCCAGACTTGGTTAGCGTATTCAATGTGATGTCTGATAAGAGATTTGTAGAGATAACAGACGCTTTTGTTGCTTCTAAATTCAAAGGTTCGCCTAATTAATCCCATCATTTGGTTGACATTGCTCATCTAGTTACGCCCCACGCAGAGCTTTGCCAGTGTATGCGTGGACCAAACGATCCATGCTCTCTCTGAATCTGAATTGTCAGAAAACCACAGGCAAGCTGATGAAAGTAGACGTTGATAGCACATATTTTTTTAAAGAAGCCCTTATAGCATTACAGGAAATTACAAAAGTCTAATGTTGTTGTAATCATGATTACAACATGTAATTTTCTTCCATAACGTTTTAAGGGTTGGCAATGGTCTAATATGTATGCGCGTCATGAGGTACATATGAGGCTATCGTTAGCTAAATACTCTTGAATTTATATTTTTGTGGCAGCAATACTGGAGCTTTTAGACCCAAGCCTTGGACACAACTGTATGAGACAATGTATGAATCCAGTTTATCGATCAATAATATGATGTCATAATCAACAACATCACATGTAGGCTGACGTCATAATCAATTGTGTCATGAATGACGTGATTTCCTCCGTCACAAACGCTTAATAGTCCGTCTTGTTGTACGAAGTGTATGTCTTTGTTATTTAACAAACCAGAGGCAGCAGCAATACTCAGTCAAATTAGTTTCAAAATATTCAACAGGTTATCTGCATATTTCTCTGGAAATTACGATTCAGAGAGTTCAGGGTTCGCTCGATAGCAACATGGCAAAGTGTGGGCGAAGCTTAGCTAGACTTGCTATGTCTGACGTCATGCGCATGTAGTGCACACGGAAGAATATATATATTCTTCCATGTGCACTACATGAGCATGAAGTACTAAGAGGTAAATTACTGACCAGTTCAATTTGGCTCAAATTGTAATTCAACAAAGGGTGTAACAGTACACTAGGATCCTACAACGTTGGTCATGATACGACAATCTGAAAACCCTCCAAAAACCTTCTTTACAATATGCCAAAAGCCATGAGTGCGAGGGTTTGCAATCTCTGCTTGCACTTGGTTCTCATGCACATTTTTGCAAGCTCACCTCCTGTTTCATTTATGAATGTACCAACTATTGTATCACCGTCTGGCACTTTGTGACGTTGGTGTAAAGAAATACTGATGAAAATTGGAACTTGATAGTCTATGATAAGTCCGATGGTGAGGAAGATAAGCTATGTGATGGCTTAAGTACAGCAATGGCCAATTTTACTTTGATTGGAGATAGAGATGTATACATGTAATCAATCATTCAAGCGAGTTTCTATCCATGACAGTTGTCTTCTAGCGTGTACTATATGAAAGCTTTGCACAATCTAATAAACCAACCACTATATCAGCTTTGACATGTTGAAACGAATTTAGAATTCCTCTGATTCGTAATTCTTTGTACTGTTCTACTCTAAATGGTATACAAAGAAATAATCTTCTATTGCTAAGGGAATGCCAAGTAAACACAGAGCAATTATTGGATCCTCATTATCTGCTTCATCAAATTAACTATCGCTAAGCTGTTAGGAGGAAGGCTTTAACATGGCTTACTGGGTTTATATTGGTCAAGTACCAGCCTAATAAACCATGTTGTCAGGGAGAAAACCTCAGCTCCGGCCATACAAATATGTTCCACTAATTGATCACTCCCATCCTGTCAAATTGACCACTCCTTGAAATTGTGACGGCAACAGGATATAGTAACACCAGCAACATTCTATCAAAAGGATGCATTCAAACCACACAGATGCATCCGCAATCGTATTTTGTAGACTGATCGAAGTGAGATATTGAGATAGAAGATAGACCAGGATATAGTGTAATTGTTTTCTAGTATCCTGTATTTGTACTGATTATTCTGGTGGATTAAGATATGCTTGGACTATTCACGAATCTGGGAGATACACATGTTAACATTTACGCGGTACTGTGACAGCATAATGCTAGCTTAATATCCAGAGGTGATGCAATACCGAGACAGAAGCCCCATACAAAGAAACTTGATTACGTTTCTAAAACAAAAATTGATTTCTTTTAGCACACTATACGACAACTGATTCGACAACTGATTCTTCGTAAAGCTATCAAGACAGATTCATGCTTTATGATAACATGTGTCAACCTTTTACCACAGTTTCTCTGTTTCAAGACAACTTGTTAAAGTTTTAATAATAAAAAATATCCACTGTGGTATAGTATAGTATTTGCACTCCTCCACATCAAGGTCTGACCAGGATATGCCAATCATCTAGTTAACTCTATGACCACTGTAAGCCACCAGACAATACTTTCAATGGACAATAATTCTCGACATGCTGACTATTTTGAAAACAATTTAACTGAACTATGTGGGTGGCTTAACTACTAACATATTTCATTCAAATTGTTTTCAAAGTATTATGCATATTCAGAAATAAACCCTATGGAAAATGTAGTCAGCAGAAATTCAGCAGTTAATATCCATGAAGAGAAAAGCAGGACATGTATACAGTCTACTCTAACCTGGAGGACACATTATCTTCAACAACCGGCAGAAGGTTTTTTTTAGAGAATTTTAGGTGGGGTGTGTGTATGTGTGCGAATGATACAAATTATTGCAAAGTCAATATTAAAGTTAATCAGTCAGCTCCAAAGACGTGAGCCTTAGCAATCATACAAACTACATCAAAGAAAGCAGTGCTGGTGTACCCCGTGCATCACTGATGGATCCTGTCATCAAATGTTTATTTACTTTTTGTAATATTTGAGGAATTCCAAAAATGCAGCTCGTTGACTATCAGCTTATATAACACGTGGTTCAAGCGCTATTATTGATTGGCACACTTTGATAATTTTGGACATAATTCTCTATATTAAATTCCTAAATGTATAACAATATCATCTCGATAAAGACCCGCCATTTTGTGAGCTAAATATGCATTCTCTAGACCACCATTATACAATTCTGTCTTTTCTGGTCATTTGTGATCGAATGTTCCTGTATATAGCCTTGCTATAGACCTGTGACAATTTGAACATAATATTTTTCATGGCAAACCAACCACCACTACGGTCGGCGCTGCCACCATTACAATCCACCACCACAGGAAACATGATTAATAAACTGGCTGGAAATGTCAATGAAAGAAGCCAATCTGTGATTAATTAGCAATTGAACACTAAGGCTCGGCAAGTTTCACGCACTTGTGTTTAATTGATTCAATGTTCTTTCATGCAGGTTGTTTAGTAAATGTATTCCTTTGCCATCGTGGTACCAGCTAAATGGTGATAAATTAATTTAGCAATCACCTGGCATAGAAGTGGGTATGCTGAACAGACAAATAATCGAGTGTAATTAGCAATAGTCCAGAAGTCGAACGCGTCCTATGTTCGATTGACTTATCACGGTATACTATTCTATTTTGATGTTTATTTTAATAGCTCTGCTGCTTGTATCTGTAGAACGGTTCTCAAAGCGAGTCTGGATATTCAGTCTCATGCATAACATTAAATCTGACATCCAACATGTATATGTTGAACATTGTTGTAAGGTATTGGGGCCTGAACAAGAGAGCACAAATCAAGAGACTGGATAAAGTGTGACATTTGGAATCAAGTTTACTAGTTTCCCGAACTACAGAGGTACAAATGGTGGTCTTCAAATCACCATTAAAATCTACATTATTATACAAGAGACCTATACAATAATAGACAACCGATAGGAATTCCATGGCTAATTCAATGTCCCCAGTTATACGAAATGAATTACCAATGTATACCCTGTCTCGCCCTAAAGGAAACATGCTGCTGCTGCTGCTGCTGCTGCTGCTGCTGCTGCTGCTGCTGCTGCAACACTCGTTATGACTCTGTATGTGCCAAAAGTCTTTTGAATCTTTGAAACTACATTCAGTGGAAGCTGGTGCTGCATATGACAGAACCATTTTGCGGTCAAATTGCTTTCAAATGATTTAACAACTTATGTATATCATGACTGTTAATGTGAGATACAGGGATTTCAGTTTCAATGCGTAAAATGCGATAATTGTTTTTGATTTGTAGGGCCTTATTTCCCAGGGTCCCGGGTCTCTAGCCATGTTAGCACATGGCTTAAATGGCCTTAATCCGGCTCTGGTCATAAAAATTGAAAAATTGATGAGTGCGCATGACAATGCGTATTAGATCTTTCTTCACTAATACCAGTATTGATTTTTCGTCAACACTCTGTGTCCTGAGCAAGGCCGAGCATTCCTTAACATCTATCACTCATGAGTTACAATAGCCAAAGAAATATTAGGTTTCCTATTCTGTCGCGGTAGTCTCCACGCAGGACAGTCCTCACACCAGATAGGTGATTCTGACAGACTTGCTCTTTAGGCTCTTCAGGGAGATAATGGCTTCCCTCGTGATCCAAAGGATATGCTGTCATCCATGGCCAAGCGCAAGACAATAATTCTACAATGGATACCGACACACCGCGGAATTCCAGTAAACGAATCTGTTGATACTTTGGCAAAGCTAGGAGCCCAACAGGAACAATCAGAGATAGAGATCTCGTTTGAAAAAGCCAAACCTAGCATTAAAGCAGTCGTAACTAGACAAGTTAATGAGAAAGATGACTACCACCTATTAGACAGACAGGAACAGGTGATTTGTTTTGGAACAGCAACAACAATATTCTTTTGTGATTGCTTTCATGGAAAAGTACAGCACCATCTCATAATGGAGGAATACAGTTTTAGCTATGCCACGCCCATCTCTGGCTAAGATCCACCGACGCTTCGTCCATGTTGGGATCAATTAATCCCTGCACTCTAAATTCCCAGAAAAGCATACTGGTAAGATGTTGAATATTTTGAAAGTAATTTGATGGGGTCCTGTTGCTGCGCATGGCAAATTTGTTTCAAAATATTCAACAGAATGTTTATTAGATAGTAAAACCATACATTTCGTACAACTTGGTGGACTATTAAGCGTTCACGACATACTAAATCATTGATCACGTAATTGTTTATGACGTCATCCTATATGTGACGTAGTTGATTATGACGCCATATGATTAAACTGAGAGACTGGATTCATCAATTTCCCCCTGAAACTGTTGCCTTTTGATTTGTCACGCTTATCTTATGCTCCTACGTTAAATTACTGTTGCAAGGGACATTACAATGACATAAGTCAACGATTAACCCTTTCATGACTAAATTTGCGTATTCAATGTACACTTGCAGGCCAATAAGAAACTATCTTTTTGAAAATGTACCACTGGATTGTCTGCCACGCTTATCGCCGCAGTCATTTCAGGGATAAATTGACAAAATTAGCCTTTTCTTGGCCTGCAAATTGACTTCCTCAAGAGAACTGCATAGGGCGGTTTTGGTTAATATAGCCAAGCCATAGTGGAATTATTTACATTCATTCAACTGATGTATTAAGGATTAAGCTACTTAACTGGTAATAATGTGCATAGGATAGGAGGATCAAATGTTAACATCTTAACATGAATCTTCTGTTTCTATCTTGAAAGCCAAAGGAATGGAGGAATCCTGGTTTAGCAAAGTTCCGCCCATCATTAGCTATACTCCACCCACACTTCGTTCTTGTTGGGATGAACTTCCTGACTATCACTTTACTATAGCTTTACAGAAAACTATACAGGTAAGCTGTTGAATATTTTGAAACTAATTTGACTGGGTGCTGTTGCGGTCTATGACAGCATGTTAATTAAATAGTAAAGACATACAACCTGGCGGACTATTAAGCGGTTAAGACGGACTAAATCGAGTCATTCCGTCATCATAATGTCATCCTACATGCCACGTAGTTGATTATGACGTCATATAATTGACAAAAAAACTGAATTCCTCAATTATGGTGAAATTAGTGACCGCGCTATGCGTTTTAGAGTTGCACGTGGGTATCCGTGGAAACTGGTAATTCTTTCCCGTAGTGCCGCTGTACCAGAAATCTACCATTGGTTTTCTAACATCTATCATAATGTCAAATGATATTTTAAAGAGCAAATCAGTGTGCTCTATCTCTGTACACTGAATAGACACAGGGCTCCCTTTAGATAATGCGCTATTAACCGCGTATTAACCACACAGACGCTAATAATCATGTTCGCTTTTCCTAACGTCGATAGCACGTATTGTTTGGAAGAAACCATTATAGCATTACAGGAAAACAGTTCTGATGACGTAATAATGATTACAAAATGTAATTTTCTTCCTTACCGTTTTTAATCTTGGAAATGGCCTAATATGTTGGGCGTGATGAGGTACATAGGACACTATGGTTAGCTAAATGCTCTTAAATTTATATTCTTGCGGCAGCAATAATGGAGCTTTTAGACCCAAACCTCTGACACAACTGTATGAGACAATGGATGAATCCGGCTTATTGATCAATAATATGATGCCATAATCAACAACGTCACATGTAGGATGGCGCCATAATCAACTATGTCATGAATGCCGTGATTTCCTCCATCACAAGCGCTTAATAGTCCGTCAAGTTGTACAAATTGTGTCCTTGCTATTTAACAAACCATAGGAAGCAACAGCACTTAGTCAAATTTGGTTTCAAAATATTCAACAGCTTATCTGTATATTTCTCTGGAAATTGTTATTTAGAGGGTTCTTGGCTAAATCGATACCAACATGGGCAAAAAGTGGGCGGAGATTAGCTAGAGATAAGTGGGTCATAGCTAAAGCTGGTCTCATCCATTATTTGCTGAACAGATTCTTGTTATGTCTGACGTCATGCGCATGTAATGCACACGGAACTCAGATGCATATCTATCTATATAAAATGAAATTATGAGGTACTGAAAAGAGAAATGAACATACTTCACATCTACACAACCCAGAGTAACGACTTGCCACTTAAAATGTTCCTTATAGTGGCCCCCATCATTCCATACATGCCATATGCAAATCATTCAAGTAATGGACCTTTCCATTTTTAGCTATGGCCCATCACTAGCTAAGCTCCACCCACACCTCGCCGTATTTGGATTGATCAATCCCAGAATGCCCTAGCTATCAATTTCCTGAAAACTATACAGGGAAGCTGTTGAATATTTTGTAACTAATTAGCCATAGGCAGCAACAGCGCCCAGTCAAATTAGTTTCAAAATATTCAACAGAATATTTATTAAATAGTAAAAGCAAACAATTTGTACAACAGCCCATAGACCGTCATCAAATATGCGTTCGTGACGTACTTATCGACGTCATTCATTATGATGTCATTGTACACGCCACGCAGTTCATTATGACGTCATATGATGGCTGGGTACTCTGGAAAGGTGAATTAGGCCAGCAGAGCTCAAAAGGTCACACATTCTTCCCGTTGCTTGAAATTGGTTAAATGTGCATTTTTGTGACTGGCAAAGTGATAATAAATGAATATTTTGATGTTAGCTTCTAAAAAGAGTTTGTGATAGACACAATTTTGATGAATCTAAAGGATTACTGTCTGCCTCTTTCTTATGGTGATATAAGGCGTTCTGCTCTGGATCTGCCCCACGCATCTAAGTGGGAAGTGCAGAAGAAGAAATCACTTATGTGCCCGCCTCCCGACGATGACAGGCTAAAACAGCACATCATGCAGCCTTTTTAGTCTACATTCAGCGCCTCTTTGAGCTGAGAAGACAGCCCTCCGCTATCGGTCATGGAGTGGGTAAATGGCCGTTATAAACCAGTGCCTAACACAACCTCCCCTTTCCCTTAGACTTCTATTCCCCGCGCCTCCGCAAGCAAGCGATGATTCTGACTCAGAGGCTGTTAGACTCTAAGTTGGAGGTCTCCTCAGATGAACCCCACTGAATGCAAACTCACCGGGGTATGTATCTTCAATATTCATTATAATTATCTTTGTGTTAGTTTCTTTAATTGTTAACATTGCCACAGTGGTGAGGAGTAAACATCAGTGATTTACATTTGTTATTAGTTCTGTTCAGATATATATGACGAGTCTGTTCTCTACATC
Source organism: Chaetoderma sp. LZ-2023a (assembly GCA_034401795.1). Taxonomy (NCBI): domain Eukaryota; kingdom Metazoa; phylum Mollusca; class Caudofoveata; order Chaetodermatida; family Chaetodermatidae; genus Chaetoderma; species Chaetoderma sp. LZ-2023a. Next base: position 92,149,351 of record CM067369.1, read on the forward strand.
GCAGTCACAGTCATTGTAATACATTTTAATCTAGTAAGTGTACACAATACTATCAATACTAAATATATGCACTTTGATATGTACTCTTCCTTAACTGTTGATTTCCTTGTCAAGGAGAACTCTAATAAAATAAACAGCTTAAGAAATGGATTCATCGCTCTTAGATTAGTTGGAACAGACGTCTTATTTAAGTTTCTGGACCCTTTGGTTAAAAAGTTAATTTTCTAAGATGGCTGGTGGCCAGTTTGGATTTGGTACTCTATCGAATACCGCTAATTGCAACAATAACCTCGGAAATTGATTCCTTAACCTCAAATTAGTTTGAAAAATATATGATTTTGAGTTTTCCAGAATGTTTGGTTGAAAAGTTAATCTGTCAATTGGCTGCTGGTGACCATTTTGGATTCCTCAGTCTACTTCATTTAGCCCGAATTTTCAAGACTAGCATAAGAACTTATTTTCCAACAAATACACTAAAGTACCAAATTCAACCATAGAAATGTACTCGCTCGAGCTTGGCCACGGAATGTGAGATTAATACTCTACTATAATAGCTCTATATGATAGTCGCACAAAAAGAAGATCTGGCGGGAAAATACTGAACTCTGAAATTCCGCCTTTGAGATGACCGTAAGTGCTCTATAGAGCTCTATCAAAGATCTAGTTAAAATCCGTGGCTCTACCTATCTCTATTACCTAGTCACATACGCCGCCCACTTATATCCGTGTATGCGCATAGTCCACAATATTTTAACAATAATCAGTAAAAACTATTAGTTAGCACACATTACACCGCATTAAGTGGCTTACGATAATCAGTCCAATAAACTCACAGAATGTATTGGAATAAATTGTTGATTTTATCCTGAATTCTTTTCATATGAAGACGGAAATCAGATATATAATTATTGCTGGGGGAACCAATGGCGATCAACTGTGTAATGATACTAAAAGAACAACTGTCAATAAAATAGAATTTGAATACTTTGTTTGATTGTGTGCGAAAACCAGTGTTGCATTAAATGAATCTATTTTGAATCTGTTCCGTAGCATAACAATGGAAGTAAGATTAATCGAAGGAAAATTAATGAAGCAGACATCCATTTGACATTTTAAATGCAGGATACCATTGGCAGCTATCAGAAGCCGACAAAAAATTTGATGCGACAGACAGTACTGGATGTACCGTTGGCCTGCAGAAGCTGTAAATAAATCCTTAATTGACTTAACGATTAATTGAAAGGGGGAGTGCTACATGAAAATATGCCTTGGTGAACCACCCGTCAGTTGGCCGTCGCCCATTGTCCGTCCTGAAACGGTCTCTTTAAAATCCCCATTAAATACTTGGCCATTTTGAATCAAACTCGAATGTAAGGGCCATATGGTGACATGCTTCCGAGACTATATGGATATATTTGATTGGCAATTTCCTAAATGGTCAGTTTGCATTTTCCAAAAAGGTGCTTGAAATTATTAGAGCGATGTCTCCATTTTAACTAGTGAGTCTAGCTGAACTGACATGGTTGAAAGGGAGCTAGTACGTTGACTTTCGAACTGTAACGTTTAAAATCCTACTCCGTAGTAGACGCCGTTACACATTTTGAGGTAGGTCATTCTCTTTGGTTCATCTATTGTAACTGTATGTCTTGGTATTATCTGATATCTATGCAAATAGTTGTTCTATTTGGTAATAAATTGGATAGATATGCTTACAAAATGCGTCTAATGGTTGGAACTAGTTGTTTCTGTTTAATAAATGCTGAAAAGATAATATTGGCAATGATCCTCAGAGCGACAGGGATATCTGAACGAGGTAGGTGGGGTGGCAGTATATAGGAGCCTAGCCTTTTAGTTTTAAAGGCAAGACAAACATGAGCTGCCGGATTCTGATGAACGTAATGAAGAGATTCAATATGTCACCCAAGTATACGACGTCATAATCAATTACGTCACATGTAAGTTGACGTCACAATCATAATGCCTATTGTGAATGACGTATCTAACTCCATCGTGAACATTTACAAGTCCGTCAAGTGTACGAATTGTATTCTTCCTCGGATTTCCTATTTAATAAAAAAATATGTTGAACATAGGCAGCAACACCATTCAGTCAAATTGGTTTCAAAATGTTCAACAGCTTACCTGTATAGTTACCTTGAAAATGGGATTATGAATATTCAGGGTTCAAAGTCGATTCCAACACGCACAAAACATGGTTAGGGATTAGCCAGACAGGCGGGACATAGTTAGAAATTGATTCTTCTATTGCGCCTGTATAGGGCGTACACATCCGCTCCACTTTTCGCGCTTAACTGCTTATTGAATGGACAGAAAATCAAACAAGCTTGAACGCAGCTTTGTACTGAAATCGGACTGCGCGTGGTTAACGCTGCTTCTGCGATTTGATTAGCTAGTGACATTTTGAAATGATCGTCACGCCTTAACTTGTTCCAGCAGTGATTCCTATAATCTAATGATCGCGAGATGAATGCATTGATAGCCGCACACGAGAACGCATCTGTAGCAGTTTAAGTCGCAAACATATTCATCACCACAGCACCATAGGTCAAAGCACCCTACCCAGACACCAATAAGCACGTGTATGCCCTATGTGTAGAATCAAAGGTAAAGTATTTTGAGCTGCGGTGGGGGTGATTGTGGGTCCAAACTAGGAATTGGGCTAAAACCCAGGGTGTGGGGCGCTATGAGGGATACACTACGGGAGAGGAGAGACCTAGGGTTGGGGCGGTCTATCTTGCCACCTGCCCACCCACACCTGTTCCTACGCCTCTGAGAATTGATGCCATCCTCCCAACCAGGCTGAGGTTCAAGTGCATGGTATTGCATTTAAATGCAAATGCAAATGTTTATAAATGATTCAAATGCAGGTGCAAATGAAGCCTGGCTTGATTGCATTTAAATGCAAATGCAAATGTTTGGAATTCATGCAAATGCAAGTGCAAATGCAAATGCACTTACAAATGCATTTGAATGTGGGCACACCTCTGGTACTGAAATTCTTGTACACAGTTTGGATTTGTCAACTATGCATCTGTGGGAAAACACTTTGCAATGTAATGATGTAGTGGGCTATAACTTTTGAGAAATGATTTGACTAGCTTTTTTATAATCAGTGTTGGAAATTAAAACAATGCATTTCTTTTAGATCTACAGATTATTAAGCCATGGTACACATTACATGTACTGTAGAACATGAATGATAGAATAGCATATTATTGTTAACCCAGGAATGGCTAAACTGGCCAAACAAAACTTCTGTATTGATCTTGAAGAATGTCAATTTCCAGATCAAGAAAAGAATATTTTTGAAATTTCACCACTGGAATGACTGGCTCTCTTATCGAACCAGTCTAACCAGTCACTCCAGTGTAAAAATTCTTCTCTTTGTCTGCACATGGAACTTTTCTATGAAAGAAATAATACTTATTTCACCACTGAAGGGTAACCATTAGAGAATTGAATTTTCAGATTTCTGTTGATTATCTTTAAGGTAATTTCACGGATTGCTATTGAGCCTGTGGAAACAACATGTACCAGTCAATTTACTTTCAAAATAATTATCAAATATTATGCTGAATATGTTGAAAGTAATGTGATTGATAGCTGCCGCTGTGCCTATGGCAGCAACAGGTTCAAGGCAAATTGTATTCAAAATAATCATCAGCTTGTGCATTATGTGTATGAATTTAACATCACGCTAATTACTTTGAAAGGATCTTGACAAAGAATATGGAGAGTACTGGTTGAGTAGAGTGTAATCAAAAGTGCTCGAGTGACCACTTGTGTTTTGGTGCCAAAAGATTGCGGTTCTTTAACACAGATGGTCAAGAGAAGACAATCACTGAGCCAATTATTTCAGTGGTCTTGTATGTATGTGTTAAATGGTCAACACATTGGACAAGAGAATGGAGGCATCCATTTCTTACTATTTATTAGGTGATCATATTTATTATGCACTAGAGATATGTTGCTCTAGATTATCTAAAAAACAAATGAACTAAAATTTGTTGGCTTGCTAAGATCTCAACTGACTTACAAGATATACATGATTTTGCATATTTATGTATATTGATGGCTGAGAGCTACACGCTAAGAAATTCATAGTGGAATGTGTTAATAAATTACAGAGAATTACATTTCTAATTTACAGCAACAGAAATGCCATTTTTATGATTTAACAAATAATTTAGTTGAATATTTTAAAATTAATTTGACTGGTTGCTGTGGCTTCTATTTACAACATCAGCAAGTTCCATTCAATTTTGAAGGAAATTCTAGATGAGAAAAGTAGTGCTTTTGAAAAAAATCAAATGCATTTGAAAACTCAAATACAAATGCAACCTTTTTCATATAAATGCAAATGCAAATACATGAGATTCAAATGCAAGTGCAAATGCAAATGCAAATGTGTCAGAAATTTCATAATCGCATTTAAATGCAAGTGCAAATGCAAGTGCAAATGCAAGTGCAAGTGCAAGTGCAAGTGCAAGTGCAAATGCAAGTGCAAGTGCAAGTGCAAATGCAAGTGCAAATGCAAGTGCAAATGCAAATGCAAATGCAAGTGCAAATGCAAGTGCAAATGCAGGTGCAAATGCAAGTGCAAGTGCAAATGCAAGTGCAAATGCAAGTGCAAATGCAAGTGCAAGTGCAAGTGCAAATGCAAGTGCAAATGCAAGTGCAAGTGCAAGTGCAAGTGCAAGTGCAAGTGCAAGTGCAAATGCAAGTGCAAATGCAAATGCAAGTGCAAGTACAAATGCAAGTGCAAATGCAAATACAAATGCAAATGCAAGTGCAAGTGCAAGTGCAAGTGCAAATGCAAGTGCAAATGCAAATGCAAATGCAAGTGCAAATGCAAGTGCAAATGCAGGTGCAAATGCAAGTGCAAATGTATGTGCAAATGCATTTAAATGCAAATTTACCAAGCCTGCTTCCAACTCCAAATCGATAATGAAGAAAATAATTCTTTCTTTAAATTTGTTACTAATACCATTATTGCAAAGACTTAAAAACTAATCTGGCATCTTCTCAGTGCATGGGGAAAAGCATCCGAGCAGATGGTGCTTGAATTCTAAGCAATTTGTCAATCGCCAACGCTATGAACTACGATAGATATTTCTGATGGGAAAATGTCTAACAACACCGGTATCAACTTAAGATAAATCTAAAAAAATATGCCATAAATCCCCATTTTCGCTCACAACAAATATGCTAACCATATGTCTCTAATTGAGTCTCTTCTGACAGAAAATAGAGGAAATTAAGTACTTGTCAGGTTTGAGTTTGAGTGCGATCGCCCCTCCACTCATAGTCCTATTGCAGTGACCTCGCTCGCACCTCCTGCTCCGCTCCCATATCGAGTACCATGATTTCAGGGCTTCTTATCGACAATGGAATTGCTCGATAAGAAATAAAGGAAATCTGACTGGCGGATTGAAAACCACATATTCCACGTTGATTGGCTCTGTAATGTTGCGACACTTCGCATGAGATCAAAGAACTACAAGTACCGCCACGGACAGCGGAGCTATGTGAGTGGACGTATGTTAGTATGATGTCGATGTCATCCGCTACGAATTTATATTTTCTCCTCACTGATTTTACGCGCGTACTCCTTCAATAGACGGATCCATTTCTAGCAGTGCCCAGCCCATTTCAAGCAAAGCTTCGTCCACTGTTTACGGATGTCAGTTACTTGTTATTTGTTATCATGACGTCATGTACTTGAGTGACAGAACAGATCTATTTAGTGAGTGAAAAAATCTCCACCATAAAACTGTTATCACTTTCGCTTACAACTACTAATACTGTTGTTTATTGCTTTAGAATACAGGAAATGACTTTTGTAACTAATTTTCAGATGTGTAGGACCCAGGACCACCCACATTGTAGGAGGGTCATGCACTTAAGTCCCACCCAGATTCTAACATGCCTAAACTCTAGATACACAAATGCGTGCGTATGTGCGAGTGCGTGCTGGGGTACGTGTATAACGAGTGTACAGTCGAGCGTAGACTGGAGACGGTTGTCTCTAAATGTCATGATATATGGGCATTTCTCGAGAAAAAGAGGGAGAAATCAGTGAAGCGGCATAACTATATATATGATTTACGTCACTACGTTTGACTGGTATGTTACTTATACGATGACAAATAACGAGTTTCCCTTTCTGACAAGTAATCGGATGATTTCCCTTGGCTATAGAGTACAAGGATTAACTTAATGGTAGCCAAGCCTATAGTCCATGACCCGAAACACGAGGAAAAACACACACTCTAGATTAATGGTGGAGGGATCAAGTTCTAGCTATTTCCCGCACATTTCTAGTTAAGCTCCGCCCATTTTTATGCGCGTTTGAGTCGATTTATATGCATTAAACACTTTCCAGAGTATCGATCCATCATCTGACCTCGTATGACGTCATAATCAGCTCAGCGCGTGTATGGTGACGTCACAATCATTACGTTACAAAGGGTTCCATATAGACCGTCATAAAATCTCAAAAAGTCCGACACGTTGTATGAATTGCATGTCTTTGTAATTCTTTGCTATTTAATACACATGCTGTTGAATATTTTGAAACTAATTTGACTGGGCGCTGTTGCTGCCTTAGACAACAACAGCACCCAGTCAAATTAGTTTCAAAATATTCAACAGCGTACATGTGTATTTTTTTTGGAAATTGATAGTCAGGGTGTTCAAGGATCGATCGATCCAAACACGAGCGAGGTGCGGGTGGAGCTTAGCTAGAGATGGGCGGGGCATAGCTAAAACCGGTAAGTTCCATTACACTGGTAAGCTGTTGAAGATTTTGAAACTAAATTGACTCGGGGCTGTTGCGTCAGTATTATTGTGACGTCAGCTAAGATCTTACGTTAGATACATAAGTGACAGCTCGGATCCCTCCATTTAATTTCTGACAAAATTTCCCACATAAATGTACTTCATCATGACAATGTACAGTTCTGCATGCCACGTCGTAATATGAATCATGGGGTCTCTTCTTACCATGAAGCTGTCCCTTGCATATACTTTGGCATACTGTACATGGCCGGCACGGTTCGTAACAGCCCGATGCGGGTTCAGTCTAGACAAAGACGTTTCAAAATATTTGACAGCTTACCACTATAGGTACCTTGAAATTCATATTCTAGGAATTCAGGTTTCAAAGTTTCAACACGATTCCAATACACGTACAATGTAGGCGGAGCTTGCCTAGAAATGGGCGGGGCATAGCTTAGAATGGATCCATCAATTAGAACATTTTCATATATCATGGATGTTATAAGAGTCACAATTAAAGGGCTACACATGCTTGCACACCCTGGGCAGACATAACACTGACCTTTGTTGAAGCAAGAGATGAAGTACAGTAGGTGCTGGGTGGAATGCCATTATTCACCCTATCCCATTGTCGCGTCTGCCACCTATAGCTCATACAAATAAATCTTCCCATGTACACTTCCATGGTCTCGCAGAAAGATAAAAAATTGATGGTTAGCAACATTCAGTGTGGGAGCTGGGTATATGCCATGTCTTGGACGCATGAAACATTGAAACAGTTCTGTGCAAAAGAAAGTCTAATAGGTCTACTCTGAGAAACCATTTCCTACATTCTAAGTCATTAAAAGCACCATTATATAAAGAAGAAAGTTAGTGTTACTTTGCTTAAACACACACCACCAATGAAGAAATTCAGCTTCTCAGTCAATCATATGACGTCATAATCAACTAAGTCACAATTAGGCTAACGTCATAATTAATTACGTCTTGAATGAGCCGATATAGTCCGTCACAAACGTCTAATAGTTCGACGACTTGTTCGAATTGTATGTTTTTACTATTTAATAAACATTCTGTTGACTATTTTGAAACCAATTTGATTGGGCGCTGTTGGTACCATAGGCAGCAACAGCACCCTGCCAAATTAGTTTCAAAATAGTCAACGGCTTACCTGTATAGTTTAAAAAAAATAGAGATTCAGAGAGTGCAGGGATCAATCGATCCCAACATGGGTGAAGCGTGGATGGAGCTTAGCTAGAGATGGGTGGGGAATAATAAAAACTGAATTACTCCATTGTTGTGGATGCTGTCCAGTTGCCCTTTCCTAAATCTGGACCAGTGCAATCCGAGTCTGAGAAAAATCCTAAAAATCATCGCATCTCGGAGAGAGAGAGAGAGAGAGAGAGAGAGAGAGAGAGAGAGAGAGGGAGAGAGAGAGAGAGAGAGAGAGAGAGAGGGATCCGACCTGTCATTCAAGTATCTGACGTCATAATGAATAGAGGAATCAAATCTTGCATTCAAGTATCTAACGTCATAATCAATTACGCCAATAGTAATCTGACGTCATAATCATTTTTACTAATAACTCAGTAAACGGAAATCGGATAGTCGTCAGCCATGAAGTCTACGAGTTGGATATCTTTGATGAATTTGTAATTTACTAAACATTATGCTGAATATTTTGAAACTAATTTGACTTGGAGCTGTTGCTGCCATGGGGAGCAGTAAGCCCCAGTCTTTCAAAATATTCACCAGGTTACTTGGATAATTATCTTGAAAATGGGATTTTAGGAATTCAGCGTTCCAAGTATAAAAAATGATTCTATCAGACGTACAAAGTAGGAGCAGCTTAGCTAGAAATGATAAGAGGGGTTAACAAGACGATGTGTGACATGTGTCTGTACAAGACGTGCCCCACCACACCCCTTATTCCAGGATGCAAATGATTACGTGAACCAATGACCATAAAGGGTTCATATATAATATGTGCACCAACTAATTCGTATACCCGTACGTGTGTACTAGTGGATTCATCAGTGAAACGAATTCGCTACCTGAAGAGTTGAGTGGGGTGGACATCTATTGAAGGGCGAGTTATCCATGTCATGAAAGCAAATAAGTCACCAGCAGCTGATGAACTTATACGTGTCATTAGATGTAATAGTCACACAATCTACGCTAGCTCTCTGCGCAGTGGACAAAGCACATCGTGTCCGTAAGGAAAAGCGGGTATTACATCCACGTGTGGCTGTATATCGGGACCTCTTTTTAAAAAAACCTGTTGATCTGACTTACCTTACGTTTTAACGCAAATAACTTACCAGGAACCATGAGTGAGGACTCTGGCTGTGATAGGGATACACATCCTGACCAGAATCGGATCAAATTCTGGATCTATGAACCAATCTATACATTGATTTCATGAAAGCATTCGATACAGTGCGCCATCGTCGCCTACTAGGTAAATTAGAAAGTTATGGTATTGGTGAGAAGATAATTGCATGAACAAGAAGTTTTCTGACAGGTCGAACCCAAAAGGTGGTGGTGATTCAAGGAGCAGAGAAGTTAGTGTTACTAGTGGAACCCCTCATGGCAGTGCGCTAGGGTCAATACTATTTGTCATCTATATGTATGACTTACCAGATATCGTGAATTCGACAGCTTACCTGTCTGCGGATGACACAAAGGTTTACAGAGAGATAAAGAGAACAGCTGATGAGGAAGGGACGCAGAAGGATCTTGACATGTTACAGGAATGGTCAGATACTTGGCTTCTGTGATTCGTCCCCAATAACTGTAAACTCATGGCTGTGTCACGTACGAAGTAACGTGAGGATAAAGTAAAGAAATACCACCTATTCAGCCAAACTAATGCGAAGGTGGTGCTTGAAGAAGTAGATAAAGAGAAGGATATAGGTGTGGTGGTGGTCTTACACTCAGGACCCACCTACAAGCACAGGTCAACACGGCAAATCTCACTTATTAACTCACCTGGCCAGAATGGCCAAGTGAGCTTATGCCATCGTGACCGCCCGTCGTCTGTCCGGCGTCCGTCCATCCATCCGTCTGTCCGTCCTTCAACTCTTTTCTTTAAACGACTTCTTCTCAAGAACCACTGGGCCGATTTCAATTATATTTGGCAGAAAGTATCCTTAGGGCATAGTGATCCAAGGTTGTTCAAATAAAGCCGATCGGCCAATTTGGCCAGTGGCCATCTTGGATTTTGGCCGATTTTAGGAAATGATTTAAAAAATCTTCTTCTCCGAAACCGCTTGGTGGATCGATTCAAAACTCACGAAATATCATATAGGGCAAGAGCTGAACCAAATTTGTTCGAAGGAACTTGATTGGCCAAATGGTTCGGCAGCCATCTTGGATGACATAGTTTTCGTGAAAACGACTTATTCTGCAGAACCGCTGAGCGGATCGGGCTGAAATCTTGGGGATATGATTATGGACTATGGGGCATTAAAGTTTGTTCATGGGAAGTTGATCGGAAAAAAACATGGCCGCAGTGGACCAATCAAATTTTAGCGTGTTTGGCTGCCATATTCAATTTTTTTTATTTGATGGATTTTGAAGCCCAAATTGGTTTTCTTAAGTCCGCTTACTTGTCAGTCAGCTGTCGTATAGCGATGATCCCATCCGTCTTCTGTATGTCCATCCATCCATCTGTCTGTCTGTTTCACCAACAATAGCAGCTCATTTTGTTTTTTCTTGACGGATTGACACCAACCTTTACACTAACTAGTGTTCACAACCTAAAGCTAGACAAAAGAGATGCAGAGTAGATTTAAGAAAATATGCATTTACAATCAGAGTGGTGGAAATGTGGAATGGTTTACGGGAAGGACTAATACATGCTAAAACTGTGTTTGCCTTTGAAGTTGGGTTGGATGCTTTTTGGCAAACCAAATGTGATTTCACAGCAGACTACAAGTCACCAGGAAGTCATATGAAAGAAAGGTTTAAGTTAATGAGAAATGCCGATGTGGACGAAGGGGCAATGATGCCTAACTCCATAATACCAACTTAGGAAGTCCTAAGAAGTAAACTACTGGCTCGAGTTTGCTCAAATTTTAACTCAAGCAGGGGTGTGACAGTACACCAGGATTCCACAACTTTGATCATGATACGACAATCTGAAAACATCCCAAAACATTTCTTTTCAATATGACAAAAGCCAGGCGTGCCAGAGTTTGCAATCTCTGATTTCACCTGGTTATTATGCATATTAGCGTCAATTCACTTCCCATTTCCAATTACCAATTACTGTATCAACATGTATCAACATGTGCCCCTTTATGACCTTGGTGTAGTACAGTTGAAAATTCGAACTTGATAGCCTACGATAATTCTGATGGTGATGACGATAAATTATGTAATGGTTTACGCGTTACAATGGGCAATTATACTTTGATGGGAGATAGAGCTGTATACATCTAATCAATTATTGAAGCAAGTGTCTATCATGACAGTTGACAGTTAGCGTGCACTACATGAAACCTTTGCACAATCTAATAAACCAACCAATATATCATCTTTTGACATCCTGAAGCAAATTTATAATTCTTCTGATTCGTCTTCCTTTGTATTATTCTACTCGAGACGGTATACAAAGAAATATACTTCTATTACTAAGGGAACGCCAAGTAAACACAAACCAATTATTGGATTGTCTCTAGGTCGGCTAGTCAAAATGAATCGAACTGATGTTATGCCAATGCTTATTGGAATAAATCATTATATGTTTCATCAAACTAAAGTTATATTGCTAAGAGGTGAGGAGGAATGACTGTAACATTGCTTATTGGACGGGTACTGGACCAACACCTGACTAATACAGCTTGGTATTGGTCTAGAACTAACCCAATAAGCCATGCTGTCGGGGATGGAAGCCACAGCTCCGGCAATGCAAATATGTTCCTCTAATTGATCCAAACCATACTGTCAAATTGATAACTCTTTGAACTTGTGACGGCAACATCATATAGAAACAGCAACAACATTCTATCAACCCTTATGCAAATGGATACATACAAAAGGATACATTTAAATCACACACATGCAACTGCAATCGTATTTTCTAAACAGATCGATGCGAGATATAGAGATATAAGATTGGTCAGGATATAATGTGATTGCTTTCCATTATCCATTATTTGAACTGATCAATATTATTCTGGTAGATTGTGATATGTTTGGACAGTTCACGAATCTGGGAAATACAAATGTTAACATTTATGCGGTACGGTGACAGCATAATGCCAGCTTAATATCCACAGGTGATGCAATACCGAGATAAAAGCCCCATACAAAGACGCTTGATTACGTTTCTGAAGCAAAGATTGATTTCTTTTCGCACACCACGACATCCGATTTTTCGTAAAGCTATCAAGACAGATTCATTCTTTATGATAGCCTTTACAGCAGTTTCTCGGAATCAAGACAACTTGTTAAAGGGTTAATCATAAAAATATCCAAATCTAGTATGTTTTTTGCCTTTATCTACATTAAGGTCTGACCAAGATATGCCAATCCTCTAATTAACTGTCTGACCGCCACCGGACAATACTTTCAATGGACAATAATTCTGGACATGCTGAATATTTTGAAACAATTTGACTGAAAGTTGTTGGTGACTTAGCCACAAACAAATTTCAGTCAAATTGTTTTAAAAGTAATCAGCACATCCAGAGTTAAACTCTATGGTCTACTCTAACCGAGAGGATACATTATCTTCAACAAACCTGCAGAAGTATTTTCCACATCTTTGCTGTAAAATAGCTCTTCTCGGGTATCATAGCTACTAATTATTATATTAAAAAACCTCTCTCTATTGCCCGTATAAAATAACAGAAAACATACTAACTGCTCAAACAGGGGTGTCACCAGGATTGAAAATTAGGCGGGGCCAGGCCAAACATAATCAATGTTGAAAAAATGAATTTTATTTTAGAGTAGAGTGTACTGTGTGTATGTGTAAGCTACGTTATATATGTATATACTAGATTGAATTGATACATGGAATTCACATGAATTCATAAGTTATAACATGTCATGTCTGGGCTTTTTTGGAGAATGTTAGGTGAGGGGTGGGGGGAGGGCGAATGATACACATTATTACAAGGTCAAGATTAGAGCTAATCAGTCAGCTCCAAAGACGCTTGCCTTAGTAATCATACAAACTACAATGCTGGTGTTCCCTGTGCTTCAGTGATGGGTCCTGTCATCAAATGTTTGTATACTTTTTTAATATTTGAGGAATTCCAAATATGCGGCTCGTTGGCTAATGAGTCGGTGCATATAAGCTTATTTAACACACGAGGTACAAGCGCTGTTATTGATTGGCACACTGGGATAATTTTGGACATAATTCTCTGTACAAAATTCATAAGTGCATAACAATAACATCTCGATAGAGAACCACTAGCTTCTGACTTAAATATGGATTTTCTAGACCACCATTATGCATCTTCTGTCTTTTGTGATCATTTGTCATTGAATGTTCCTGTATACAGCCTTGCTATAGACCTTTGACAATTTGAACATAATGGATTCTCAAGGCAAACCAACCACCACCGCTGTCGCCGCCGCCAGCATTACAATCCGTCACGGCAGGAAACATATGAGTAATAAACTGGCTGGAAATGACGAGGAAAGATGTAAATCTGTGATTAATTAGCAATTGAATACTAAGGCTCGACATGTTTCCGGCAATTGTGTTTGATTGATACAATGCTATACCGTGCTGGTTGTGTAGTAAATGTATTCCTTTGCCTGTAACCATCTTAATGGTGATGAATTAATTTAGCGATCACCTGGCATAGAAGTGGGTACGCTCAACTGACAAATAGTCGAGTCTAGTTTGCTATAATCCACCAGTCGAACACGTCCTATGCTCCACTGACTTATTACCTTATTTTATTATGTTCTGCTGTTTATTTTGATAGGTCTACTGCTTGTATCTGTAACACGATTTTCAAAGCGAGTCTGAATATTCATTCTCATGCAGAATATTAGATATAACATCCAACATGTAAATGTTGAACATTTTTTAACGCATTGAGGCCTGACCAAGGGACGCTGGAGACCACAAATCAAGAGCCTGGATAAAGTGTGGCATTTGGAGTCAAGTTTACTATACCTTCTCTCACTACAGAGATACAAGTGGTGGTCTTCAAATCACCATTACAATCTGCATTATTATACAGGTAGAGACCTATACAATAATAGACAACCGATAAAAATTCCATGAACAAGTCAATGCCTCCAGTTATGCGAAAGGAATTACCAACATATACATACTGCATATGCTGCCTTTGCTGCTGCTGCTGCTGCTGCTGCTGCTGCTGCTGCTGCTGCTGCTGCTGCTGCTCCTGCTGCTACAGCACTCGTTACGGCTTTTGTATATGCCGAAATTCTGTTGAATCTTTTGAAATTGTATTTAACGGAAACTGGTAATGCCTATGACAGACCCACCTGGCGGTTAACTTACGTTCAAAAGACCTATGTATATCATGATGTAAATGTGAAATACTGGGATTTCAGTTTCAAATGTGTAAAATGCGACAATTGTTTTTGATTTGTGGGCCCTTATTTTTCGGGCTTTGGCACAGGTTTTAAATGCCCTTAATCCGGCTCTGGTCACATTGCCTGGCTTTGAAAGATTCATATTTGCGCATAGCAATGCGTGTTAAACCTTTCTTCGCTAATACTATTATTGATCTTTCGTCAACCCTCTGTGTTCTGAGCAAGTCCGAGTAATTATGAGCTACAATAGCCACAGAAACGTTAGGTTTCATATTCTGTTGCGATTGCTTTCATGAAAAACTACAAAACCATGTCATAATGGAAGAATCCAGTTTTACCCGTGCCTTGCCCGTCTCCAGCTAAGCTTCTCCCACGCTTCGCTCGTGTTGGTATCAATCGATCCCTGCACTCTCTGAATCCCAATTTCCAGAAAACTATACAGGTAAGCTGTTGAATATTCTGAAAGTAATTTGACTGCGTGCTGTTGCTGCGTATGGCAAATTAGTTTCAAAATATTCAACAGAATGTTTATTAAATATTAAAGACATACAGTTCTGACAACTGGACGGGATATTAAGCATTCAATACATCCTAAATCACGTCATTCATGACGTAATTGATTATGACGTCAGCCTACACTTGATGTAGTTGATTATGACGCCATATGATTGCATGGGAGACTGGATTAATCAATTCCCCCCTTTTGATTTGCCACGCTTATCTAATGCTCCGATGTTAGATTAAAGTTGCATGGTACATTACAATGATTTAACTCAACGATTAAGCCTTTCATGAATACATTTTCTTATTCAATGTCCAGTTGCTGGCCAATAAAAAATTTTCTTAATTTACCACTGGAATGGCTGGTTCACGTATCGAGCTAGTCATTTCCTGGGTAAATTGCCAAAATTAGGGGGTTAGCAGGCTTTTTCTTGGCCTGCAAATTGACCTTCCTCAAGAGAACTGAATAGGGCGGTTTTAGGTAATATAGCCAAGCCATCGTGGGTTTATTTACATTCATTCAACTGATGAATAAAAGATTAAACTACTTAACATGTAATAATGTGCATATGATAGGAGGATCAAATGTTATTTAACGCATTAACATGAATCTTCTATTTCTATCTTGAAATCTAATGGAATTGAGGAATCCAGTTTTAGCTATGTCCCGCCCATCTTTAGCTAAGCTCCACCCACACTCTTGTTTGGGATGAACTCCCTGACTATCAATTTACAGAAAGCTATACAGGTAAGCTGTTGAATATTTTGAAACTAATTTGACTGAGTGCTGTTGCGGTCTATGACAGCACCAGCGCTCAGTAAAATTAGTTTCAAAATATTCAACAGAATGTTTATTAAATAGTAAAGACATACAGTTCCTACAACCTGATGATCTAAGTCGAGTCGGTCATCACGTATTTGATTATGACATGATCCTACTGTAGCTTCAGCGCCACGCTGCTCCGCTGCTTCTTTTTCCGACTCGTACCTGCGGTATGTGGCGACCCGACGATGCTGGTTGGCTGGCCTCGGGGATGCTGAAGGGAGACTACGAGCGACCAGTGAATACAAAGGCCGACCTCGAGGGCCAGTGGAACGATCATGTTCCAGTGGGTCCGGGCGAACAATCCCGCCAATGGCGAACACTACCGTGTCGTATTGGCTATTCGTGTAACCGGTGTGTCTATACAAAGTTTAGGGGATTACATTTTTTATTATGCAGTACAGTGAGCCAAAGGCTGGCTTCTTGAAAAGATATAAGCGCAGGGTTTAACAGTGATTCGTTTTCTGTTATTAATGAAAGTGACGTGCTGGTGCCGTCTATTTTGTATCTCGCCAAAGATACATACACCTGTCCTTATATATACCTTCCGTACACCTGCAAGGTCCTAGTGCGGTTAACTAGTTTAATATAAATTACTGCCTCAAGCAGGTCAATAAATTGGTTTTGCCAGTGGAAAATGCCTCGCGCGGGCCTCTGTCACAGGAAAATGCCTACCACGCCGAAGCGGAGGAGAAGAATCTGTTACTAGCGTTCTTTCAGTTTTAGAACAAAATTTAAGACTTGAATTATATAAGTGTTGTTATTAATATTTAGGGATGCACTCTGGTTTATGTGGAGGCGGTGCGAAGGTTTCAACAGAAGCCGGCGCAGTCGTCTCTATTTAGTGGCTAGATTAGTCGATGCCATGTTATTTTAGCGGCCCTTCTATGGGAACTAGACTAACAATTAATTGTTGAGTCCTGACATTTCGTTTTTTAGGCCTCAAACGGCTTATGTCTGCTTAACAATAACGAGTTGCCTTCCTGGCGTATGTACTCGAGCCCCCATCTCGGGTCTGACTCATTGAACAACTACCTCAGGCCGACGGTGCATACATGTTGACTAGGTGACGAGGCCGAAGCCGAAGAGCGACTCCTAACAACATGTCAGCACCACCACAAATAACAAGACAAGGACAAGACAACAACACAGAAGCATTGAATAAGCATCGTATCTATTTATGGCGGGATTGAAGAAGCCAATGGCAGACTATGGTGACTTTCCTGGAAGGCGTGGGGGGGCCCACTTGGCCCTTCCAGCCACCATTGAGTTCATCTGCGACTAGTGTCTTTCCATATCGCCAAAGTGTCGAGAACGAGCCGTATGAGACTCGTTCGCTGGAGCTAATGTTTACACTGATTTAGGGTTATGTAATTGCCCTGAGGTTCACTGCTAGGCCGATCTACTATAATTAATGTTTGCGCAGTGAAATCCTACTTTGACTTTGACTATCCTAATAGGTACCAGTGAGGGTACAGCGGGAAAGTGTGAGTTATTACCGTTTCGATTCTAACCGTCGAGTATCCTCTGCAATTTCTCGGGTCGGTTCTAACCAAACTGGTGGAGGGAATTACCAAACAATTAGTTGGACAGAAGGCCGGTGAGGCGCAGAAAGAAATGCTTAAGAAACTAAAGTAATTATGTTACAATAAGAGAAGGCGCCTATTAGTCATGGTGCAGTTAGAAAAAGCACAATAGTTGGCGCCTGTTAGTCATCAGTGCAGGAAAACTCCGGGAAGTGTAGGTGCTGTCGTCACTTCTTAGTCATCGGCGCAAATTATAACAGTTCATTTATCACAGTAGAAATTGCTGTAGTGGATGAAGCACACGGAAAATCCTGGTGCAGATAGTAACGGTCACAAGACGATCGGCGTCGCTAGCTCAGAAGCGTCAATGAAGGCAATGTTCGCAGTAAACACAGAAAGTCTAAACACTGAAGACGGCACTAGATACATACAGGTTTCAAATCACCACTCTTCGGCATGTTTGGCGAGATATCAGAACGGACCAATCGTTTCACAGGATGATCTTAGGCGTTGAAGGACAGAAGTTGACGCCACTCACACAGGTCCCTGCGGTCATTAACTGGGAACGCGTCACCATTAACTCGGGCATGCCAATGTTCCCCAATAAGAGGGCGAGGGTAGCCTGATATTGATTTGGTTTATTTACCCCTAAAAAGGGGTTTACAAGGGGTTTACAAAAAGGAGTCGGTGCGGAGTATGAAGCTGGCACCCGGTCGCGGTTCCAAGAACTTATTGAGTTATGCTGGTGTAGATTGCCAGAACGGCGAGCTCTGTGTACTATGCTCAGATAATGTTACCGCACCGGACTACCCTCTTGTCCCAACTGAGGAACAGTAGCCGATACGGCTCCCTATACTATATGGTGACAAATCAAATGACGCACGGCTATGTGGGGGTGGGGTGGGGCTTGGGGGGGGGCAGGGGCTGGGTAGTAGCATACGGGGAGCACATGACTGTGACGTCGCGCTACTTTCACCCCATAGGTACATGCGCGATAGCGGTCTACATTAACTTTGAAGAATTATAACCTATATTTTAATTTACTGATATCTCAGCCATTCCTTGTCCAATTATAATTCTGTAAGTGGATTCGTGTGTCTTAACGAATCCTGGTTATGATTCACCCACAAGATACGTGAAAAGGCCGTGTATTAACGTTTTCCGAAATACCGACCACGGGGTGGGGGTGGTGGTGGTTGGTGGAGCATCTGAACCCGGACCGTTTCGTACCTAGGGCTAAGCGATCAGCGTTACACAACATGTCACGTAGTTGATTATGACGTTTTATGAGTGACTGAGAAACTGGATTCCTCAATGACCGTGAAACTAGTGACCACGGTATGCGTTTTAAATTAGCACATGGGTAATCATGGAAATGGGTAATTCTCTCCCATAGTGCCGCTGTAGCAGAAGTCTGTCATCAGTTTTCTATCATCTATCATGATGCCAAATGATATTCTAAAGAGGAAATCAGTATTGGCCCTATCTCCATACACTGAATTGACACAGGGCTCCCCTTAGATAATGCGCTATTAACCGCGTATTGATCACACAGACGGTAATACTCCCGTTCGGTTTTCCCAACGGAAGTAGACGTTGATAGCACGTATTGTTTGAAAGAACCCCTTACAGCATTACAGGAAATTCCAAAATTCTGATGTTGTAATTATGATTACAAAATGTAATTTTTATTACCGTTTTCTAAGCTTGGCAATGACCTTATACGCTTGGGTGTGATGGGGGGGGGGGGGGGGGTGCATAGGACGCTATGGTTAGCTAAATGCTCTAGAATTTATATTCTTGTGACAGCAATACTGACGCTTTCAGAAATAAGCCTGTGAGAAAATAGAGGAATGCAATTTGTCAATCAATTATATGGCGTTATACTCAAATACATGAATCTAGGCTGACGTCACAATGATTCAATTACCTAATAAATGGCATATCTAATGTCCGTTGAACAAATGTCACGAATCTCAGAAATTTTCTAATTTTGAAGCGTTTGAATGGGCTCGTTGCATTAATTTTATACTTTGTCCGTGTTCGAAGTTCTGCGGGCGCGTACGCTACTGGCAATACCACGAATAGACGAAATTTACTCAGTTTAATTCCTCTAGACGTTGGTGATAAGGTAAATAGATTTCCTAGACAGTAATAATCCTGGTCATTCGCCTCTGGTCATTTTCAATTCCATGTAAATGGCGTGTTTTAAATATGGTGCCCAGACATGGTTAGCGTATTTAACATGATGTCTGATGATAGGTTTGTAGAGATAACAGAAGCTGTTGTTGTCTCCGAATTCAAAGGTTTGCTTAATTAATTCCATCATTTGGTTGGCCTTGTGGAGCTTGCTGGTTAGGCGAAGATGGACGTTTAGTTTTTCATCTATTAATACTCATATGTCTGTTTCCTTTGAGTCAATGGCAGAATCCATGTTTACCTATGCCCCGCCCATCTCTCGGTAAGCCCCACCCACAGCTTTGCCAGTGTTTCAATTTTCAGAAAACCATACAAGCAAGCAGAATATTTTGAAATTAATCTGACTGGGTGCTACTGCTGCCATAGGCAGCAACAGCGACCAGTCAAATTTATTTCAAAATATTCAACGGAATGTTTATTAAATGGTAAATACATACAATTCGTACAACTTGACGGATTATTAAGCGTTTTAATGGACTAAATCTAGTCATTCATGAGATAATTGATTATGACGTTTGCCTACATGTGAAGTAATTGATTATGACGTCATATGATTAACTGAGAGACTAGATTCCTCTATTGAGGAATAAGCAATGTTATCGCATATGGAATCCATGATGTAATTATGAAGCGCTGTAGCGACAATGATAGCATAGTATTTCCTGCCGTTCTCTATATCGCAGCTTTCTCTGTACAACAATGGCATGACACCAAATATAGGCCATTAACCGGTCATGCAGTGTTCTTCCTTGCATTAAGATATAGAGCATCTGAAACGTGATCCCATTTTATGTGACTATTATCAACCGAGTAGCTTAGCCACCAACAACTATTAGTCAAATTGTTTGCAAAATATTCAGCATATCAAGAGTTAAACCTCATGGAAAATGTACTCTCCAGAAATGCAGCAGGCATATATGGTTAAATAAATATGGGCCTACTCAATTTATTTTACGCTGGATATAGAGGTAATAACGCTGGTAATGAAAATTTAACATAGGCCTACGTTATGCATGCTATTTTTTTATTTCTAGTGTGCAGTCAAAGAAAAATATTTTGCTTTAAATGCGCCTTTCCAGTTTATTCATCCATCACATGACGTCATAATCAACTACGTGACGTGTAGGATGACGTCATAATCAAGGCCATCACGAATGGCGTAGATAAGCATGTCACGAACGTATTATTGTTGATGGACTAAGCGTTGTTGTGCGAATTGTATGTCTTTACTATTTTCTAAAGATGCTGATGAATATTTTGAAACTAATTTGATTGTGCGCTGTTGCTGCCATAGGCATCAACAGCACCCAGTCAAATTGGTTTCAAACTATTCAACAGCTTACCTGTATAGTTTTCTGGAAATTGATAGTCAGGGAATTCATGGATCGATCGATCCCATCACAAGCGAGGCGTGGGTGGAGCTTAGCTAGAGATGGGCGGGGTAAAGGTAAAACTGGAAAGGTCCATTGCTAAATGATGATACCTTTTCCAGTTTTTAGTATTATTAAGTGATATGGTACTTTCTGGTTTACAGTGGTCGGGTAACAGGAAGGACTAGCCAACCCAAAACCGGTAATCCGCCTCCTTGGGATGCGCTACGGCCACCCTGCAGATGGCTATAGAATGTCTAAGACACGATTTGCCCCCTCTGCGCATGCAGCGGGCCACTGGGAGTACTCTCGTAATAGACAGGTTTTCTTTCATAGAATGGGACACAGTCGCGTTTGCGCGATGCCGATGACTGAGTGGACATTTTTAGTTCTTTAGACATGATCTTTACATGACTTCTTACTCGTAATGGCCCTGATCACAAAAGTTTCCGAGAATGTCTGCTATCTCTAGAAAGCGCGAAAGTTCTGCTTAATAATGCCAGGTCAAGACAAAGTGAAAGTGACGCATACAACCTGGGATCTCTGAACGTACTTAGAGAAAAATAACATAAAATGCAACCTCGCCTTTGAACTAGCTGGCCCTCGCTCCTCCTGCTGCTGCTAAGACCAGCACACCCGATAAAGACGATCACTGATTGGCTGGAAAACTCATTAGAAAACCAGCCATTCATCACAACATAGTGAGATGAGGAGCTGTGAGTATAAAAGCTGCTCGCTCTGTGATTTCTTGCTCTCTGGTTGCCTCGCTAATGACCCTGGTCGATGGTATACATCCTACTCTCCGATTCAAAAATGGAAATTGCACAGCAGGATCATCAGGGCTTTAATCGCTCAGGGTGGGTCGACATTTACGTAGGCAGCAGAGCAACCTATTTTTAAGTGGTCAAATTGACAATCTAAATTCCTCCACCTTCAGCAACCTCCACTGCAACTGCTCCGCTCAGAAAACGTCACTGATTGAAACCTCTGCACCATCTTCTGACTCTGAAGAGAAGCAAAACTATTGGTTCCCCTTACGCTGGAACATTACCTAGAAGCCCCACTTCCGTCCTTCACCTGCCCCTAAGAAACTTGGAAACACCTCAGTTCGGTACAAGTCTCCGACCGAGTTTGGCTCCTGCCACTTGCTGTTCTGGTTCCGAAGGACATTTCTACCATGACAAAATAACATGTTCCTGGACTGCTGATTCTAATTCTACCCTTCCACCTTGTCCCTTCCACCTTGTGTTGCTTTGATCCAGTCAAAACCATGAGATAGATTAACTTCTCCCACTCCGCCTCTTCACGACCACATCTTACGTTAGGATAAATACTGAAACAGTGTCACTTGCATTTGAAGTTGGGTTGGCAGAATCAAGAGGTGAAATATGATTTAACAGCAGACTACAAGTCACCAGGAAGTCATATGGAAGAAAAGTTTAAGTTAAAGAAAAATGAAGATGAGGACGAAGAGGCAATAAATGCCTAAGTCCATAATACCATCCTAAGAAGTCCTAAGAAGTAAACTACTGAATCGAGTTTGCTCAAATTTTAACTCAAGAAAGGGTGTGACAGTACAGAAGGATTCCACAACTTTTGTCATGATATAACAATCTGAAACCCCAACCCCCCAAAATCTTCTTTACAATATGACAAAAGGAGTGCGAGGGTTTGCAATCGCTGACAGCACTTGGTTATCATTCATATTAGCATCAGTTCACCTCCCATTTAATTTATGAACATACCAGTTACTGTATCGTCATGTGTCAAATTACATTGTAACCTTAATGTAAAGAAATCCTGTTGAAAACTGGAACTTGATAGTCTATGATAATTCTGATGGTGAGGAGGATAAGTTATGTGATGGGTTATGCCTAACAATGGCCAATTCTACTTTGCTGGGAGATAGAGCTGTACACATATAATCAATCATTCAAGCAAGTTTCTATCCATCACAGTTGTCTTCTAGCCTCTACTATATGAACGCTTTGCACAATCTAATAAACCAACCATTATATCATCTTTGACATGCTGAAACAAATTTAGAATTCCTCTGATTCGTCTTCCTTTGTGCTCTTCTACTCCAGACAGTATACAAAGAAATATTCTTCTATCGCTAAGGAAACGCCAATTACACACAAACCAATTATTGGATTGTCTCTCGGTGGGTTAGCCAAATAAATCTAGCTGATACTATGCCAATGCCTTAATGGAATAAAGCATTATATGTTTCAGAAAATTAATGTTATATCATTAAGAAGTGAGGAGGAAAGACTAAAACATGGCTTATTGGGCCGGTACTTGACCAATACCTGACTAATATAGCCCGGTATTGGTCTAGAACTAACCCAATAAGCCGTGCTGTCAGGGAGGAAGCCACAGCTCCGGCCATACAAATATGTCCCTCTAATTGATCCAAACTATACTGTCAAATTGACAACTCTTTGAACTTGTGACGGCATCAGCATATAGAAACACCAACAACATTCTATCAGCCCTTACGCAAATGAATACATACAATAAGGATACAAATTACATGCATGTAACCGCAATCGTATTTTGTAAACAGATCGAAGCGAGATATCGAGATATAAGATAGACGCGGATATAATGTGATTATTTTCTAGTATCCAGTATTTGAACTGATCAATATTATTCTGGTAGATTGAAATATGTTTGGACAGTTCACGAATTTGTGAGATACAAATGTTAACATTTACGCAAAACGGTGACAGCATAATGTCGCCAGAGGCGATGCAATACTGAGACAAAAGCTCCAATCAACGGTGCTTGACTATGTTTCTGAAGCAAAGATTGATTTCTTTTAGCACACCATTACAACCGATTCTTCACAAGGTTATCAAGACAGATTCATTCTTTATGATAACATGTGTCAACCCTTTCCAGCAGTGTCGTGTTAAAGAGTTAATAATAAAAATATCCAAATGTAATCTAGTTTTTGCAGTCCTCTACATCAAGGTCTGACCAAGATATGTCAATCCTCTAGTTAACTCTCTGACTGCTGCAAGACTTCAGACAATAACTTCAAAGGGCAATAATTCTGGACATGCTGAATATTTTGAAAACAATTTGACTAAAAGTTGTTGGTGTCTTAACCACCAACAACATTCAGTCAAATTGTTTTCACAGTACACAGCATATCCAGAGATAAACCCTATGAAGAATTATAGTCTGCAGAAATTCAACAGGCAGATAGTTAATATTCTAACAGAGAGAGGGAATTTAGAATTACTTTGCTGTAAAGTAGCTCTTCTCAGTTATTATAGCTACTAATTATTATATGATCTCCATTCTCTACAGCCCATATTTGGAATCAGAAAACATACTAACTGCTCAAACAGGGGTGTCACAAGGATTGAAAATTAGGAGTGGGGGAATGGGATGATTTCAAACAACAAATTTTGGGAACAAATTTTTATTAGAGCGGATTGTACTGTCTGTATGTGTATATATATAGTCCACGTCACATATACACCAAATATTAAATTGAATTGATACATGAAATCCACATGAATTCATAATTCATAACATGTCATGTCTGGTCATTTTTGGAGAATGTTAGGTAGGCAGGGTGGGGTGGTGGTGGGGGAGGGGGGGGGCGTGTGCGAATGATGCAAATTATTAAAGTTAATCAGTCAGCTCCAAAGACGCATGCTTTAGCAGTCATACAAACTACATCAAAGAATGCAGTGCTGGTGTACCCCGTGCATCAGTGACGGATCCTGTCATCAAATTTTATTCACCTTTTTAACATTTGAGGAATTCCTAATGTGCAGCTAGTTGGCTATTGAGTCATATAAGCTTATATAACACACGAGGTTCAAGCGCTATATTATTTATTGGCACACTGGAATAATTTTGGACACTATTCTCTATATTAAATTCATAAGTGTATAACAATAACATCTCAGTAAAAACTACCACATTGTGACTTAAATATACATTCTCAAGACCACCATTATACAGCTTCTGTCTTTTGTGGTCACTTGTGATTGAATGTTCCTGTATATATATAGCCTTGCTATCGACCGTTGACAATTTGAACTTAATTGATTCTCATGTTAAACAAACCATCATCATGACCACCACCACCACCACCACCACCACCACCACCACCTTACAATCCCTCACCGCGGGAAACATGAGCAATAAACTGGCTGAAAATGTCAATGAAAGAAGTCAATCTGTGATTAATTAGCAATTGCACACTAAGGCTCGACGTGGTTCCGGCTGTAACACGGTTTTCAAAGCGAGTCGGAATATTCATTGTCATGCAGAATATTAAATCTGACATCCAACATGCAAATGCTGGACATTTTGTAAGGTATTGGGTCCTGCACAAGGGACGAAGGAGGGCACAAAACAAGAGACTGGATAAAGTGTGACATTTGGAATCAAGTTTACTATAACTTCTCGCACTACAGAGGTACAAGTGGTGGTCTTCAAATCACCATTAAAATGTGCCCTATTATACAAGTAGAGACCTATCTGTCTCACCGTAAATGAACCATACTGCATTTGCTGCTGCTGCTGCTGCTGCTGCTGCTGCTGCTGCTGCTGCTGCTGCTTGTTACAACATTCGTTACGCCTATTGTATGTTCCAAAATTATGTTGAATCTTTTGAAATTACTTTTAGTGGAAGCTGATGCTGCCTTTTACAGATCCAACTTACGGTCAAATTATGTTCAAAAGATTTAATAACTTATGCATATCATGACTGTAAATGTGAGATACTGGGATTTTAGTTTCAAATGTGTAACATGCGACAATTGTTTTTGATTTGTGGGGGGAGGGGGCTTATTTTTTGGGGCTCCATGTCTCTAGCCCTGTTAGGCTATGCCTTAAATACCCTTAATCCGGCTCTCATCACATTGCCAGGCATTGAAAAATTCAGACGAGCACTTGACAATTATGCGTGTTAGATCTTTCTCCACTAATACCTTTATTGATTTTTCGCCATCACAACGTGTTCTGAGTAAAGGTGAATCTACATTGAATGCGGTGTGGTGTGCAGCGAGGGCGGCAAACACGCGGTACTATATTAAATTTACACCAGACACGAAATTTGCTTTGCATGAATATGTAAATTAATTTGACCTTAGATTAGCAAGAGAGAACATACAGACATCGCAGTGGTCAGTTACTTTAAGCGGGCAATAGGTATGATCACAAGAATTCGACCGCTTATTTGATTGGCACAGATCAATGACATAAAGTGGCATGCAAGCGAAAAATAAAATGTGTTTCACTTCTCTTCACGTTGCTAGCTGTAAGAGTTTAACGCTGGCTCGTGCCGCTTCCAATGTAAATAGAACTACGTATTATAATTGTTATAATTGCGCCGCCCGCCCGTGCTGCATCTAATGTAGATTCGTCTTAAGGCCTATCGCTTATGAGCTACAATACACCAGAAATGTTAGGTTCCATATTCTGTTGCGATTAGTTTCATGAAAAAAATACAAAACCATGTCATAATGAAGGGATTCAGTTTTACCTCTGCCACGTGGCACGCCTATCTCTAGCTAAGCTTCACCATCCTTCCCATGTTGGGAAGCTTCCCATGTTGGGAGCGATCGATCCCTGCAGTCTCTGAATCTCAATTTCCAGAAAACTATACAGGTGAGTAGTTGAATATTGTGAAAGTAATTTGACTCAGTGTTGTTGATGCGTATGGCAGCAACAGCACCTAGTCAAATTAATTTCAAAATGTTCAACAGAATATTTATTAAATAGTAAAGACATACAATTATTACAACGGACTATTAATCATTTAAGAGGGACTTAATCACGTCATTCATGATGTAATTAATTATGACATCAGCCTACAGGTGATGCAGTTGATTATGATGCCATGTGATTGACCGAGGAACTGGATTCTTCAATTAGTGGCGTGTGTTTAAGCAAAGGAATACCAATTTTCTTCTTTTAAATAATGATTCTATTAATGATTTTCTTAGACAGAGGAATGCTTCAAATTTTCAGTTGTCCAAATTAGGACCCATAGACGGCTCCCACACTGACAGTTGTAAGCTATCAATTTGTATCTTTCTGCGAGACCCTGGAAGTGTACATCGGGACAATTTATTTGTATATAGATGACAGAAGCAACAATGGGATATGGTGAATAATGATAATGAGAGACTGGATTCCTCAAAACAGATACCATTACTACCGTCGCAATGGCTTTTGGTCACTTGGGCCAAAGTTGGCAATTGGTTGGCACTGTCACCATTGGCAACAAAGTGTTGGGCCAACGTTGGCATAACAGTGGCAAACTTAAAGTTGGGTTGTGGTTGCTGGACCAACGTTGGCCCAACAACTTATAGTCAATGTATTTAAAAATGATATACACATGCGTTGGGCCAATGTTGGTGTAACAGTGCCAAAATAACAGTTGGGTTAGAGTTGTTGGGCCAACGTTGGCCCAGCCACTTATAGCTAATGTATATTATAAATGTTGCATACTTGCATTGGGGTACGTTGGCATAGCCATGGTAAAATTACAGTTGGCTTATGGTTGTTGGGTCAACGTTGGCCCAACCACATATAGCCAATATCTAGTGTAAATGTTGTATACATGCATTGGGCCCACGTTGACATAACAGTGGAAAAATTACAGTTGTGCTATAGTTGTTGGGCCAACATTGGCCCAACAGCTTATAGCCAATGTATTTATTAATGATATACACATGCATTGGGCTAACGTTGACATAACAGTGGCAAAATGGCAGTTGGCTTAGTGTTGTTGAACCAATGTTGGCCCAGCACCATAAAGCCAATGTATATAATAATATGCATGCATATTATGGCAATGCTTAGGGTACTGGCCTATTGTTTGTTATCTAAGATCAGTAAGTCAATGTAGGCCTATTTGCTAATTAGCTTGGACGATAGCATTTGAAAAAAATTCTTCATTTCAAGGCAGGTAACTCGGCACCTCTAAACTCTATAACCCATTATTTAATAGATTAAGTTAGATTATGTGATACTAACGTGATGGCGCTTATTCTTTAGTAAGCAGTCCTTCATCTAAAAGCAATTATGTGGTCTAAATATTATCCACCCCACCACCCCCATTAAATACTGCTATCCTGTAATATAATTTCAATATGTCTTGTGACAACCACCATAAGAACTTGGCAATCTCCTATGAATAGCTTCAATTTTTCATAAATAGTATATCACGGAGACGATTGGCCATGGTTGTAACATGGATGTCAGGTAATCTGGAAGCTGGTTGACTAACAAATGATCAAAATGACTAATGGAAAATCGGTGGAAACAAAGGCAATCTCCTTCAGTCCCTGATGCTGCATCATTCGCATGATACGTCCTTAGGAGGGGACGTAAAAGTCGCCGTCAACGCAACCCTTCGTGGAAGCACCTCATAGATATAGTCATGGCTCAAGCACATCTAGGTGTAAGCTGCCAATAAAACAAAACCAACAACAACAACAAAAATAAATAGTATATCTATGAAATACCTTGTAAACCAACTCTTTGGTTCGACATGGTACCTGGTACAAACAGGTTTGACACATTTATTTTAATGTGTCCCTCACTTTGCCAATGTGCTACATATATTGCACATATAAAAAGATTTTAATAAAATTGTAATACAATTTACGTTAGACCAATTAGCGAAATAATGTTGGGCCAACCTAGGCAGTCAATGTTGAGCCAATGTTATGTGATGGATGTTGGGCCAACGTTGGGTGGATGCATTAGGCCAAAGTAGGGTGGATGCGTTGGCCCAAAATGTTGGGCCAATGTTAGACCAATGAGTAGATTGCTGTTGGGCCAACATAGACAGCCAACATTGGGCCAATATTACAACATTAATCACGTATTGCCCACACAAACGGTAATAATCAAGTTCGCTTTTCTTAACGGAAATAGACGTTGCTGTTATGTATTGTTTGAAAGAAACCCTTACAGCATTACAGGAAATCACAAAATTCTGACGTAATTATGATTACAAAATGTAATTTTCTTCCTTACCGTTTTTAAGCTTGGCAATGGCCTACTACGTCTGGGTGTAATGAGCTACATAGGACACTATGGTTAGCTAAATGCTCTTAAATTTACATTTGTGTGGCAGCAACAGTGGTGCTTTCAGAAATTCAGACAAGCCTCGAACATTAACTGTATCAGATAATCGAGGAATCTAATCTGTCAGTCAAGTATATGACGCCACACATCGCATCTAGGCTGACGTCACAATGATGCAATTACTTAATAAGTGGCACATAGACGTCCGGTGAGAACGCTTAATATAATTAGTCAAGTTCTATCAATTGTATGGCTTTACTATTTAATAAACATTCTATTGAATACTTTAAAACTAATTGCACTAGACGCGGTTGATGGCATAGGCAAAAACAGCACCCAGTCAAATTAATGTCAGACTATTTAACAGCTTGCCTGTATGTTTCAGTGGAAATTAAGATTCAGGGAGTTCAGGTTTCGATCGATCCCAGCACGGGGAAAGCGTGGGCGGTCTTAACTAGAGCTGGGAAGGAGGGGGGGGGGGATTCCTAGCTAAAACTGGACTCATCCATTACTTGCTGAATATCTTCTTTGTTAAATATGACGTCATACTCGCGTTATGGACCCAGAGGTATATTTATTTTACGTCATAATTGTGTGTTTATGAAGCCATGGTGTGTTGTTGAACAATCGCTTTCAAAACCTGATAACCCGTATATTTAAAAAATGACAAAATCTTTACGGTGTTATGAATACTATGCTGAATGTTTAAAAATAAGCCAACTGGGAACTGTTACTTACTGCCTACAAATCACTTTGTTTGCTTTCAAAATATTCAAAATTTTTTTTTGTTCAAATGTCTTGAACCTGAGATAATGAAATTCCAATTGGCTGGTGGCTAGCAAACAAGTGGATGGACTAAATCACAGCATTCATGACGTGACATTGCTTAATAAGCTAATTTTATAGAGTTTGAATGGGCGCGTTAGCATTAATTTTGTACTTTGTCCGTGTTCGATGTTCTGCGGGTGCGTACGCCACTGGCAATAACACGAATAGGCGAAATTAACTCAGTTTAATTCCTCTAGACGCTGTTTCCTAGACAGTAATAATCCTGGTTGCTTGCCTCTGGTCATTTTCAATTCCCTGTAAATAGTGGGTTTTTTTAAATATGGTGCCCAGACATGGTTAACGTATTTAACGTGATGTCTGATGAGCGATTTGTAGAGCCAACAGAAGCTTTTATTGTCTCCGAATTGAAGGGTTTGCCTAATTAATCCCATCATTTGGTTGGCCTTGTGTATCTTGCGGTTTATGCGAAAATCAAAGTTTAGTTTTTCATCTATTATTACTCCTATATCCAGTTCTTGCTATGCCATGCATATCTGTAGATAATCCCCACCCACAGATTTGCCATTGTTTGAATCAAACGATTCATGATCTCTCTGAATCTCAATTTTCAGAAAACCATACAGGTAAGCAGTGGAATATTTGGAAATTAATTTTACTGGGTGCTATTGCAACAACGACCAGTCATATTTATTTCAAAATATTCAGCGGAATGTTTATTAAATAGTAAATACTTACAATTCGTACGACTTGACGGACTATTAAGCATTTATAACAGACTAAATCGCGTCATTCATGAGGTAATTGATTATGACGTCAGCCTACATGTGAGGTTGATTATGACGCCATATGATTGACTGAGAGACTAGATTCCTTTATTGAGGAATAAGCAATGTTATCGCATAATTATGGAATCCCTGATGCAATTACGGCTCACTGTAGCAGCAATGACGGTATGGTATTTCCTAGTTCTCTGGTTCGTAGCTTTCTCTGAACAACAATGGCATGACACAGTCCAGGTATAAGCCATTAACTGATAACGCAATGTGTTCTTCCTTACATTAAGATATAGAGCATCTGAAACGTGAACACATTTTATATCACTATTATCAACCGAGTAGAAAATTATCACATTGCACTAGCTTTAGCGAGTGCAATGTGATAATTTTGGACACAGTTAATAATACTGATATGAAATGGGCCCGAGTTTGAGATTCTATTTATCATATAAACTGTTATATTGGGACAATTTCCAAAAAAATCGATTCCTGAAATCCGTTTGAACGCACCATTTTGGCATGTTCGCTTTGGTAAAAGTTCTGACCAATGCACCACAAAATATAATGACAAACAAAACATCGTTATTTCGGATTTGAAATGATTTTTAATCCAAATTAAATTTCTGCCTCTATCATGCAATTTTACAAATATATTTCATAACGAGGTAGTATGTATATTACAAAATTTAAATCAACGACATAACGTATCCGACCGTGTTGACATTTTCGTCGTCATCGTCGTCTCTAAAAAACATCTGCCCAGCTGTCGCTTGGCATGTCGGATTCTTACACTTTATCAAACCAATGGAAATATTTCTTACCTGGTATCTAGCCAATCAAAAACTGTTGTTGAATATTACACGCGTGTTCATATCAATCCTAACATACGCACACTCACATCACTTCGCTGTTCGAGGCTGTACTTGCAAACCCACGACTCCTCATTCTGTTGACTGCCGGTTTTCAGGTAGCCAAACAGATTTCTGCCTACAGCAATCTTGCTATAAATCTAAAAACAGAGGCGTAGCTTCGTGCCAATATCGATGTAGAGCTTGCGAGACACGAATGCCAATCTATGTGATTGACTGTATATTAGTAGGATGATAATAATCGAGCAATTTTATTAGGCGGCAGTTGACTGACCTCATTTATGAAGTTTCCCGAATTAGCGCAGACATCAAAAGCGTGCCAGCACGGGACTCGATACGAGAGCGTTAGTGTGAGGGCGAGACCGTGTCATAGGACGATGGTTCATATCGGGAATTCGTGTGTTCGTAGTCAGGAATATTAAACTGGTTGAAAAGCCGTGTTTATATGATAAAATTGGATAATAACTACAACAATAAACATTTCACTAGGATAAATATGCTGTAAGCATATTATATTCTAACCGCCAACTAAGTCGATTGTGAAAATCCTGGAATATTTCATTAACTGTCTGACTGCTGCGTACGGCCAGACAATTATTTCACTGGACAATACGTCTGGACCTGTTGAATATGTTGCAAACAATTTGACTGAAAGCTACTGGTGGCCTAGCCATCAACAACGCTCAGTTAAATTGTTTGCAAAATATTCAGCGTATCCAGATTCAAACCCCATGGAAAATGTAGCCTCCAGAAATGCAGCCGGCTTACGGCTTACGGTTAAATGAATAAGGACCGACTCAATTTATTTTATGCTGGATATAGACATAATAACGTTGATGATGAAAATACAACATAGGCTGACGCTATTTTCTGATTTCTAGCGCGCCATCAAAGATAAATATTTGGCTTTTAATGGACCATTCCAGTTTATCCATCCATCACATGACGTCATAATCAATAACGACATGAATGACGTCAATAGGTATGTCACGAACGCATAATTGGTGATGGACTAGGCGTTGTTATACGAATTGTACTGCACCAAGGTAAATTAGTTTGAAATTATTCAACAGCTTACCTGTATAGTTTTCTTGAAATTTATAGTGAGAGAGTTCAGTCAGGGATCGATCGATCCAAACACAAGTGAGGTGTGGGTGGAGCTTAGCTATAGATGGGCGGAGCATCGCTAAAACTGGACAGATGCATTGTTAAATGATGATGCCTTTTCCAGTCTATAGGCTTATTAAGTGATATGTTACTTTCTGATTTACATTGACTGTTAGATGAAAAGAAAACAATGTTGTTAGTCAGTAACAAATGATGACGTAAGAAACATATAATTGAGGAATCCGATCCCGTCGCTCAAGTAAGTGACGTCATAATCGTCACACGTATGCTGGTGTCACAATCATAATTGACAGAAAAACAGCTTCAAAAAGTTGTAATAGTCCGTTAAGTGTACGAATTGTATGTCTTTGATGTATTTATCATTTAACAAATGCTCTATTGAATATTTTGAAATTAATTTGACTGCTACAGGCAGCAACAGCACCCAGTCAAATTATACTCAAAATCTTCAACAGCTTACCTGAAAAGTTACTCGATATAGGGATTCTGGGAATTCAGGGTTCGATCGATCCCAAACACAGGCACATCATGGGCGGTGATTATCCAGAAATGGTCGGGCATAGCCAGAAATGGACCCCTCTATTTAATTAGGCCATCTGGCCTTAGATCAAATGGAGGAATCCAGTTTTACCTATGTCCCGCCAATCTCTAGCTAAACTCGATCGATCACTGCATTCTCTGAATCTCAATTTCCAGAAAACTATACATGTAAGCTGTTGAATATTTTGAAACTAATTTGACTGGGTACTGTTGCTGCCTATGTATGCAACAACGGCCAGTCAAATTAGTTAAAAAAATATTCAACATAATGTTTATTAAATAGTAAATGCATAAAATTCGTACAACAACCCGTCATCAATTAAGCGTTGGTGGTGAACTTAGTTCCGCCATTGATGACGTAATTGATTGTGGCGTCAGCCTACATGTCGCGTAGTTGATTATGACGTCATATGATTGACTGAGAAACTGGAATCCTCAATTTAACCGTATGGACTTAAATTAGTCCGAGTATGTACTCTGCTCTGACCCGCCATCATCCCTTTAGATATTTGAATAGCCTGATGGGCCGGATCAAGCTGATCTGAGAGTCCATCCAAATATCTGTTTGTTGAGGATTAGAATTGAAATAGATAAAACATACTGATTAACTGTAAAATATTTTGAAACGAGTCTTATCGAGTGGGTCAAGTAGGGAATGGCTGCTGCTGCTGCTGCTGCTACTATGTGGTTGGGCGGTCACCGACCAGCACCTGCCCCGCAGGCTGTAGGGGCCACTGGTCGACCGGTCATGGACCTCCTACGGCCTGTAGTTCTTCTGGGTGGCTCTCGGTGGCATTCCTGGGGGCATGCGACGCTGACTCATAAGCGCTTCTATGGGACTCCATCCACAAACGTTTGCTGGCCAGAGCAGTCAGTGGTCTCCGTGGAGACATGGCATGGTGCTTTTGGATGTAGTTCTAGTACGGTTACTGGGCTGCTCTCGGTCGGTGGTGGGCACTTCTCGAAGAGTCGCATGAACAATGTGTCGGCGGGCCCTGAGTCAGCACCAGCTTCCAGTCAAATTCGTTTCAAAATATTCAACAGCTTATGTATATTGTGACTAAAAGTGAGATATTAGGATAAAAAGTTTCAAATGGGTAATTTAAGAGATAATTATTTCTGATTTAATTTTCTGGCCAGGGGTTGTAGGCCGTTAGCCCTTGCCGTAATCTGGCGCTGAATCCAGTTCATTCTCATTCATCTGATAGACAGTCCTGCATTATCTGGATTGAAACTATGTGTAGTGAACATAACCCTGAGACCCTGGCATTTGTAATCATACCAAGTCATCGAGTGCCACAGTTATGAACGGTAAGATATATTGTCAAAGAGACGTGGCTGCCACGATTGGAATAAATGTAAGACAAATCACAAAGAAAATATAACATGTACATTTTTGTATAGACTCGGAGTGATGTAAACGCAAATGAAAGAAAGAGTGGGTATGCGGTTATGAGTGCGCGCGTGCGTTCGAGTGCGTGTGTGCGTAAAATTGGCATGTGCACGACGTAGCATACGGGTAGACAGAAAGAAGACAGTAAAGAGACATCGCTAGATCTTGCTACACTTGTCATAAACTATATCAAGTACGATGTTCGATGTGCGCCGCCACGTATGTTGTATTTCCCGCAATATGTCTGGTAAATAATTGGATGAATTCGATAACGTACAATCCAATTTCAGACAGTAATCTTATTCCAGCTGACTTCATCCTTGCATATAACAGGTAAAGATAAACCTCTATAGGAAGATGTTAAGTCAGCTATGCGGTCATGATTTGCGTATACTTCCAATATGCTACAAGACAGATATAAGCATAGGCATATCTACGTTGCTTGTCAGAAATAAATGCTGCTAATCTCTTCTCAAATGTTGTATTGCACTGTATTGTTTTATAGAATCCGTATCATTCATATTCTGTCACATTCCCTTATCTATATCACAATTATCTGCTTTGAAATATCGCGTAAATATTGAACAATGAGTGTCACTGACCATTTTGTCTCCTCAAGCGATAGTGTGTCATATAAGTGCCAATGCATTGCATTCTTTATTATATAATAATTATCTTATGGGATATTTTAAGATGGCAGCAACAACTTCTAGTAAAATTCGTTTCAAAATATTCGACAATTTACCTTGCTTTTACACCGCATGGCCAAACTATAGACGGCACCTCTTTTTCTAATTAGTTGAAAAGTAAATCATGACAGCAATCATAGGCAGTAGAAATGTCTCAACATCTAGGTACTAAAACCTGAATATGTTTCGTTGTCGGCATGATAAAAAGCTAAAATTCCAGGGCTGGATATGTATGGTAAATTCTATCACCTGAATGGTTTACCGGTATAAGATGAAGTGCGGTTTCCTTTAAAGCAAAACATTATTATGCTCTACAATTCTAAGTAAGCGTCTTCATTCTATCCAAAGCTTTATCATTCGACCAAGCCGCAGAAGCATATTGATATAGTAACGACATGAAAAAGTACTTTTTAGTTTTTAGTACACAATTTCGGTAGCTCAAGAAAGCAAACGTTTTAGTGAAGACCAATAACAAATAACAAATCTGGTTTTATGCAGTCCAGTCGTCGACCTTGGTAGAATGGCTCGGGTGTGCCGAGTATTGAGGTGGGAGTGTGCGGAGTGTTTGTTTGGCCTTGGTAAGAATTAATTAAGGGATTACTATCCGCTTCTATTGGATTTATATGTACAATTTACTACCTGCGCTCCAGCATTGAAGTAACGCACCGATGCAAATGACAGACGCGTTCGAGAATAATCTGCTAATAAAATTGCGATATAACTTGTCGCAGCTGCTGTGAGAGTGCGTGTAATAGGTGTCTTTCGGGGGCAAGCTGGCCACCACTTGCAACTTTCTAAAAGCGGATAACATTATCTTGTACATAGTCTGTCTCAGATCCGGGTTAAGCCTTTTTGGGTCCAGGGTTAATTGGTTGTGGGGACCCCTTATTGGGTGGGCCAAGGAAGATATGGCTACTACTACTACTACTACTACTACTACTACTACTACTACTACTACTACTACTACTACTACTACTACTACTACTACTACTACTACGACGACGACGACGACGACGACGACGACGACTACTACTACTACTACTACTACTACTACTACTACTACTACTACTACTACTACTACTACTACTACAACATCATCATAAAAACTGCATATTTGCGAGTGCCTAGTGATATAGCGGAATGGATCACAGGAAAATGTAAAAGTAAGAATATCTGAAATGTACACTGTCAATTCCAGTCAATTCGTCTGGTTATGAGACGGGTAGTTGAAAGCTACTCCGGTGAAAGAGGATTTTTGTCCTCTGGATGCCGGTGTAGTTGTAAGCTACTCGCCTCCCAAACGCTAGGCGGAAGGAGTTATAGAATTCACTGCCGCTGGGGTCGAAAATTGAAAAAAGGTAAAAATTAGATGAATGAGCTATATCGGTAGTGGCAGTGCGTCGTCAATGGCATTGTTCATAGAACTACTGCTTGGCAATAATAAAAACCACTACCACTACTACTACTACTACTACTACTACTACTACTACTACTACTACCACTACTACTACTACTACTACTACTACTACTACTACTACTACTACTACTACTACTACTACTACATTCGTTACATATACTATGCGTGAAATTGCTGTTGAATATTTTGAAACTAATTTCACTGAAAACTGCACCCGCCTCAAGTCAAATTGGTTTCAAAATATTCAACAGCTTACGTATATCATGACTGTAAAAATAAGATACCGTGATTGCACGTTCAAATTGATAAAATACGATAGTTGCGTGTGATTTGGTTTATTTTTCTTAGCTTCCTCAGGTCCATTCTTGATCTGAGTGTACCGAGTCCTGTTTTATTGAGGTCATCTCGCAGCGCGCTTAACAGATTTATGCAATGACGTCCGTCCTCTCGGGGCACGCAAACCGGGCGGGGTATAGCTAAAAGTGGAATCATCCGTTATAGGACAAACATACGCATGGACGAGTGCACGAACGGCACACGCACATCTTCATGGGGTAAGGATAACACCGGCTAGGAATCGTGACTAACCTATATGCTTTGTCTTGAGAAGTAAAGGTTACAGCCTGTGGACATATGGGTAGACAAGCAGATGAACAGACGAACATGTTCATTATAATTCCACTTCGTATTTGTGCCGTAGAGTGAGTGTGGAGGATAGAAATCGCCATCTTTGGCTTAGTCTATCATACACGGGACCTCTAAAATCTCGATGCCCTGGTAAACACTGAATGTAGCTCTGATCTTCACACACGCACGCACGCACATACGCACGCACGCACGCACGCACGTACGCACACACGCACACACGCCCCCACCCCGCACGGCCTGCAGATAGACACTTAAAACGTTAATTTTCTTTACCATTACCCCTTTAATGGTCAAGCCGGCGAAAAAAAGTTCAGTGGTAAATTTACAAAAATAGTCTTCTAAAATTAAAATATCTTGAAAAATATTGACGGTCAAAATGTTTAATTTATATATCAAGTAGTAGGTTGAGCGCTTTGAGGCGCTGTTGACGCAAGAGGGGTTAATAGAGACATTGTCTGTTTTGTGGAGTTTAAAGGGTTACTACATGAAAACTGTTTAATTATGAGAATTTTTCTTTAATGTATATGTAGGGCCTACATGGTTTATTATATTGTTACTTGTTTTAAATCTTTGAAAGAATAATACCATTGAAAGCGTTAATAGTCAAAGTAAACACACGTCAATTCCGAGTTACTTAATTTTCGCCTATCAAAATATATGGTGATATATGTGGACATAAGTGTGTGTGTGTGTGTGTGTGTGTGTGTGTGCGTGCGTGCGTGCGTGCGTGCGTGCGTGCGTGCGTGCGTGCGTGCGTGCGTGCGTGCGTGCGTGCGTGCGTGCGTGCGTGCGTGCGTGCGTGCGTGCGTGCGTGCGTGCTGTAATGTTCTGCGAACTATCCCGAGCGGTCACGGAAACTACCGAGCTAGAGACAGAGGCCCGGACAGAATCTCTGTGTGAGAACTAAGTTAGACTTCGTGTCAAATCATTAATATTCATAAGTATACAGTATTTCAAATGTAGTTAGTTTAGAATAAATATATTAGTAACTATAAAGGCTACCTTGTGTTATGAAATCATAAAACATTACACGTGCGTGCGTGCATGCGTCCAAAATATCATTAAACTATAGATTCTTGAAAATTTATATTTTAGTCATAGGGGACGGGCAAGGCAAGGGCCCATAATGCATCCCAATAGCGCCCACTAGGTTTTTGGCCCGACTCATACTTCATCCCCCACACCATCCACCCACCCCACCCCACCCCCAGGTCAAAGTACTTTCCTACATTCTTGCGGAAGTACATTTATGCTTGTGAGCAATGTGCTCTCAAAGACTGAAAAATTTACACTTACTTGTTACTTGCGTTGTAAATTCCTCCTCTCTCTTCTAGGAGAACCATCAGCCAGTACTGTATTCCTAATTGATGTGATTATAGTGTTATTCTGGCGTTTCAATGTGTAACCATGCCTTCTTGTTTGGAATATTGTATACTGCGAGGTTCCAGTAAGTATGCGGGATCTCCTATGATGCAGTTTGAAGCAGGGGTCCCAAGTCGTCTTCTCCAGTGTGAGTGAGAGCGGATTGTGTGTGTGGTAAGTGTGTGTGAAGTATCGAGGATGAGTTTTACAATGCCTGATGGCGTTGCTCCAGAGTTTGAAGGTTACCCGCTAACATGATGTGTTCGATCTTGTTGATGAATGGTCTGCGCGTTTCTTCAACACAGGGACAAAGAAGAAGGAAATGTCGGTGGTCTCAGGTTCGGAATAGACCTTTCCATTCTATGTATCCAGCATATGATGTGATAATTAATACGTGACGTGTAGAGTGACATCACAATCAATGACGTCATGAATGACGTAGAAAAGTACGTCAAGAACGCATAATTGAAGACGTACTATGCGTTGTTGTACGAATTGTATGTCTTTTCTATTTAATAAACATGCTGTTAAATATTTTGAAACTAATTTGACTGGGCGCTACTGCTGCCATAGGCAGCAACAGCACCCAGTCAAATTAGTTTCAAAATATTCAACAGCTTACCTGTATAGTTTTCTGGAAATTGATAGACAAGGTGTTCAGAGATCGATTGATCCCAACACGAACAAGGTGTTGGCAGAGCTTTGCTAGAGATGGGCGGGGCATAGCTAAAAATGGAAAAGCCCATTGCACAGTGGACACTGTTTTTAAGGCGCGATTTCGAGTAGAACCGGCATGCAAATTGTAACACTGAGTTAGTAGCTTTGCTTTGACAGTCCCTTGGATGAAGAAAAGGTATTAGTATTCAGCATATTCCAGACTGAATGTCATCTTCCTGTTATGCCGGATGATAGGTTAATGTATAAGCTAATATATCCCAAGGTTACTTTCGAAGCTGCTTCCTCATGTAGGATGTCTAGTCAGTAGGTATTCCCTTTATGGCGTGGTAACAGCTTCCAGAAACACTTTGAAAGTTGGGATTTCGCGAGGGTAAATGCAGATGGGAGCTTATACCGAGTCAGAAGCTTTCTCACAATAATCACACAGCTATGAGAGCTGTATTCCTTGACCGTGTGCTGACGCCTAGTGGCTGATGTTTCGACTGAGTCAGGTCATCGCTGCATATTGAGGAACAAGGTCCGTATTATCTTATGAAGGTGTCCTTCAACTGGAATAACACCAAGAAGCAGGTATACCATCACAGCAGCGGTAGAGGCAGGCAGCTGCTGTAGTTTCTTTGGACACCCTCTATAATAATCCTCTAACATCTGAACTTCTGTTTTTGAGAGAACTACTGCTTCTAGACCATGTAAAAGAACTGGAGTAATGTGTATCTCCCAGAGTTTGATAGATGATATGGGGTTGATACTGTTGGGGGCCATGCAAGCCGACTCCCATCAGTAAATAGGCTGCTCATCGTGCTGAGTCGATAGCGCAATGGACCTTTCCATTTTTAGCCATGCCCCGCCCATCACTAGCTTAGCTCCACCCACACCTCGCCGTGTTGGGATTGATCGATCCCCAAATGCCCTAGCTATCAATTTCCTGAAAACTATACAGGGAAGCTGTTGAATATTTTGTAACTAATTTGACTGGGTGCTGTTGCTGCAGCTCCAGTCAAATTAGTTTCAAAATATTCAACGGAATATTTATTAAATAGTAAAGGCAAACAATTTGTACAACAACGCATAGACTGTCTTCAAATATGCGTTTGTGACGTACTTATCGACATCATTCATGACGTCATTCATTATGATGTCGTTCTACACATCGCGAAGTTCATTATGACGTCATATGATGGGTGGGTACTCTGGAAAGGTGAATTATCGTTGACTATTTTTATTTTTATTGTTTGCCTTATTGATGCCCAAATGAGTTTTCTCTGCGAAGAGGTCTAGCCCGGCTCCATTTAGATGTACGCAGACTTCAGAAGAGTGACAAGAACAGGTTTTTGCAACAATATGCGTGGTCTTTGTAGAACTAATATATATTGCTCATTAGATGCATCGATCTCTACAATATTATTAGTTGTTGCATTTGGAAGGCACTGTTTGAGATGATTGCCAAGTTGTCTGCATACATGATGGTGCCGGTAGGAATAGAACCAATACAGAAAACACGTGGGTTAGCTGACACTCTGTTGCATAATGGATTGCTGCGTTTTTTGAAGAGATCTGGTGAAGTGTAAGCGCCCTGTCTGATGTCAAGTTCTTCACTGAAAGTTCTGAAGACACTCCCCTGCCACCTAATAACTGATGTGATGCCATTATACATATTGTTGAAGAGCTCCCACAATCTACCATGTAGTCCTTGAGAAAAAGGCTGAGTTCAACATGCTTTTATGGCATGCTATGTCAAACGCTTTGGATGCATCCATGAAGGTAATGAGTAATGGCACTGCTCTATCCTTCGTCTCAGAAATACACACTGTGAGTAGGAAGGCTGCGTGGGTAGATGAGCATCTATTCGTGAAGCCGAACTGTAGTTTGTTTTGTGCAGAGTCCAAACCTGCTCTTGAGCGTTTTAGAAGTATTTCTCTAAAAGTTTGCTTAAGAGGGATATGACTGATACATATGTAACTGTCTGGATTGGTAGCTGGTTTTCCTTTCTTCAGTATCGGTGATACCAGGCCAGTTTTTATGCTATCTGGGATAGACCCCGTTTCATGATACCATTGGTTAAGCATGCAATGACTCCGATTACTTCATCAGAAGCAAATTTCACATTCTCCCCAGATAGGGTGGACGAGTCCGCAGCCTTTCCCTTTTTCATTAAGTCAATATGTCTCTTTCTGTCAGTTTGTGTGACGAATGCAAATACGTCGGCTTTCGAGGGCAGCGAACTAAGCAACGCGTTGATCAGGTTGGCAGAGTTAGTGGCATATTCACTGGAACTGGAATGATGATTTACAGTAGCCAAATCCTCAAAATAATTTGCCCATCCTTCGGTCTCTGAAATTCTTGAAGAAAATTGTTTGAAGCCAATAGTTAAAGTTTTAGCTGAATTACTGCCGTGACGATGCTTGCATACAAGTTTGAACATTGACTGTTGATCACATGCTGACATGTATATGATAGCACTGTGGAGATTGTTGTGCGTGTCAGCAAGCAATTGGCGTTGAGCTTGATGCAAGTTCCGATTTGCACACTTCGTGTTTTAGTTAGAATGCTGAGTTTATCTCTAAGAAGGCCTCCTCTCTTCCAGGCCCAGTGTGTGGCTTTCGCTTTTGAGACTAGAGGGCTGAGTGCTGAGACCTATTTGGATGTTGCCCTACGTTTCCGTGGCTTGTAATATGTATGGTCACATTGAAGAGCTGCCTTCTTTAGAATAGAGTTAGTGGGACGTTTTAAGATATCTTGAGATGTATCTGTAGGACAGTCCTTCAATACCTTTTTAGTCGGATTTTGGTTAGTAGCTTATACCGCTCCAAATGTACTTTTGACCATCTAATGCACGGTTGGGGTGGATTGCTATTATTCTTAAGGCTGCCTGTCAGAATTTTCAACAATAGAGTTGCGACTATTGAATCATGTGCACTCTGATTTAGAACATTTCTAGTGTCGTTCAAGATGCCTTTGTTGTTGTGCCGGTCCTGTGAACCTTGAGAAGGCAAGTATGTGTTGATGAGAACTAAGGGTGTTACATCCATATTAATACGTAAAGCTAGAACTCTGTTACTGCCATCGGGTAATACTTTGAGTTTTCTTGACAGATCTTTATGCCAGACGATCGCGACCCCTCCATTGCCTTTAGGTCTATATGGGGGTGGGGGATTATCATTGTCTGAACACTTTATAGCTGTTTCATGTGATGGACACGTTTTATAAATATAGTCTGCTCGATAATTAAAGCGCCAATGTTCTTGAAGACATAGGATGACATGTTTGTCTTTCAATAACTCCTCCACATACGAGATGTTGCTGGTTATATTTTCAACATTGCAGGAGATTATCTTTAGATAAGAATTGGAGAGGTGTGATGCACTTAGTTGTTTCTGTTAGGTGGTGGTCTGTCTGTCTCCTTAGGATACTCTGAAATGAACCCGAGTTGTTTCAGATGAGACTGACTGATGGCGGTTGTCTTGCTCAAGTTGTTCACTATGATATTGCCATGATATTGCTTATCTGCTTGTACTAAAGTTGTTTGATTGGATAGTTGATAGGCATGTTTTTTCTGGCTTACATTACTACTGATACCGTGTTCATATGACTCAGTTGAGAGCTTAGGCTGTACGTCTGAACTATGATTGTTGGAGTTTTCTGTATGTGTGCTTATGACGTGTGTGTTTACACTCATGCAGATTTATTGATTAGTCACGCATGTAGAGCCTAGGCCTACTTTATATATATATATATATATATATATATATATATATATATATATATATATATATATATATATATATATATATATATATATATATATATATATATATATATATATATATATATATATATATATATATATATATACACCTGTGCAAAAGTTAAGCACCAGCAAAAACAATAGAACGTAGAAACATGATGGTACAACTAGGCTGCCATACTTTTTGTCCCCGCGTTAGCTGACATAATTCCAAGTACGAAATGCACATGCATGCATGACTTCACGCCACTTGATGTCCGTGCGTGGCGGGAAACAGCACACGTGTTCAGTTATGTAAAAGTCAAGTTTGAGGTGTAGAACATTACATACAGATTTAGGCGACAAGATTAGGAATTTTGTGTTCATGACCGTGGTTTATTTGTACAGAGAGAATTAGCTCTTGATTGTGAACCGCTATGGCAAGACGAAGGTTAAGTGATCGTGTGAAATGGCAAATCATAGGCATGCATACCACTGGTATGTCATGCAGACAGATTGGCAGACAGCTGAACATTAACCATACTGTAATCAGTCGTTTGATTGCAAAACATGGGCAAACTAACGAGGTGAAGGACAGGCCTAGATCTGGAAGACCGAAGAAGACTACTGCCCGTGATGATCGAGCCCTAGTACGCCTTGTTAGGAGATCTCCATTCACCAACAGCAGAGTGCTCAGCCAGCAATGGGAAACGCGCAATAGAGTGTCAATGTCTACCGTCAAAAGGAGACTGTATGCTGCTGGCATGAAAGCTAGGAGACCTGTCAGACGTCCTCTCCTCACTGCACACCACAAAGAGGAGCGTCTGAGGTGGTGCAACGAAAGAAGACACTG
Source organism: Chaetoderma sp. LZ-2023a (assembly GCA_034401795.1). Classification (NCBI taxonomy): domain Eukaryota; kingdom Metazoa; phylum Mollusca; class Caudofoveata; order Chaetodermatida; family Chaetodermatidae; genus Chaetoderma; species Chaetoderma sp. LZ-2023a. The sequence continues at coordinate 92,193,043 of CM067369.1, forward strand.
GAACATGAGATCCTGGAGACGGGTACACTGGTCCGATGAAAGTCGGTTCCTGCTTCATGCCACAGATGGTCGAACTCGTGTATGGAGGTCCAGACGCACGGCGTACGACCAACGTAACATCATGGAAGAAGTTCCATTTGGTGGAGGTTCCGTTATGATATGGGGGTGCATCTCATTTGATTGTAAGCTGGATCTGTTGACTGTACCTGGAACACTAAATGGACAAAGATATCAAGATTCCATACTGGATAGAGTTGTGGTCCCTCATTTTGTAAATCATGCACCTGGAACCCACCCTATATTCATGGATGACAACGCCTGACCACATCGTGCTAGAGCTGTGCATGAATACCTCCGCCAGAATGCCATCGAAACCCTACCATGGCCAGCAAGGAGCCCTGACATGAACCCTATTGAGCATATCTGGAACATTCTGGGAAACATGGTGAGAAGGAGGGATCCTCCTGTGCAGAACCTACAGGAATTAACAGACGCACTCCATCTTGAATGGCAACGAATACCACAATGGCGTATCAGTCGGTTGGTGACCAGCATGAGACGTCGTGTCCACGCCGTCATCCAGGCACAAGGTGGATATACCCGGTATTAATAATGACAGTCTCAAACTCGTGCACAGATGTTAAACTTCGTTTTCAGACACCATTAATGACAATCTAGCCACGTGTGTCAACTGTAGGGCAATAGTTGTCAGTTGTGTCAACGTAACCATATTCAGGCCTCGTTTTCAAGTTCAAACAAAAACATACAGTGTTTCCCCACCATCATAATCAGCATTCCTCTAGTTGCATTATTACCTCTTGCACTAAGATGGATGGGTACATAAATGTTTATGCTATTGCTTTCTTCATAGCACATGAATATACCCTCGCATGTGCGTAAAAATAGGGTGGTGCTTAACTTTTGCACAGGTGTATATATATATATATATATATATATATATATATATATATATATATATATATATATATATATATATATATATATATATATATATATATTCAAACTGAGAATGGCCGAAGTTACAGACTCTGAATTCTGCAATGAATTTACATGTACCTATGCCTACCCAAAATTGTCGCTCTGTATATCGCTTCTTTAGAGTTTAGTCAATTTCTCTTGCAGTATTGCCAGCAGTATGAACAGGCTAGGAGAAGCTTCTGGCCAATTTAAGTATCTTTTGAAGAGAAAATCAGAGGAGACAGAGACAGTTTGATGGTCAATGCTGCCAGATAAGGAAAACAGTCTAAGATTACTGTCATGAGAAAGATGAACGCAAAAAGAAGAAGAAATCCGGAACATGACCAAACTCTGGAACTCTTATTGTACTTCAACACCATTTCTTGTTAGAATTTGAGCCAAATCGGATCACTGATTTCTGAGATATAGCTACTGACATGCACGGGCGCACGCATGCATGCGTGGATGCACGCACACACTCACGCATAGACACTTCTTGTGAGGGGAATAAAATCACAGCACCTCAAATCTGCATAGCCAGTTATATCTCTAGTCGGAGAATTAAATATATGTAAACGTGACCGATATGATACATGTCCCAAATGTTACCAATACAAAATCTGTTTATGTTATCTTAGTTCATTCTGTAACATTTTAGAAAATGTGGATTGTTTCTCAGTTCTGTTCTACTCACGGATACTGGAGTCGATTCTTACTGGGATGAGTTTGGGATAGGTGGTCTTCCTTTCTCTGCTAATCTTCTTCACAAATAATAACACTGACTAATCTTGCAAAGTAATATAATAATTCTAAACTTTATTAATGTGTAACAAAAGATAAAGCCGTATTGCAGGTTTTGTAAATCTAACAATACCTTTCGAACTTTGTAAATTTCGACTAAATTAATTCAAACTAATTTGTAACAAAGATTCTAAACTGCTAATGATGAATAATCAATTGCTGATGTTAAGCTTGTACTCAAGAGAGATGGCTGCTTGAGAAGAGTGCACTCGGAAGATTAAAGATGTGGACATCATGCACGTCCTTATATACAATAAAAGTGGATTCGTGCATGCCGTCGGTTTAATGACGTTTCAGAGGGCTTCCTTGGTGATTTCCAAAATCTAACTACTTTGATTGGTCAACACTCTTCTTCACACACACAAAAGATGGTCAGACTCAACCGGTCGGAACCAGTATGCAAATGATGCCTCTTGACAGATTACATATACAATTCTACGTTGACAAGCCTCGTCAAGCATCCATTCCCTGCATACATTCATTAGCTTACTCATTCCTTTATTGTGACCAGAGCATTAACCACTCAAGTATTAACCTAACAGGATTACTTTACTACTGGGAAATTGTATTCTGATTCGATAACTAATGGTTATGAGATGTCATGACGTATGCTTATGTGATCTCTGACCTGTCATGTACATTCTGGGTAATTATCAGAAGTACGCATACATCATGGGATTTCCACGCGGTGCTGAATCATATAACCGGATCTGTGAACACCATTTCTGCTATCTGACTTGCTTCTTCGAATCATGTCAATATCCTTCTTAATTAACCAGCTTCTAAGACCATGTTGAATTAAATACCAAGAAGACATCTTAAGATCTATCTTGATCTTAATCCAACAGCGTCTTACCGTCGTGGTATCTATAACTTGTCTTAGAGTGACAGAACCAGTTTCTAACCTACCAAAGGTTAAAGATTCAGTTCCATTCTCATAAACGATTATGACTGTGATTACGCCTTTGCGTGGGTTGAATATTGTCTAGCTTATCCTATCTAAATCCTGATTATGAAAATGGCAAAACTAGATTGATTGTAGCATCAACCTTAATCAAACGTTAATCAAATATGGCTAAACCAATTTGTCTATCACCAGGGATCATAATCATCAATTTAGAAACCCTCAAAACATTCACATAACTTATACCTTCAGTAAGCAACGTGGATGATAATAATAATAATAATAATAATAATAATAATAATAATAATAATAACAGTGGTGTAATCAGATATCCCGATAAGGATATAAATACATCACTACATAAAAGCTCTACACCACTCATCGTGTCATAATAACCTATAAATAAATGGATTCATTGCTTACTGCCAATAGCGACCAGAATAGTTGGCCCTACTGCCGATGACGTATGTACGCATACTCACTGTCTATAGCGAACGCAATAGTTGGTCCCATATCCAGTGACGTATCATGATGACAATGTGATGAATATTCAAGACTGAGGATGTGACGCAAAACGTACTTGACCTGCACAGTGTCAAAAGGTCATCTGCAAATATTTACCGGGGTACCAAAAGGTAGCCGTGTGCTTTGCAGGTGGCTAATCCACAAATCCCATATTAACAATTTGGAATGAACATAGCCCTATATAACAACATTTGTACAAGCTTCCACCGCGCAATGGATGAATCCAGTTTTAGTCATGCCACCCCCCCCCCATCTCTAGCTAAGCTCCACCAATGCTTTGCCCCTGTTGGGATCGATCAATCCCTGCGCTCCCTGAATCTAAATTACCAGAAAACTATACGGATAAGCTGGTGAATATTTTGAAACTAATTTGACTGGATGGGGTTTCTGTTTATGGCAGCAATTGTTGCCTATGACAGCAACAACAACGTTAAGTCAAATTAGTTTCAAAATATTCAACATAATGTTTGTTAAGTAGCAATGACATACAATTCATACAGCTTGACGGACTATTAAGCGTTTATGACGGACAAAAGACGTAATCGATTATGACATCAGCTTACATGTGACGTAGTTGATTATGATGTCATATGATTGATCACAGAGTGGATTCATATATTCCCATGCCTTGCATCGAGATGTGCACGTGTCATCAATAGAATCTAACACGATGAGTGGTATCTGTTGGTGACAATCGAGGGTCTTAGTGGCATAACCTCTGTGCCCAAGGGTCCAGGGGACCAACTCTATTAACTCCTAGTATGTCAACCGCGCCTCAAAGCGCTCAAAAGGCGGCTAAGTTCATCAATTCTCCTTTCCAGAGTACCCAGCCATCATATGACGTCATAATGAACTGCGCGATGTGTACAATGACATCATAATGAATGACGTCATGAATGATGTCGATAAGTACGTCACGAACGCATATTTGAAGACGATCTATGCCTTGTTGTACAAATTGTTTGCTTTTACTATTTAATAAATAGTCTGTTGAATATTTTGAAACTAATTTGACTGGGCGCTGTTGCTGCCATAGGCAGCAACAGCACCCAGTCAAATTAGTTACAAAATATTCAACAACTTCCCTGTATATTTTTCAGGAAATTGATAGCTAGGGCATTCTGGGATCGATCAATCCCAACACGGCGAGGTGTTGGTGGAGCTTAGCTAGTGATGGGCGGGGCATAGCTAAAAATGGAAAGGTCCATTAAGCCTTTAATTTGTCAAGAGTGTTCAATCAAAGCAAATTGAAACTTGTACTCAGTGAATGGCCATTTTCTGGCCAGGAGAAGACTGCTTTTTTGTAAGTTTGTAACTGGAATTTAGGAAAATCGTTTTGAGAGGGTTTTTTTTTAAACTGGTTTGATGATTAAACGGTTAATGGTCAAGAAAATCTTAAAATTTTTTAGTCAGTGTCCATTTGCAGGCCAAGAGACTATTTTTGAACATTTGTCACTGGAATGACTGGCTCGGTAACTCGGTAACCGAGCCAGTCATGCTAGTGGTAAATTTTCAAAAAAGAGTCTTCTCTTAGCCTGCAAATAGACAGTCCACAAGACAACTGCGGAGGAAGTATTGGCCGGTTTTACCATTATAAACCACAAGTTGACGCAAGGGGAGTTAAATATAAAACTTTCTCCCCGGGAGACTTGTCTGACATTATTGTTGAAGAAGGAACGATGTTTAAGACAACGAAAACCGCGAGGTTACATCTGACATTGACGACGGGAAATTAGCTACTGAGATGGGTTTCTAATAATGCAGTTTATTATCATTGGTCGTTGATTATGGCTGCGCATCACGACAGTCTGTTTCGCTGAAGCCAGCGGATTATAACATCCCACGCTAAAATAATCCAGTTGTATCCATTCATAATAAATGACGATCCTTCCGTATTGAGGGAGAATAGTGAGCTACACTTTGTCAGGCGGTCATTCCGCCGTTTGCGCGAGCTCTAGCAGTCTTTGAAAGTGATGGTCTGCCTGCGATCGAAACTTCTTCGAGCGGTCTTAGTTATCAGGAAAGTGGTTGAGCAAACAAAACGGTTATCTTTTTAAAAGAAAGATAGGTTAGTTAGTTAAATTAGTATAAGTCCATCAGCAGTGAACCGGCTTATTTTGTGTGTGTCTGTGTGTGTGTATAACGCGAAAAATAATTAGAATTGAATAATTTTGAAATGGTTACCTTGTGGTTCACGCGCTGGACACAAATGGCAGAATCCAAAATAGCGAAGAGTTTCGTATCTGAAGGCTTATTGCAATCGAATTCACGTTGGTGCTGCCATTAGAAATAGTGTATATCGAAAAGATGATTTTTTTCATCGAATCATATTACGATTCCTAAAAAGATTGGCGCCGAATTGGAGATTGGAGGCAACATATAGTATGCCGCACAACTGATTTCAATGGAAGGAGCCGAGCTGTCACTCTGAAGTCATGATCAAAATACGTCACTTGTTAGCTGGCGTCAAAATCAAATGACGTATGTCAGACGCGAAAGTTGCAAACATCCGATAACAACCCTATGAATTGTAACATTTTTAAATATACAATTTAATAAACATTCTGTGGACTATTTTGAAACTGTCATAGGAAGCAACAGCTCTCAGTTAAATTAATTTCAAAATATTCGACAGTTTCATTACTTTTCTATGTAGTTACCAGGGCATTGAGGTTCTGGGAAATCAGTGTTAAAATGCTAAATCTATAGAAAGGCGCATACAAAGTGGGCGGAGCTTAGCTAGAAATGGGCGGAGCATGGATAGAAGCGGAATTCTATTAACAGGCCATATGTGTGTAGAACTGATGGCGGTATCTTTCCGACGAGACTGACATCTGCATCTGACATTTATTTTGCGCAATTATATTCATGGCATGCGGTGTGCAGCCATAAAAAAAACACGTTATTAATTATTACAATAATTACTTACACACGGCATATGTTCTGATTCTAGAGCTGGCATTATAGAATCCAGCGTCGCCAGCTGAAAGGAATATCGAAGCCGAGACATTAAAAGCTATATAGTTTCTAATTTACCTACTCCCTAGATGCGTTAGCCCTTTATCACTCAAATTTGCTCAAGGAAATTTATCACTGGAATGACTGGCTCGGTTATCGAGCCAGTCATTCCAGTTGTAAATTTTCAAAAATGGCCTTCTCTTGGTCCGCAAATGGACAATTCTCAAGACCGCTGCAGAAGCCGTTTTTGGAGGATAAAGCGTTAAAACAGTGAATCAGCGGGCTCATCAATGTAAATTTGGGTTTCAACATGTTCAGTGTTCACATCGTGGAAGCGTATAGGACTACCTCGAAGTGCGGATGGGTAGGGGTGTTGATGGGGAGGGGGTGTTGCTTGTCAGATGATACTAGGTGAATTCGATTTTTATGTCAAGTATATGACGTCATAATCAATTACGAGACACGTACCCTGGCGTGACAATCATAATTGACAGAAATACTCCGACATGAATCTGGAATAGTTCATCAGTTGTACGAATTGGATTTCTTCATCATTTTATAAGTATTCTGTTGAATATTTTGAAACTAATTTAACTGGACGCTGTTACAGCAACATTGCAGCAACAGCATCCCCTCAGTCAAATTAATTTCAAACTATTCAACAGGTTAGCGGTATCGATATCATGAAATTGAGATTCTGGTAATTCAGGATTCCAAATATATAAATCGATCCATGCACGCGCAAAACATGGGCGGAGCTTAGCTAGAGATGGGCGGGGCATAGCTAAAGGAAGATTAATTCATACATGGCAGCTGGTCTCGCTATTGCATTGTGGTTGGTGGCTATCTAATGATATCTTTAGAAATTCTAAAATATAATTCGGAATGAAACGATCCGTTTCTTAGGCAGCAACTGCTAGCAGTAAAGTTAGTTTCAAAATATAGCTTAGCGATAAAATTACCTTGAATTTTAGATTCTTGGAATTCAGGTTTCAAATCGATTCAAACAAGCTAGAAATGATCGCGACATAGTTAAATATGAATCCTATTTTATTAAGATTTTCACAACGAAGCCGGCCAAACCCGATCTCTGCCGTTGTCTCGAGGACTGTCAATTTGCAAGGCCAAGAGCAGACTCTTTTTGAAAATTTTACAAAATAGTCTTCTCTTGGCCTACAAAGAAGTGTTCAATAAGAAAATAATTTTATTTTATTCACCAAATTTAGGGTTAAAGATAGATGCGGTTTGAATTGATGCAAGGGCGTAGTGACTCGAACGAACTATATTCTGAACTAGTCGTTACCAGCCAGTGGAGATTACCAGGTACGGACAACCAATTACCGAATCGGTGAGCTGTACAGGTAATTACAAACAACATGATTACTGATGCCGCTGAGCGTTTAGCTACTGACATAGTGACGGCGGCCATTAGTGCCGTGAATGTTACAAAAACAGAGAACCAAACAGACGAAAGCGGTTTCAACCAACCTTCAACCAAGAACTGTTCAAATGAGCTGTGTTTATCCGACGATGATTACGTTGATTATATAGAGACCCTCGCCTTTCCCAACCCCACCGAGTGGGTGTTCGTGGTTCTATACGTGGCACTACTGCTAGTGGGGCTACTCGGAAATGCATTAGTGTGCTATGCCGTGTTGCGCAACCATCACATGCGCACGGTGACAAACGTCTTTATTGTGAACCTGGCTGTTGCAGATTTTATGGTGCTGTTAGTATGTCTGCCCGCCACCCTACTCGCCGATACAACCGAGACTTGGTACGTTACCGGACCACTGGGACACGCTACCTGTAAAGCCGTAATCTTCTTACAGGTAATCTAAAATTACGTCACCACCCTACCCCTCTCTCCCCTTCTCCCATCCTCCCTGTCCCCCCACCCCTCCCGCTCTCTCCCCCTCTGCCTCTTATCTCACCTCTCCCGTCATCTCTCTCCCTCGCCATCTCTCTCCCCGCCCTCCATCTCCCCTCTCTCTCCCTCTCTTTCTCCCGCGCTTGCCCCCTCCACCCCCCTCTCTCTCTCCCCATCCCTCTCTATTTCCCTCCCTCCTCCTATACCCCACCCTCTGTCTCGCCCCCATCTCTCCACCCCTCTCTCCCCATCTCCCCCTCCCTTAACCCAGACCCCACCCCACCCCCTCCCACACACACACGCTCTCTCTCTCTCTCCTCCCTCCCTCCCTCCCTCCCTCTCTCTATCTCTCTCTCTCTCTCTCTCTCTCTCTCTCTCTCTCTCTCTCTCTCTCTCTCTCTCTCTCTCTCTCTCTCTCTCTCTCTCTCTCTCTCTCTCTCTCATATCATAATCAATTACGCGATTTACGTCAATTGTTAGCTGACCTCACAATCGAAATGATGTAAAAGCCCTGTGACAACCGCCAGTGCGGTATGTAATACCTTGATCGTCGGCATTTGCTGTGGTGCCGCTATTACGCTAGAAACATTGTTAGTGAGAATGATCGTTTGCTGTCAATGGTGTAGTATTGTTTGGACCAGACGTTACAGCCATACGATTGCACGGGTCAGTTGAATGGAGGGGGTGGGATAGCATTGGAGTAGTGTGCTTAACCCTTTAACACTCAAGCCGACCAAAAACGGGTTCTGTACTAGTCTTCAGAATGTTCATATACAGAACAAGAAAATAATTGATTTGAAAATTTAACACTGGAATGCTCGGATCGATATCTGAGCCAACCATTCCAGTGATATATTTTCCAAAATAATCTCTTGGTCTGTAATTGGACATTTTCTATAAGAAAACTGAAATTTTCTTGAACAATTTCGAGGTTAAAGGATAAAACATGTATATTACAATACCAATACTATGCTGTGATTAAGGCCAGGCGATGATATCAGGGGGTGGTACGTGGTCATCTCTAGATAAGCTCCACCCACGCTTTGCCCATGTTGGGATCGATCGATCCCTGCACTCCCTGAATCTCAATTTCCAGAAAACTATACAGGGAAACTGTGGAACATTTTGAAACTAATTTGACTGGCCCAAATCTAGGCGTGTCCCAACAGGGTAGCCAATCAACAGATCTGTGTATTTTACGCGGCCAGGCTTCAAACCAGACCAGCATAGCTCAGGATTCTTAGCTCACCTGAAAATGTCACCATTTAGCGTCGATGGGATTAGAGGCAACTCTCCATATCTTAACGCGATATTTAATACAGACATCATCTGTCTATAGGAACATTGCTTGTCGGACTTTGTGAAGCATAATATCCAAAATTATCTCCCTGACCTCTGTTACAGTTGCAAATCTGCAGACTCAGAGATGCACATTTGCAAATTCCAGCGCTCCTGTGGACATGGCGCTGTTGGGGGAAATACCGGAAGAAAATTAATGTCTATGTAAAGCCGTTAAATGAGAGGAATGAGTTAATTATTCGTATAGCTATACAATCTAAAAACAAACCAACTTGTCTAGTTAACATTTATATGCCTACAACTGCGTACAAAAACTCAACGTTGAATTATCAAGAATTTCTGGATATCTTGCACGGAATCCTTGAAAAATACAATACACCCCATGTAATTGTATGGTCTGGAGACATGGATGCTATATTATTACGTAGGAACAATACGTCTGATGAACTACTAAGTCAGTTTATAAACGAAAATGGCCTTTGTAAACGTCAGTATATGTCAGACCAACCAACATACACTCATGGGAAGAACACGTTGCAGATCGACTACATCTTTATTAAAGACATAACCCTAATGCAGTTCTCTGTAAGCAAAATGATCTGCATAAATATATCATGTCAAATCCCCATAGCATGTACCATAGGCTGTGAAATCGGCACACCATTCCGAATGAAGCCCATGGTTTTACCAATACGTAATCTTGTGTGGTCTCAGGCTGACAGAGCTGCGTACCAAAATATTAACGCACAGTCATAAAGAAAGGTTAACTTACGTGATCCTACAGCCCCATCTGAAGCAGTAGTCACTTTAGTTCCTGCTAAACAGATACAATTATCTGGACCAAAATGGAAATCATCTCCAAAAGTGATACGAGTCTTGTCCATGGGAAGGCTGCTGTATATTAGGTGGATGTCATGTGGTATACTTGGACCGGAACATCCACTATCAGAGGAACACTTAGTGCCGAAGAGACAACTATAGCTCTGATATGTTCTACGATTTCATCAGCCATTCCAAAGCTCGACAAAGCTATACAGACTCGCTTGTCATTGCTGGAGAGGTGGTTACAGATCCGGAACAACAAGGCCATAGGTTTGCCACCTACTATGAATATTCTACTTTACCTACTAACCATTCACAATTTGACTCTAACTACAAAGCCCACTTAACGAGCGATCTGCAACTACTACGAAGGTCATATCGGACAATCGCGTGATCTTGTCCAATCATTAATCCTCGCGCAGCTGCTTGATTTCATTCTAGAAAACATATGTATCCCTGAAACATTAAAAACTGGCGTAATTACTCCCATCCACAAAAATTGGTAATGCAAGAAATCCAAAACAATTATCGGGGAATCACACTAACGTATACTACAGGTAAATCTTTAACGCATTATCTTACATATTATTGAACACAAATTACTGAAAAACCAGTATTCTCTCCAGGATGGACCCACAAGTGGACTTTCTCCACTAATGGCAGGGCTAATCATCTCGGAAACATATATGGAATATACAGAGAGAAAACTCCCAATTGACATGACTTTCCTTGATACCTAAATGGCATTGTGTGTACCATGTGGTAACAACCTGTACCCCCGCCAAAACACTGGTGTAACTAATAGTATCACTATTCTACTCGACCTGTCACTATTCTACTCGATGTATCGCTATTCTACCTGACGTATCGCTATTCTACTTGACGTATCGCTATTCTACTCAGGAGAGATAAGTTATACATCCAGGGAAGTCTTCTATTTTATTACCACTCAGTAATGTAACATGACCAAATGCTGTTATTTGATTGGTTAAGATCAAAGATACATGATCTGGTATTTCCCTCGATCGAGGGCAATATCACATGGTATCCGCGCGAAGAGTCTGATTTAGCCTTACTGCGCAGCTAGCCATAAAGCTCATTATAATAATATGCCTATATCTAAATTGGCAGATATGCGCCTGATTCCGTATTTTTTACAATCAAGTATCTCAATTTCAAAACAGATCAGCTGACAGTTGCGGTGACAGTATATTTACAAACATGAGGACATTCCTGCTTCAGAAAACCCAGGTCCTACAGCTGCTAATGACTCTAACAAATCTGACACTGAAACGTAGCATGCACTGGATGATATTAACGCTTTTAGTAATTACGGTCTACCCTATAATGGGCCATGCTGCGTCAGTTATGGACAAATCTAACTGCGTTTTGCTTCACTGTCGAGATGTCTAATTCAAGAATTGCTTATATGAATGTCACGTTATGATGAAATATCTCCCTCAGACTTCTGAGGGGTAATAAATTCGCTATACCAGTATTTAGCCGTGGGTACAGGCTGTTATCACACGCGTAAACAATAATATTTCCTTCGCTACGCTCGGGAAATAACGTTTGCGCGTGTGGTAACAGCCTGTACGCATGGCTAACCATTGGGTAACTACTAGTACATAACACCCTGCCAAGGAAGCAGTCTTTAAGACTGTCAGATTGGGAGTTGGGAGATGTTAAACTATCAGGATCATTTCACACTACCATGCACTTGGGCTTCATTCGCGCAAATAGGGGAGATTACGCTAAATATAGAAGAGCAAATATCCTGTGCAAGTCGATCGCTTTACAGCCGTACTGTCCTTGATCTACATGGGTCTAATAGCTTATCGACAAAAATCTGATCTAGTATTCTAACAACATATGTCATGCGACGTCTAATCTACAGACTGGATATATTTACTCGTCAGAAAAAGGATTGTGAGTCAACTGGAGACTTTCATCTCAGTATGATTCGGAAAATTCAGTCACTGTCAAATAGAATCGCTAAGTGTATTACCTACTTTCTACTCGGTGTTAGACAGCTTTCACTACTGTGCACCATACTAAGAACTAACAACACAGGGCTAAACAACATTATGACAAGACAACTGATAATTAAGGAAGATGCTTCTAATAGCTGTTTCATTAAAATCAAACATCTACTTAAAATATGATCTCCCAAATAAGGACAAACTGAAGGCAGCAGTGTCAACAAAGGAGAACTGGAAGTCCACGCTAGACTCAAATACCATTGAGCGACACTGAGTTCAAAAGCACTCTGGCTTATTGTAAACAGGTTTATTGTAATACTAGTGATCTCTCAATAGACCTTTACACTTTATCCATCCATCATATGACGTCGTAATTAACTACACGACGTGTAGAATGGCATCATAATCAATGACATCATTGTGACGTCATGAATGGCGTAGATAAGTACGTCAAAAACGCATAATTGAAGACGGACATTGCTATACGAATTGTATGTCTTTACTATTTAATAAAGATTATGTTGAATATTTTGAAACTAATTTGACTGGGCGCCTATGGCAGCAACAGCACCCAGTCAAATTAGTTTCAAAATATGTAATAGATTATCTGTATAGTTTTTTTGAAAATTGATAGTCTGAGTTCAGGGATCGATCGATCCCAACATGAACGAAGTGTGGGTGGAGCTTAGATACAGATGGGCGGACATAGCTAAAACTCGAAAGGTTCATTAGCTATCAACATGTATCTGTTAGCAGCACTGCTCACAACGTTAAGGATGTAAAGAGGGGTTGGGGCATCAAGCACGCTTCTTAACTGCACATACATTGTACATGCAAAGTTAAGCAGATTTAACCAAAGTGGAATCGGTCCAATCTGTCCTTTATGTCAGATTGCACTCGAGGACTATACCCGTCTCGTTATCCAGCGTGGTGTTCTGCATAGCTCTATTTAACTATGCATAAAAGCTGTAGTGATTCAACGCTGTGGTTTCCATTATTGGGACATTATTAGTGGTGGCCCTATATCCTCCTTACTAAACTTATAATAGACTTGCTGTATTGGGTAATGGACCTTTCCAGTTCTAGCTATGTCCCGCCCAACTCTAGCTAAGCTCCAAGAAACCTATGCAGGTAAGCTGTTGAATATTTGAATATTTTGGAACTCATTCGACTGGGTGCTGTTGCTGCCTACGACAGCAACAGCGCCCAGTTAAAATAGTTTCAAAATATTCAACACCATGTTTATTAAATAGCAAAGACATAAAATTCGTACAACGTGTCCGGCTATTAAGCGTTAAAGACGGACTATTTTGGAATGATTCACGACGTCATGATTATGACGTCAGCATACACGTCATGTGTATGTTTAACCATCCAATTTGCAACTGTTCCCACAATGAATCCACCAATGCACCTGCGTGTGTTGTACCGAATTCTTCTGGTGATCCCATACACACACCTAGGCGCTTGGGATGCCTGGTCGGGAGGGGAATGTGTAACACCTCGTGTGGTTCACCTAGTTTCTCTCAGATGTTGCAGATGGAATTGATGGGGCTAATCGTAGTATTGATGCAGATTTGTGATCAGCTAATCAATCAATAAATCAATCAATCAATCAATCAATCAATCAATCAATCAATCGGCCAACCAACCAACCAACCAACCAACCAATCAACCAACCAACCAACCAACCAATCAAGCAATCAATCAATCAATCAATCAATCAATACTGGATATACTTTGGACTTGCAAAGACGCTTGTTCATTAACATAGAAGCAAAGATGTTTTAGCTTGTGTCAAACTGTTAGAAAAGTAATGTTTTCTAATGATAAACTTTTAGATTATTCTTGTTTAGATATTCAGCCTTGTCTTCTGTACATGTTTATTTTACTTCCCGTTGGTTATTATTTGATTTTAACTGTTGCCACTCCGGTGGGTGTTCCTACAAAGAGGAGGATAATGCGGAGATAACATAACATGACAGTAGCAGATCGGATTCCTTTATTGTACGGGGGCTACTGATTTTAGTACCCCTGCAGGGTTCCCGCCATTAAAGAATCCTGGATCCGATCCAGAAATATGCTATGAGAACTATCAAGGTGTTATTATATCCAGATACCACATTTACATGGCAATTTCCTTTGGCAATGAATAACTGCGCAACAACAGACCGTTTCACTTTATCCATCCATCATATGCCGTCCTAATTAACTACGTGACGTGTAGAATGACATCATAATCAATGACGTCATTATGACGTCTTGAATGACGTAGATAAGTACGTCACGAACGCATAATTGAATACGGAGTATGCGTTGTTGTATGAATTGTATGGCTTTACAATTTAGTAAATATTCTGTTGAACATACTGAAACTAATTTGACTGGGCACCCAGTCAAATTAATTTCGAAATATCTAACAACTTATCTGTATAGTTTTCTGGAAATTGATAGTCAGGAAGCGCAGGGATCAATCGATCCCAACACGAGTGAGGTGTGGGTGGAGCTTAAGTAGAGGTGGGCGGGGCTTAGCCAAAACTGGAAAAGTTCATTCCTGAGATACGCAGGATTTGTGGTCTCACATCAACGCGCAGACTGTTTACATACCATTTAAATGTCCCATAAAATCCATGGTCCAGGTTTTTCAGTTAGTGAGATGTGTGACGGACGAATTACATCAACACGATACAGTACACGTAATTTCGACAAATCCAGAAACCCGTTATAGTTGCTTTAGGCAGCAATACCTTCTTATCCAATTCATGAATCCCTTTCATAATCAACTAGGTTACGTGTATGATGACGTCATAATCATGACGTCATCAATGATTCGAAATAGTCTGTTTTTAACGCTTAATGGTCCGACACGGTATACGAATTGTATGTCTTTGCCACATAATACACATTCTGTTGACTATGTTGAAACCATAGGCAGCAACAGTGCCACGTCAAATTAGTTCCAATATATTTAACAGATTACCCATATAGTTTTCTGGAAATTAATAGTTAGGGAGTTCATGGAACGATCGATCCCAACACGAGCGAGGTGTGGGTGAAGCTTAGTTATAAATGAGCAGGGCATAGCTAAAACTGGAAAGATCCATTGTGTTAAAAATATTCAACAGTATGTTTTATTTTGCTTTGGAAACGTCCTAAGTTATTCCCCTACTGTACTGTACCATCTTCCATATAGCACTGCATCGCATCAAACGATAAAGTGGGACTCATTATTGCATAAGGGCAATAACAGTTTTTGGTTCTATGAAGGAATCCAGTTTTAACTATGGCCCGCCCATCTCTAGCTAAGCTCCACCCACACTTCGCCTGTTTTGGGATCGGTCGATCCCTCAACTCCCTGATTATCAATTTCCAGAAAACTATACGGATACGGGTAAGCTGCTGAATATTTTGAAACTAATTTGACTGGTTGCTGTGGCATGGCAGCAACAGCGCCACGCCCAGTCAAATTAGTGTCAAAATATTTAACATAATATTTATTAAATAGTAAAGCGATACAATTCGTACAACAACGCATATTCCGTCTTCAATTATACGTTCGTGACGTACTTATCTACGTCATTCATGACGTCATAAGGACGTCATTGATTATGATGTCATTCTACACGTAACGTGGTTAATTATGACGTCATATGGTGGATGGATAAAGTGGAACGGTCTATTCTCTCTCGGCATGGTGTCTATGCGCCAATTGTTTACAAGAGGAATCATAGATTACATAACATCATAGTGCGCTCATGTTTATTTTCGTAACCACTCCATCCCAATGGAGGAATCCAGATTATCCATTAATCATATGACGTCATAATCAACTACGTGACGTGTAGGCTGACGTCATAATCAATTGCGTCATAAGTGACTCGATTTTGTCCGTCTCAAACGCTTAATAGTCCGTCAGTTTGTACGAATTGTATGTCTACTAGTTAATAAACATTCTGTTGATATTTTGAAACTGATTTGACTGGGCGCTTTTACTGAGATTCAACTTACCTGTATAGTTTTCTGGAAATTTAGATTCAAGAAGTGCATGGACCGATCGATCACATCACGGGCAAAGCGTGGGTGGAGCTTATAGCGGGACATAGCTCAAACTGGATTCCTCCATTGCTTTGACTTTAGATTCGACTAACAGGCAGACACACGCTTGTTCGCACCAAATAATACGCACACGCCCATACACACACGCGTAAATGCAATATCACCAACCCAGCGAATCACGCCAGTTATATCTGCGCATGTACAAGGAAATGAGCAACTCTTCCGACAGCACTGCCATTAGCATGATGTAAACGAGTAGCCAGAGGACCTTTTCTCAGACTTTGAGGAAATTTATTTGTACTTGAAATCCTAAAATTGAGTATCAGTGCACAGCTGAGGCGGTATCAGCGGGCAATATACAGCCAGTTCCAGACAGTACCTTAATGAACGCGACGATTCATGCGCGATTCACTGGACGAACTCTATCTGATTCTCCTCTGAGCCTCGGATAAAGTTCAAAATAGTTAACCTGACGGTAATTTCTGAGGTCAGTCTTCTGACAGTCAAGATGGAATACCCTCATTAGAAAACAACAATTTGTCACCGGTGTTGACTAGATCAATCTCCTTTTACACGTTCAATGATTTCTATTGAGACCAATCTAAATATAGCACACCATATTATAGACTACTTGTCCAAGCAAGAGAGGCATGTAGAAGAAAGGTTGCTACCTGCATTTTTGGAAACAATGATGCTAAAGATGTTGCTGTCTTGTGAGGTTTTGACAACATTTGTTTCTAAATTGAATACGAGGTATCTTGCAAACTGAACAGAACATATAAATGAGCATTCGGTATCACTATTAGATTTGTAATATGGTGTTGATGGACGACATGGGCTTATAGTGATCCAGTCGAAATAAAGGGACATCCGCTGGTAGACATAAAGGAAATTTTGGAAAATATTATTTTATTTGACTAATTTAATGGTCCCGGTGTATTGTTACCGCATACCGTTTTCTATACAGATGTTCTGGATGTTATTATTTGCTATTTTTTGGTAAACATCTACGGAGCCGTGGAGGTGTCATGATGTCAAAAAAATTATTGCGTGGGAACGAAATAATATTGCGTTCCCGCGCAAAATATTGCGCGGGAACGAAATATTATTTCGTAGGAACGAAATATTATTTCGCAGGAACGAAATATTATTGCGTTCGAACGCAATATTTTGCGTGGGAACGCAATATTATTTCGTTCCCACGCAATAATTTTTTTTTACATCATGGCACCTCCACGGCTCCGTAGACATCTGTGAGCGCGAAGAAGTATTTTAAATACGAAACATTCCTATTTGTAAGCGCTTAAACAATCTTAAAATGTCTAGACAGTTGGAGAATTTCAGACGAAATACTGGCGTCACAAGTTTTGCAACGCAGATGTTTGCCAAAACCTCAAAAGCCTCTCAGAGCGGAGGATCCCCAGCCGCAAAAAAAAATATAGGGTCACTTCTGACATAACCACAACATATCAATTATAGCGAGCGTACTCGATAATAATCGTAGGCCTAAGTGAATATGCTGATGTTCTCTGTGAAACAGTAGTGAAATCGGCCGTCAAATTTCTGTTTACGTTTTTATTATTTTTTGGGGAATTTCAAATTCCCATTTTATTGGCTGTTAAGTATTTATAAGAATGGACGATTAAATGCTAGTGTTTGATCCACTCAGTTTATACACTTAATTCTGTATATAAAATTTATAGATCTATCAGCTAATGTATCTTTAGGAGAGTGTTGGTTTAGAATCGCCCTCATACATAACACGCAGTCGGGCATAATTCGCAAAATCATGTCCTTTGTCTTCAGGCAACAGCATCTATCTCTGTGTCAGTATTGTATCATTTGCAACACCTTGGTAATGGATTTTTCCAGTTTATCCATCCATCATATGACGTCATAATCAACTACATGACGTGTAGGTTGACGTCATAATCAATCACAGCATGAACGACTCAATTTAGTCCATCTTAAACGCTCAAAACTCCGACACGTTGTACGAATTTTATGTACGTATGATTACTGTATTCCGCGACTGTAGTAGTAGAAACATCGTACAGCTGCAATCAGTCTTTCGCTTTTGCTCACCGTGTCGTGTTCTCACCCGGAATTGTATGTATTTGCTACTTAATAATGCAATTATTGAATATTTTGAAACGAATTTGACGGGGCGCTGTTGCTGCCATAAATGCAACAGCTTACCCGTATAGTGTTCTGGAAATTGATAGTCGGGGAGATCTATCAATCCCAACACGAGAGAGGTGTGGTTGGAGCCTAACTAGAGATGGATGGGTCATATTTAAAACTGGAAAGGTCCATTATCCTGGTTTCACGTGATAGCAGATAGCGTGTAAATAAAATAGTGCCTCAACTAGCACACCCTATCAATACGGGATGGACTAACCCTTTGAACTCTAAATTCACAGAATCCCAACTTCAATGTCGCAATACAAGTAAACTGTTGAATTAATTTGAAAGTAATTTGACAGGAAGTTGTTGCTGCCATAGGCAGCTCCAACTTCCAGTCAAATTACTTCCAAAATAATCAACATAATGTTTATTAAGTCGTAAAGGGGTTTGGTGTTTTTGATCTTTCGGATTCAAAGTGTTACACATTAGGCGTCACATCGCTACTAAATACGCATTCGGGCATTCTTTATTCTGGCAAATTTACGACTTGTATGGGCTCTCACGGATACTTCTATGCAAATAGATTTTCCTCGCTACGAGGGAAGCGATGGGTTTTCTTTATTTTATCATACGAATAGAGAATTCAAATTTATCGCCAATTATATGACGTCATAATCAACTACGTGACGTCATGATTAATTACGTCATGGATGACGTAGCTAAGTTCGTTACGAATGCTTAATTCATGACGGACTGTGTGTTGTTATACGAATTGTATGTCTTTACTATTTAATAAACATGCTGTTGAATATTTAGAAACTAATTTGATTGGGCGCTTTTGCTGCCATAGGCTTAATTACCTGTGTAGTTTTCTGGAAATTGATATTAAGGGATCGATCGATCCTAATACATTCCAATGCCCTAACCGAAGCTGCAAAAATTCATGAAATACTCAAACTGTCATGTGAAAGCCAGGGTATCACAACCAATAAAAGGAGGACTGAAAATGGGAAGATTAATTTACCAGGCTATATAACTGTTTAAAGGAGTCACTTTGACGTTTCGCAGCACACACTAGACGATGGTCAAAGTATCTCGAGAAGCCTCGCTAGACTAAATACGCCCAAGATAAAATACACCATTCCTGGCATTGAGCAATAAACACCCAAATCGAGCATGAAAGAAAATCTTACGCCATGTCACATATCACATCCGCACAAACTCCAGCAAAATAATTGAGGAATCCAGTTTCTCAGTCAATGCTATGACGCCACAATAGACTAAGTCACAGGTATGCTGACGTCATACCAAATTACATTATGATTGACGGACTATAGTCCGCAACAAACGCTTAAAAGTTGTACGAATTGTATGTCTTTACTATTTAACATTTTGTTGAATATTTTTAACTAATTTGACTGGGCGCTGTTGCTGCCATAGGCAGCAACATCACCCAGTCAAATTAGTTTTAAAATATCCAAATGCTTTAAAAGCATTCAAACGCTTTAATTGTGGTGTCTAAGTTATTCCACAGTTGGATAGTGCTCGGGATAAATAATTATTTGAATATCTCGAACCTCTGCCTGGCAATGACGAAATTCTCTTGTTCAAGGTATAATATCAGCCGATCGATTCAATGACTTGAATAGATTAGATGTCTCTTCTTCTTCTGCGTTCAAATATTATTGGATTTACTGTCTATGATGTAATATGCTGTTTTGGTTAGTTGTGCAGCAGACCCCAGAGCAGACTTGTGGTCAATTACATGTGAATGTAATTAATTACAATCACATTGCAATGTGCCAATTACAATTACAATTACTTTGCAATTGGTTCAATTATAATTACAATTACAATTACATTGGTTCAGTTACAATTACAATTACATTCCAATTCCTAAGTTAGAAGTGGTGGTGTGGTCGTCTGATAATAATGATAGAAAGATTCAAATAAAGTACAAGTTTTATTATATAGAATACTATATACATTGTAAGGCTACTGTAAATCATTTTAACCAGCACTGCAATATAATATATAATGTAAGTTGTCTCACTTAACCCCCTACATTGTAGCCCGCAAATGTCAATTTTCTCATAGGAAAATGATAACTTACAGGCCAAAAGAAGATTATTTTTGAAAATTTACCACTGGAATGACTAGCACTCATTGAACCAGTCATCTCAGTTGTACATTTTCCAAAATGCTCTTGACTTGCAAATTGGCATTTCTTTTAAGATTACTACAGACGTTGTTTTGGACAGGCCTACTGCCCAGTAGCGGGTACTTCATTTTAGTATAACACTATAATATATACTGATAAGGCTATTCATCATCATTTTAACCAGTACTGCAATATATTTATTTACTCAAATTGTGAATTAAAATATCATCTTATAGCGGCCAAAAACGGCTTCTGCAGTAGTCTTGATAAATGCCCATTTGCAAACCCAAGAGAAGACTATTTTTGAAAATGTTCAACTGGAATGTCATTCCAGTTGTAAACTTTTAAAAATAGCCTTTTATTGGTCTGCAAATGGACATTTTCTAAGAGAAAATTTGAATCTTTTGAAAAAATGTAAGGCTTAAAGGGTTAACTGTCAAATTCCAATTTTCTCATAAGAAATGTCCATTCACATGCCAAGAGAAGAGTACTTTTGAAAATATGCCACTGGAATGATGGAACAATCATTCCAGTAGTATATTATCAAAACATACTCTTCTCCTGGCCTGTGAGTGGACCTTTCTGAAGTGGACCTTTCTGAAGACCACAAGCTGCATCTACTTAATTATCTCTATTACACTTGATAAACATTAACTGTTCAAAGACCCTATCACCCTAATCATCTCTCTGGCCTGAAGATCTTCCCAGCAATGTTAAATCTTCTCTCTACTGGAGCCGATGATGCCTGAACACATAGGTACTTTGGTACCAGCTTGGCAAGAGTTGGGAAAATATCCACATGAGATCTCCAAAATTCAAGTGGGTCACTGTCATCTGTTGTACATCCCTCACTAAGATACTTATCTAGCTCTCGCTGGATTGCATCTGTACAGACCGGCTGAGCAGCTGCAGCGCCTCGTGACTTTGGAATGCACGCCCACATCTTACAACGCTTAGTTGGCGGCTCCAGAGCTTCACTGTCAGGTTCCTCTGTCGTGACACTTGATGGAATTAGGATAGATGCCTTTCGAGGCAGATCCAGTTTTCTTAGTCCAAAGTCGTCCTCATCATACCAACATAATTTGAAACGCGGGTCCAGTGCTGTGGCAATTATAAATACATCCTTACTTAAATAAGGAACGAGACGTTTATCAACAGATGAACCAAGTGCAGCTACCATTTTGCAATTATAGTTAGATGAGAGTGATTTCATAGCACTTCTTAGTCCTAATACTGTTGGCACAATTAGACTTGCAGAGACTGTGTTCTCACGCTGAACTGCATCTGTAGCAGCCTCGAATGGCTCTAATATGGATACTAGATCATTAAGAATATTTCTATCATACTGAGTTAGATGTTGTGTTGGCAGCCGCTTAAGCTTGTCATCTGATTGACGTAGTGTCGACCGCACCATCATCAACTGCGAATTCCAGCTAGCTGACTGTAGCTTTACCTCCCCTTCTAATATATCAGAGGCAAGAGTGGACTTCCTACCACGTGGCACATTTGAACTGACCGTACTCAGTATTTTGTTTATTTGCCCAGCTTCTTTAAGTCCGTCTTTAACGACTAACTGGACAGTGTAGGCGAAACATCCTTCACGTTCTGGGAAGTGCTCTTCAATCTCATCAGCATTCTCATCTATGAATTCACGGTTTGGTTGTTCATCCTCACTGTCACTATCATCAGTTTCAACACTGCTAAATCCGGGTAAATTAAAGGCCTTAATCATATTAGATGCGTTATCAGTTATTACCGTGAAAAGTTTATCCGAAATGTTATATGACGCGATAATTCACTTTTCCACAGTACCCAGCCATCATATGACGTCATAATGAACTGCGTGGCGTGTACAATGACATCATAATGAATGACGTCGATAAGTACGTCACGAACGCATATTTGAAGACGGTCTATGGGCTGTTGTACAAATTGTTGGCTTTTACTATTTAATAAATATTCTGTTGAATATTTTGAAACTAATTTGACTGGGCGCTGTTGCTGCCTATGGCAGCAACAGCACCCAGTCTAATTAGTTACAAAATATTCAACAGCTTCCCTGTATAGTTTTCAGGAAATTGATAGCTAGGGCATTCGGGGATCGATCAATCCAAACACGGCGAGGTATGGGTGGAGCTTAGCTAATGATGGGCGGGGCATAGCTAAAAATGGAAAGGTCCATTTCCTCAAACCGTTGGCGCACATTCTCTGCTGTGTGAGTGCCCTGGAACCTATGACAGCCTATGAGCACCGATCTTAAAGTCCAGTTCAGAATGTAGTGTCCAGTGATTCCAACAAAACCTCGCATCTGGCGGCTGGACCAAATGTCTATGGTCATACATACACTTGGTGCCTGGTTCAACTGCTCCATCAGATCACTACGGATATCTGTGCATTTCGTTGCTAGCAGTTTAGTGGATAGATGTTTTCGGCTCGGAATAGTGTAACGTGGATCCAGTTCATTGATAAATGTTCGAAAATGTTCCACTACAGAAAGTCGCATCAACCCGCCAGCAGTGAACATAACTAGTGACTTTGATATTGCTACTTGACGCCGGTCTGTGCTGCTATAGGGCTTTGGCGCATTTACAAAATTCAGCAATGTGCGTTGATCATTCGAAGTGCTTGTTGTCTTTTGGGGTGCTGTCTCAAGCAACGCGCTGTGCTTCCACTGCAAGCAGAAGAAATTAAAT
The DNA here is from genome assembly GCA_034401795.1 of Chaetoderma sp. LZ-2023a. NCBI lineage: Eukaryota > Metazoa > Mollusca > Caudofoveata > Chaetodermatida > Chaetodermatidae > Chaetoderma > Chaetoderma sp. LZ-2023a. Next base: position 92,216,219 of record CM067369.1, read on the forward strand.
GACAGCAACATTTTACAGGCAAATTAATTTCCAAATGTTCAACCTAAAACATCTTATGGCAGCCAAGATGAGATTATTTTTGGAAATTGACCACTTGAATGACTGGCCGATTTATTGAACTAATCATTCCAGTTGTAAATTTCCCAAAATAGCCCTCTCTTGGTCTGCAAATGGATATTTTCTGTGAGAAAATTTAAATGTTCTTGAAAGATTCAAGTGTTAAATGGTTAAGCTATTATTTGCTTTTTGAATGATATTCTTTGGTCCTCTCCTTATCTCATCAATAGACTCTTCACACCTCCATGTTAGCCTTCCTCTGTCCTCTAGAGTCTATCTGAAACATGCCAGCCTAGATTAGATTATTTTTGAAAATTTGCCACTGGAATGACTGGCCAATTTATTGAACTAGTCATTCCAGTTGTACATTTTCAAAAATAGTCCTCTCTTGGTCTGCAAATGGATATTTTCTGTGAGAAAATTTAAATGTTCTTGAAAGATTCAAGTGTTAAAGAGTTAAGCTATTATTTGCTTTTTGAATGAGATGCTTTCCCCCTCTCCTTATCTAACACTTGAAAAATGGCGGATATGACAGTTCGTTGTGAGTTCTGTCACGCGTAATTTGATTACAGTATGTAGGATGCAAGTGTATAGAGATGTATTAAGTTATTTAAATGACGCCTAAGTAGTATAGCTATGGAGTAGAATAAGTGATAAAGTGTTATTTAAAAACGTTACTATAGTCTAAAATTCAACATGCGCGTGAGTCGTTCAGTTTTCGTGGTGCATAATGGCGACCGTTAATGGACGCTTATTCGTAGATCGTTATACATGCACTTATTTTGTTAATCGCAACTTTCATTAGGCATTAGGCAACATTTGTTTACCGTAACGCTTTTCATCCTAGTGATTTAATTAACGTAGCGTCGGATGGAAGTGCTGTCATTTCTTAAATGGTGTCTGTGTAAATTTAGTCATAGGTGATAGTTTGCAAACATTGATAAGTTCTGGTCAAAATGGCGACTAAAGATGGCATCTCTACCACACGTAGTCCCAACCAACAGGAGAAGTACTACGCCGTGGCGGTTGGTGTAGAACAAGGTATCTATCTGAACTGGGTCATATGTGAACAATCTATTAAGCGTTATCCCGGCGCACTACAGAAGAAGTTTTCTGATTTAGAAAATGCATGCACCTTTTTGAACAATCATGGTATCTCTACTATTGAGATTGTCGTGCATAATTTGAATGAGACAGGTGTGATCTCGCAAATTCCTCTAGCTGTCTATTGTGAACAAATCCAACGCCCTTGTCCTGCTGAATGTGCAAAGAGGTCAGTCCCACTCGACAGTCTACAACCCGGTGCACCAACAGTCTACTGTGATGGTGCCTGTATAGACAATGGCGGCACGAACCCATTGGCGGGATATGGCGTTTATTGGGGACCTGCGTCAGACAGTAATGTGAGCGGTCACATGGAAAGTAGCGTCTATGGCACTAATAATCGTGCAGAACTGACCGCTGCGATAGTTGCATTGAGACAAGCGCGGGAAAAGAAGCTCTCGAACCTGACTGTTTGCACAGATAGTAAGTACGTCATTGACTGTATCACGTGCCACTTAATCGCATGGAAGAGATCAGGCGAGCTGCAGGCCCGCCCCAACAAGGACCTGTGGCTAGAGCCCGACTCGCTCAGCAACGGCTTGAATATCCACTGGCAACATGTAGCTGGGCATGCTGGGATACATGGCAATGTTGAAGCCAATCGTCTTGCGAATAAGGGGGCCCTGAATGTGACTGCCATGTCAACCTCCATTGGCGCGCTAGCCTGTCATCAGTTGCCAAACCGGAATAATTGCCCTGTGTGCCTTATCGACAATGACAGACCTACAATTACATGTAGTGAGTGCAAGGGCTCAATACACTATGAATGTACTAACCTACCAAGGTACCAAATATTCTTATTTTGTAAGAAGAACAGGAAATTCCAGTGCAGTTTATGCACTATTATTCCATGTAACTTTTATGTGGAACATGGGAATACGAACGCTTCGCAAGCACCTGCAAAAGGTGCACAGAATAGAACGCCACCTACGCTCGATTTACGACACTCACATACTATAACTACTAGCCAGTGTTCCATGGGGACCTCAACTTCCGACCTGTGTGCATCAATCTCTGTGGAAACGCATGCATGTGCTGATCAATCCGTTAAATCCCCTCAGACAATGTCTGATACACTCACAAATACTGCCATTGCTGCTACAGTACTGCCCGCAACTACATGTGATATTGGTACATCAGTGGAATACACATGCAGTGATGTGCAAACTTCAACAGATTGTCTGTACATCACATGTAATACTCAAACATCGACGGATGACATCGACACACACGACAGCATGAATCAGTTCAAATACAGCCAGAATCTAGATCCATTTGCCCTGTAGTTGCGCAGGCAATACCGGACTGTGCTATAAATCACCCCTCCTGTGTCACCATGATACAGGAATTACAAGATAAGCTGGTGAGCAGAATCATTGCCATATCACAAGAGAATGTTAATTTAAAGCGTGCGGTGCTAGCGAAGGATATATTTGTGGTTAAGAATGAAAATCAGGAGCTCCGTGCCAGTCTGAAAACCAGTGCTGACCGTGCCAGTGCCTTGGAATCCAAGGTCCTGTCAATATCAGAACGGGTGCTATCCATTAGTTGCAGTCCTGGGGCATGTTGCACCGTTGAGGCGTTTGTTTGACAGTCGTTGAAAAAGGGTAACGTCCGCCGTAAGAGAGCAACGTCTGTTGCACAGTATGAGCTAGATGTAGCGTCACGACTCACACGCGCCTCTGTTTTCACGTATGCTAGTGAGAATGGCGTTAGATCGGCATTTGCACAAGCGTGCCCAGATTTTAATGCAAGTAGCACTCTGTAGGTCTATATGGAAAACAATGACTGATATCTTACTATGCACATAAATGTCTGTCTGTCTGTCATGCTGTCTGTCTGTCCGTCCGTCCGTCCGTCCATCCGTCCGTCCGTCCGTCCGTCCGTCTGTCTGTCTGTCTGTCAGGATTAATATACTTATCCGGAAAGTTGTTTATCCATGCTAAAACAAATTCTATTACAAAAAGACTGCTCTTATAAACTATCATTTGGAACATCCCAGTTTTTTAATTTGATAAAGAAAATCCAAACAATCATCAATCTAATTACAGATGGCGCATACAGATCACATTTCATATGCTTTTTTAATATAACAATTAGCTGCGGGAATGAATAAATCTCTCAGTGACATTTTCAGATCTTCATAAATACCATCGCCATGTATGGGGAAGAGGGTATTGCGATCGGGCCTGCCTGCCTGTCTATATGTCTGTCTGCGTGCGCGTGCGTGCCTGCGTGCGTGCGTTCATGCGTGTGTGTTTGATTGTGTATGCCCATGCGTGCCCGGAGCTGCTGCATCTCGAAAAATATTGATCACTTTTGCTCACATTTTAAAACAACTTTCCGTGCAATTGACCCTGATCCCGATAACACAAACCGGATCCGGATCGGATCACATTATAGATCTGTGGATATCTCGGAAACTAGGCCTACTAGTCTAATTTAGGTCAAATTTTAACACAAATAAATCTGGAAAATTCGATAAAAAGTTAGGAAAATTCGAAATACCGGGAAAGTCCGAAACCTTTTACAATGTGGCAAAAAACTGGAAGCCGAGGGTTTGCAATGTCTGATTGCTCTTGTGCTAAACATTATTAAGCATTCAATTCATCAAAATCGCAGACATCATTTTTGTCATCTTCTCGAGCAATCCACTAAGTTAAAGTTCACTTTATTGCACTCAAGTCCTTCAAGAGCATATAGGGTAAAATGCACATAATGATTGTGACGGTTGAGTATTATTATTATTACAGTAAAATGCATCTATATAATATTTATAATTCTATGGCTGTAGTAAGTAGTAGTAGTAGTAGTAGTAGTAGTAGTAGTAGTAGTAGTAGTAGTAGTAGTAATTGCTTCGTGTCAAAATACGTCCGGTATACTTTACAGTTTCCTCAGTAAGGGTGTCTAAGGGATTCGCTTGTTCGTTGGTTGGAATGCTGATCTCTCTATTGTGTTGTACACTATATATTCCTATATTATTAATATCAATTGTAATAATAACTCTCTTGCACTTGCTTCCTATTAATATTGTCTGCGTCTTATGACAATAGGGCACACTAACAACAATATTTCTATAGCATTTTGGAATATCGATAGTGTCCACAGCCCATTAGCCAATCGCCGAGTGTGTAAGCTGGCCAACATCGATATCCAAACTCTATTGTGTAAATATGATATTATTGGTTTGGTTGAGACTCACTGTGGCGTGTCTGATTTCCCAGAGTTATCGGGGTATGCGATCTTTCAAAACCTTCGTCAAAAGAGCAAACGTGCGACACGTAATTATGATGGTATTGCGGTGTGCATTAGGAACGAAATCAGACCACGTATAAAAGTAATTACAGCTACCTCGAGTGAAGTAACCTGGTTGAAGCTATCAAAATCTTTCTTTCATCTAGACACAGACCTCTTCTTGGCATTTGCCTATGTAAGCCCTGCTATATCTGCATATTCTCAGAGATGTGCCGATGTCTTTGAACTACTAGAAAATGACATAGCCAGTTACTCTCAAATAGGCCGATGTTTTGTGTGCGGGGATTTTAATGCCCGCACAAACTTGGACTCAGACCGTAGAAGACGCTTCAGACAAAATAGACATATACGATGACACATACATCGCAGATACCCCATTAAGCAGAAGAAATCTCGATAGGCATGCTTTAGATTCTCACGGCCAGAAGTTACTTTCATTATGCAAGCCATCTGGCATGCGCATACTCAACGGCCGTACTCTCGGTGATACTCTGGGTAATCACACATGCTACAGTCACAATGGCATGCCAAGTGTCATTGACTATATGTTGGCTAATGTAAATATGTTATCACTTGTTGAAATGGTTTATGTCCACAACCTAGGCCCCTATTCAATCCATTGCCATAATCACAACTGGGTCATATAGTTCATCCGTCCAAGATACCCCTCCTAGACATGACTTGCTCAAATTCAAATGGTCACCCGGTGGCGACATTAAATTCATGCACGCGTTGTGCTCACCCACAGTAAGACACATGATTGCAGAGTTTATGCAGCAGCACAACTGTTACTGACATCATTATAACTGCTACAAAAGCAGCTGCAATTAAACAAAAACGCACAAATCGAAATTCATCCCATGCGCATAAATCAAAAAGGAAAAACTGGTTTGATATAGATTGCAAGCAGTTGCTTAAAGATCTAAAAAAGGCTGGTAGCAAAGTTCGTTCTGATCCTTTCAATAAGAAGCTGCTTCTTGAATTTTGCTCACTACGTAAAAAATATAAGAGCATGTTGAACAAGAAAAAATTTGAGTTCAAACAACGCATTCTTTCCCAAATGGATGCCCTTCATAGCAACAGTCCCAAAGCTTACTGGTCACTATTTGTTAAGTTGAGAGGAATTGGCAAGAAAAATTCAGCTGGCCATGCTATCAGCACGACTGAGTGGGTGGCACATTTTACGAAATTACTTAATGACGTACCGAGTTCGGGCAATAGCGACCCGGATGAGATTATGGACGACTTCATTGAAAAGCACAAAAGCGATTTCTTTAATGAAATGAATTTTCTTTTTTCTTGTGATGAAATATCTAAAGCAATAAGGGATCTTAAATCAGGTAAATCACCTGGTTTCGATCTGATTCTAAATGAAATGTCGAAGTCTGGTCATACAGAAATACTACCCGTGCTACGCAAAACATTTAACAGTATTTTAACTTCTGGTTGCTTCCCTGACTCGTGGCGTTGTAACATTTTAATTCCACTGTATAAAAATGGGGATCCGCGTGATCCGAGCAACTATAGAGGCATTGCCATAGGGAGGAATCTATGTAAGCTTTTTTGCGGTGTGCTACGAATTGGCTATCGATTTTTTTCAGAAACCCATTCACTGATACCCAGATGTCAAATCGGCTATATGGCTGGATCTCGCACACCTGACCATGTACTCGCCTTAAAAACTATGGTAGATAAGTTTATAAACAAACACACTAAGCAGTGCCTATACTGTTGCTTTGTTGATTTAAAAGCTGCTTTGACTCTGTGTTTAGCAGGGCTCTTTTAGTTACACTTATTAGTCTGGGCATAGGGGGTAATTTCTTGGCCGTTATACAAAGTATGTACTCTAATGCACTTTATTCAGTCAAGGTTAATGGCTCGCTTAGTGAGACTATCTCATCTCAATTAGGTGTGAAACAAGGGTGTGTCTTGAGCCCTCTGCTATTTAATCTCTTTTTGGCAGACCTGCCTGATATTTTCAACGATTGCGAGCCGATAACATTGCATGATGCGAATATTAACTGTCTTATGTTTGCGGATGATCTTGTTCTGGTTTCGAAATCACACTCAGGCCTTCAACATGCTATGAACAAACTATCAGCATGTTGCTCTAAGTGGCGCTTGACAGTCAATCTCGCCAAAACTAAGGTAATTGTTTTCAATAAGTCTGGTAGACTTATCAACCAACACGGCTTTCTGTTTAATGGATCTCCAATTGAAATAGTACACGCGTACTGTTACCTAGGCATAGTGTTTACCGCGTCAGGCAACTTTAAAACGTGCTTGCCCAAGACTTCAGGAGCAAGCATCAAAAGCACTCTTCAAGCTCAAAACTATTAATGTTAGAAATAACATAGTATCTGCTTATACGCTCTTTAACAGCCTGGTAATGCCTATTGTACGCTACTGCAGTGAAATATGGAGTCCTTTCTACACTAGCAGACTGAACCAGTCTAACCTTCTTCAACTCTGCCAATTTCCCGCGTTAATAACCCTTCTCCCACAGGCCATAAAATACTGGCTTAGATTATGCAACGCCGATTCGTCGTCCATTGTACGGAAGGCATACATAGAATCATATGCACTAAAGGATGATTCTAATTGGTCCGCGTGTATTCAGCTCCTGCTGTCGAAATTCAATCTAATTAGTGTTTGGGAAAACCAGGGATCATTATATAGACATACCATTATTGAATTATTCCAGGACGCCATCCAGAATGAATGCATTTCTGCATGGATAAGGCATATAACCGACTCCGAGAAACCCCCCAAATTACGCTGTTATAAGCTTTTTAAAGATAATTTTAATCCTAACGAATGACAAATTTAACTCAACCCTAATCATTTAAAAGTCCGTCAAGTTTGCAGATCCTTTGAATGGTTAATGTGAATCTAATGAACATTCTGTTGGCATTTTGAGGCTAGTTAGGCTGGGTGTTGGTGCACTCGTAGACTGCAATGGCGCCAGGTCTGGTTAGTTTCAAAATATTTAGCAACCTATCTGTATCACCTTGAAAAAAGGGGATCCTGTGACCTCAGGGTTCAAAGTACATAAATCGATCCAAACACGCTCAGAACTTGGGCGTGGCTGCAAATGTCCGGCGCATAACTTGATGTGGATCAATCTTTTACAGTAGTTAATCCGGTTGTGGACGCGATTTGCCTATTGCTTTGTATAATATGTATATATTTAATTAAGTAGTGTTTATTTATTTATATAGGGCCTATAGTTGTTTCATATATCTTGTTTATTTATACGATTGTACTTGTATTGCCGTATCCTTATGTTGGATTTTTGCAATAATCTATCTATCTATCTATCTATCTATCTATCTATCTATCTATCTATCTATCTATCTATCTGTCTATCTATCTATCTATCTATCTATCTATCTATCTATCTATCTATCTATCTATCTATATATCCATACATCCATCCATCCATCTATCTATCTGTATCTAATCAATAGACTCTTCACACCTCCCGTATAGCCCTCCTCTAACCTCTAGAGTTTATCTGAATAGAAAAGCTATTTAATCTGGCCTCCGCCCCTCCTCACCCTATCCCTCCTATATTATTCTACTACTACTACTACTACTACTACTACTACTACTACTACTACTACTACTACTACTACTACTACTACTACTACTACTACTACCACTACTACTACTACTACTACTGAATAGCATACCAATGCACACACTAAAATAAGCTATTACCATTGTTAGAATTAATTTCAGGCTAAGAAACTGCAGTGCGCACAAATGTTTACATAAAAATAGCAAATAATAACAAAGTATGCGAGACCGGTCAGGAATATTTGCAAAGAAAACATGATGCATTAACAATACATCGAGACAATTACATTACCAAAATAGAATATAATTTTCCAAAGTTTATGGGGAATGGCCTCTTTAAATAGTAAAGCCATACAGTTTGTTCGACAACACTTAGTCCGTCATCAATGGAGGAATTCAGTGTTAGGTATGCCTCGCCACTCTATAGCTAAGCGCCACCCACACCTTGCCCGTGTTGGGATCGATCAATCTCTCACGCCATGAATTCCAGAGAGCGAGAAACTGGAATCCTCCATTCCGTTATCCAATAACATTTTGACTTGTCGACATTCTGTTACCAATGATTTCCCATGAGCGATATTCGCGTGGCAGTAATCCATACATTCAAGATTTATGCTGTTTTTGATATCAGTCTTTTACCAATCATACGACAGAAACGATAAATTTTTGCGACGTAAGGAGCGATTTATTGAATATTTTGAAACTAATTCGCCTGGGAGATGTTGTTGCCTATAGAAGCAATATGTTCCAGTCAGATTAGGCTCCATGTATTCAACACAACTTTCTTGTATAGCTGTTTTGAAATTGAGACGCTGGCAGTTCAGAGGTTCAAATGATGGTGTTTTTTCTAAACCTCGTTTAATTCAGCTCTTCTTTTTATATTATTTTTGATCCCTGAAGTATTTTCCGTCTCAAAATATTTCCCGGTGCAGCATATTAATAACCATTTGTCGTATTTAGATATTCCCCCTTGACCGACCTCAGTATATAAGATACTCTATTTATGGCCTTCACCGTTGAATTAGTTTGTATAAGTCAGGCCCACGCGCGCGATAACTCTAAGACAGAACTAGCTTTTAGGTGTAGGTCCTTGTGCCATAAAAATAGCATTCGTGCGAAATGTTTGTTAAAAGCAAAATCTCACTTGATTCGGTATTAGGGACTTATAGCGCTCTTAAAAACTTATGATGGCAATTTTTCAGAAGTCGCTAAAGTTATGAAATTCAGCATAGAAACTCTTGAAAATATGTCCTTATAAACACAGTTGTTCCTACGAATTTTAAAGAGATTTTGCCATTCGATTGCATTTATTAAATATCTTACGTAGCCAGGAATGCCGCATGCGCTGGCTTATCCAGCTAGCGCTCGTTATAAAAATGGTTGGTGCACGTGCAATTTAATCACACCCGATGAGCATATCCGGTGTCAACACAGATTTCGACGCATTCTATGATCAGTTACGGGAATAGGAGTTACACACGAAAAAACAGAGTTTGCATCACTTAGCAATCGTCTATAAGATCGGTCGGCAGGTGAGCTGCTGGCTTTTATATCATAGGCGTTGTTACCAAGAATCTTACCCATAAGTGTGCAGTTGAGGCTGCAAAGGCAATGTTAGAAAAAGGAACACCAGTAGGCAATGTCATTGGCATATATAGGGCAGAAGAAGTAAGGACGGCCATCGTCCTGTGATGTAACCAGTGCTAACAGAACTACCAGGGAACAATGTGCGTTATTTGCCAGAAAGATACAAAAGATAAGGTTCATGCGGTGGCAACTGCAAACATGGGTATCCAGCTCTGAGAAATTAGTAGGGAAACAAATAATGAACGCCTCAAAGTAAGGCTAAGCATCGTTTTGTGCTCGTCTGATCCATTAAGAGCAGTAGCGGAGGGCATGGAATATCATTTAGCATGTTTATTTCAGGTTAAGTGAGACATTGGCATAGAAAATCAACCACACGCAGGTCAGGTTAAGTTTGGTCAGCTCCTATCTTATCTTGAAATAATTAACGTACTTGAGACTAAACTGAATAATCCTCTTACGGATATTGTAATAAATATGAATGATATTCACCAATCATATATAACTTTACTAGAAAGAAATGAGGATCCTCTACCTGAGAACCCTCAGTACAAGAAATATCTGAAGCAACTGATTTTAGATAACATTCATGACATTCACTTCAATAAACTTCCAGATAAAACAAAACCTGAACAGGTTCTTTCGAAAAAGTGTAAAGTCAATCTGATAGCAAGCGCCCTGGTGGCCGAAGATTTGAAAGATGGTTTACGAGTTATGTTGAATATAGATACATTCCTTAGGAGAGCTATCACCACTTCTTCCACATGGAAGTTTCATGGAATATTTACAGAGTACGAGTCACCAGCATTGCCCAACACCTTTTGTAAGCATGCAATCCAAGGCACTGGTCGAGTTATAACTACACGGAGGGATAAATCTGTAAATAAAAGTGCAGCCTTGCTGGCACACTACCTTTTGGCGGCATACAAATCCGATCGGCAATGCTGAGGATAGTGCTATTTGACAACACTCTGAAACTCCCATCATCGTCGGCTTAGCTCTAGAAGTGCACAAAAATACAAGATCCAAATCACTTCCTTATAAAAAGGCTATAGAAATAGAATCTGGCATTGTAAATGTTGTTCGAAAGCAAATGTACTATTTGGGTGGAATCTACCTCCATGGTTGCTTCAAGATATGTTTGTTTGGTTTGCATTAGACAACATAGGCTTTCTAGAAGCAACCCCATATGGTATGAACACTCCATGACACGGAAATAGCTATATACCAGTATGTATCTCTTGACAGAGCACCTGAGTTGTTAACAAATCAAATTGACCGTTCATAAAACGCCAAGCCCTAGATAATGTCACTGGCTATCAGATGTTAAAGTGTGATGTTCCAGACCCCAAAAAGAGGAAGGTTGTGTGTAAACTGAGTACACTTAACTCCGTAACAGAATTGAACAAGTCACAGATCTGGCATGGATAATTGGCTGCTTAAACTTCGAAGATGGCATAACAATAAAAGATAAAACCAACGTTGAGGGAACGTGCGCCGCATTTAATTCTTTGCTTTCCTCTAATAACAGTCTGACCAATGTTGACCTACTAGCGCCTTTGTATAATTAGATTCCTGCTACAGACTATAGCACACGTTACACAGGCCCCATGCAAGCACGTGGTATTATGGCTCGTGTAATGACAGGCGATTCAGTCACTGTAATGACTCTTGATCTTCAGTTCTATGATATGGCAATGAAGCTGTGGGTTAATAGAGAAGATATTATGAAACAGTTTCTTTTTCGCCCAGGTGAACTTCATGTTGTGTTTTGGGCATTAGCTGCGGTGGGAAAATATGTAGAATGGAGAGCGAAATTGATCAAGCGCGTTTAGAAGCTGGACTCTATTCACCTACAACGGTAACGCAAAATCTCAATGGGAAACACAGCACTATAAGCACCCACTGCTACTTTAATTGCTCTATACAGGCTTTACTTTCAGCATTTCATGGCAAGAGAATCTGAAGAACAGTCATCCCTGAACGAATCATCTATTCACCTGGCAGAGGCATAGCAGAGAGATGCCAGCAATACTACAAGCAAATTTCGTTATCTCGGCAATGTTGTTGCAGCAACTATCACTATGTTCAAATCCAGAGATATTGTCAATAAACTTGATCAATTTATGGGTAATGCAAATAAGACCCAGTGATTCATTCTCAACTACATGAAACAGTTTGAGACAATCCTTCAATTTGTAAGAAGCAACAGGCAAAAAGATTTTCCACTGCATCTGGAGAGTATAGAGTCTCTTATAAAATATTTCTTTGCCCATGATCACCTTAACTATGCTCACCCTGTTCCATTGTACATGCCAACAATGCAGGACGGGCAAAATCAGCATCCGGAGATCTGGTCTGAATTCAGGAAGGGAATTTCTGTGTGACGAAAGGGTTTGTTGGGTTAACATCAATAGCTCCAGATCACGGAGTTGAACAACAAATTGCACACTCAAGGTTATCGGAGGAATTGTGGGACTAACATAAAATGAAAACGCCTTACATAAATTATCTCTGATTGCACCTGAGCTGTCAAGGTTAGTACGTGAGTTTGAAAACGATTATGGCATGTATAGTACTGGTAAAAGAACACAGCACCATGAAATCACAGGAGAAAAGCTAGCCCCTATAAGAAATTTGAGCAATTTGTTCAAGATCGTGTGATAGAGGGAATCCTTTCTGTGTGGGACCCAATGAAGAAAAGAAAGCTCGGTACATTTAAAAATGTAAATGCAAAACTCAGAGAAGAGCTAGGATTGTTGTATATAGTTATTTCAAGAAGCCGCCTGGAGATGGATCTAAAGGAATATATCGGAGCTTATGACTTTGGTTTGGTTCCACGATCCATATTTGCATCAGATGGAACACTGTTGTTAGCTTATGAAAAGGCTACGATCCTTCATCATGCTTACTCTACATGGCTAATAGCCATACCAAAGTAAACGAGCTTCGCTGGTTTTGTATTAAAACCATGCAGCTGAAGGAAATCATTTTCCGCCAACTACTGGGTCTTTAAACTTACTTAATCGTCTGGAACATTACATAGTAATGACTTGGAGAGAAACGGGTGAAAGTCACTCATGCCTACAATCTCTAGCTGACTACAGTTCGACCTTCGATACAGCAACGTGTCATTTTTCTCCAGTTCGATGTTTGAATCCACCATCTCCAGAGGCAATAATGCATTTAGTAAAGTGTGGATGCACACGAGGGTGCACAGGAAAATGTAGCTGTTGGAATAACAATATTTCATGCACAGAAATATGTGGCTGTTTGAGTTATAGCTGCAGCAACACATCTAATACGGGTGAACAATTGCACTCATCTGTAGTGACAGACCTTGAGGACGCTGCTTGACATATCAACTCAATGGCCTGTAACTCTTAGATGCTTTAATATATCTAATCGAACCTCACCATTTTGTCATATCATGTGAATGCTAGCACTTTCCTAACTTTAAATTTAATCCGTGTCAAATAGCAAAATGTGTTGCCAAAAGTTTATTTGCCCATAGAGTTTAATACATTTAAAATATATCAAGGGCGATAACTCTGGCTTGTGAAGGAGTATCATCTTCATTTTTGCAAGTATTACAAATATCGACGACTGGAACATATCTGCCGAATTTGCTTGCTATCCATCTACAAATATAGAAACTAGCCAATATTGTTTACAGCGAGACATACAGATGGATGAACGACGGACGGATTGCCATGGTAAAAGGGCATCCAGGGGAGCAAAAAAATGCCATCATATTTTTTTCATAATTCACAATCTTACGACACAAAATCAAGTGAAAGTTTACTTTTGACAAAAAATCGCACGAAATTACACATAGGCCTACACTATTTAGGAATACAAATGGATGTCAGTTTTCTTTCCAAAGGCAGTAAAAACATACGTAATAAATGGACCTTTCCGGTTTATCCGTCCACCGTATGACGTCATAATCAACTACGTGACGTGTATAATGACGTCATAATCAATGTCGACATTATGACGTCATGAATGACGTACATAAGTTCATCAAGGACGCATAATTGGTAACGGACTAAGCGTTTTTGTACGAATTGTATCTTTGTACTATTTAATAAACATGCCGTTACAAATTTTGAAACTAATTTGACTGGGCGCTGTTTAGACAGCAACAGCACCAATTCAAATTATTTTCGAAAACTAATTTGACAGGCCGCTGTTGCTGTCAACAGCACCCAGTCATATTAGTTTCAAAATATTCAACAGCTTACCTGTATAGGTTCTAGAAGTTGATAGTCAGCGAGTTCAGGGATCGATCGGTCTCAACACAGGCGAATTGTGGATGGAGCTTAGCTAGAGATGGGCGGGGCATATCTAAAACTGGAAAGGTCCATTGAATTACGCTCTCAACACCAGGACAAAGACACTCAGATATGTTTCAATAACTGGATTAGATGCTTGTGTTACTAACATGGCTACCAACAAAATGACCATGAATCAATTCGAGTTGGCCAATCTGACAATGCTATCGGCGAAAATTACGAATTATTGAACCATTAACCAGCGATATTGCTACTAAATATCACATTCACGGAAAGTTAATTAATATTAGTTATGTCAGTCAATTCTGTCCTTTCCATTTCCGTGACTTTTATCGCTCTAGACATCCGTCTCACATTAAACACGCATGTCTGTCTGTCTGTCTGTCTGTCTGTCTGTCTGTCTGTCTGTCTGTCTGTCTGTCTGTCTGTCTGTCTGTCTGTCTGTCTGTCTGTCTGTCTGTCTGTCTGTCTGTCTGTCTGTCTGTCTGTCTGTCTGTCTGTCTGTCTGTCTGTCTGTCTGTCTGTCTGTCTGTCTGTCTGTCTGTCTGTCTGTCTGTCTCTCTCTCTCTCTCTCTCTCTCTCTCATATCCCCGGGATTACGATAAAGTCAGTTCTCTCTCCCTCGCACGGTTTCTCGCACTCTCTCTCCCTCCTCCCCCCTCTCACTCCCTCCCTTATGGCAGCAGCACCTACCAGTTCAAATAGTTTCAAAATGTTCAGCAAGTTTGCCCATATAGTTACCTTGGAATTGGGATTCTGGAAAGACATGCCATGCTTTAAAGTAAGGCCTATATATCTCGGTCCAAACACGCGCAAAACATGTGGCGGATATTAGAAACAAATGGGCGCTAGCAATGAGATAGAAATGTATCCACCCCTTGTTCATTAATCATGTCTTGGGAGGACGGTCACTTGTGTAAATGCGTAAGACAATGGTATGGACGGCCATACAAATGTGGTCATTTATTGTAGGAGTTGTCGTTGTTAGGCAGAAAGACAAAACGGCAGCGGATGGTATAGAAGAATAGTTAGAGTTAGCGCTTCAAAGACTCAAAACTATTTTATTTTCACATTTAGTCATGAATGTCAGGAGTTTCAACATGTAGTCGACCGAATGCAAATCTATGAAGTGGTGGAAATTACATAAATGGACGAAGTTATGTGTTTGCCTATTTATGACTATGTACCCATGTGTATGATGTATATGAGCACTGCGTGTCTATTTAATTTGGTTTCGGCTATTGTCTAGCGCATTCTTAAAGGTGACACTTACAGTTTTCTCACTTCATAGACGTAGGAACCGTAGTTGGGGTAGGGTGGGTCGTGGTGGGGTGATTGCAAGGATGACGATAGCGCCCCACCCTCGCACCCCACGCCACCCCACCCCATCACGAGGTTTTTCCGCTCACATAGTGTCTCCAGATAGCACACCCTAGGTTTTGGCCCACCCATAGTTTAGATTCACTCTCAAGGTCAAAATACGGCCATACACCCCTACACTATCTTTTTTATCACACATTCTGCTAGGCTGTTCCGTGTATTCAATACCCTTCACCTCAAAAGACGTTTTGTCTGACTAGTGTTTTATACTGTCTCTTAAATAGTTTGATCTTGTCGGCCAGAATGGTTTGCAATAGTAAAAGGAAAAGATCTGCTTTGATGTTTTCATTTCCATTTACTATTGCGTATGTTAAGATCACCGTTTAATCTTTGTTGTATAACGGATAGTAGATCCAGTTTTTTAGGCATTCGCTCTAAGTTTTGTTTAGCACATCAGTTACTAAATTAATACATCGTGTTTACAGTTGTTGTTGTTGTTGTTGTTGTTGTTGTTGTTGGTGGTGGTGGTGGTGGTGGTGGCGGTGGTGGTGGTGGTGGGTAGTGGTGGTGGTGCTATTGTTGTTGGTGTTGCCATTGGCAGCAACAGCACCGAGTCAAGTTAGTTGCAAAATATTCAACAGCTTACCTATATATTTTGCAAAAATGAATCATATATAATGGGTAAATATTGGAATTTATCAACTTTTTCGTTTTGCTTTCGCCTCTGTTTTCGAGTGGCGATGATAATTAATCGGTTTGGATGGCGTATAGTCCGGGTCCCTGTTAAACGGGTTCCATTCACTCCAGCATCAAAACAGTATTAGATTATTTCTTGGGCTTGATTCTATTTGAAATTTGGTTTCTTTCTTTTGTTTGTTTGTTGTTTACTAAGTAAGGAATAGACGGGCAGGGTGTAGCCACATATATTGACGTGAGGGACGGGAGTTAGACTCTGCGTGGGGCCGAAACCTCAGGGGCGCTATGTGGATACATTGTGGGAGAGGAAAGACTTTGTGGGGGGGGGCGATTGTCACCCTTGCATCACCCCCCCCCCCCTCTTCCTACGCCTATGAGGGCTTGGCCTACTTTCGAGTGTACGAATTGCATTTTGATAAATTTATAATGAATATTATCATGCATATTAAATTTAGCGTCATGAAATATATTGTCAACTGTAATACCTCATATGCCTATACAAGGCTTGGGTGTAATAAAGTGAACTTGAACTTGAACTTGTCATGGGATAACACACGTTTTAAACCTTGGGCCCTTTAGCGTTAGACATACTTGATGTGATCGTGACGTCATTTACCAGCTGGTGTATTTTGATTATAATTTCAGAGTATAGGCCTATATGAGTGACAGATCGGATCCCTCAATTCCAATCAGTGAAGTTAACAATGGACCTTTCCTGTTTTAGCGATGCCCCGCCCACCTCTAGCTAAGTTCCACCCACACTTCGCCGTGTTGGGGTTGATCGATCCCAGAATGCCCTAACTATCAATTTCCTGAAAACTATAAAGGTAAAATGTTGAATGTTTTGTAACTAATTTGACTGGGTGTTGTTGCTGCCTATGGCATCAACAGCGCCCAGTCAAATTAGTTTCAAAATATTCAGCAATCTATTTATTAAATAGTAAAGACATACAATTCTTACTACAACAAGCATATAGCCCGTCTTCAAATATGCGTTCTAGACGTACTTATCTACGTCATTCATGACGTCATATTGACGTCATTCATTATGATGTCATTCTACACGTCACGTAGTTGATTATGCCGTCATATGATGGATGGATAAAGTGGAATATGGTTCATTCATCACCTAGTAAGTCTTGATCGAATCTTCACATGACTGGCGGGATATGAGGTGGATGTGCTCGGGGTATAAAATAAGAGTTCGATCATTGTTCCCAAAATGTGCAAGTATTCAATCAGATATATACAGTGATTATGATGATTATATTCAGTTATGAAACAATGCTAAAGCAATGATAAAACATATAAAAAAAGAATTTCTTCATCACAAATGTTATCTCCGGCTCTCCGCTGCGATGCGTTCATAAATCAAAATGACATGAATCCGTCACGAAAATAGAATTGTCCGTCAAAAAACTGTATGAATAATTGTATGTCTTTTTTTAATTTACAATTTAATAAACATTCTGTAGAATATTTCGAAACTAATTTTACTGGAAGCTGTTGCTGCCATATTTTCAAAATATTCAACAGCTTTTTATCTATAGCAGTAGAGAAAAACGGGTAAAATAGAATAATTTCCCAGCCAAATAATTCTCCACCTTTATCGGCAAAACTGCAGGGGACATGAGTATATGCCGAAAAATCCCTTCGGGACATGTCCCTACCATTACCCTATGAGTAACGATAATTTTTTCTTATTTTACTGCCCTGCTAACCTTGTAGAAAAATAAAAAGAATGTTTTACCCCCAAAAAGACATTGCTCCTAATCAGTTGAATGCGATAATAACTTGAACAACAGAAGAGAATCATTGAATCCAATAAAAATGTCAACATCGTAATGAGAGTTTAAATCACATTAATGTACGTAACCGCTTGAATGGCAGTCTTTATGTGAATGTGGTCATCATTTCAAGTTGGATAGTCACTGCCTTGCCTTTTTCTGGTTAGCGGATTGGAGACCTGGACCTCATAACAATCAGTTTATGGCTGGAATAAATAACTATATATAACCCAGAATTGCTTTTGCGTCCCGCGTATGGCCGCGCTCGGGTGTATCGGGGCTAGCGGGAGGAGGAATTCTGTAGATGGATATATATCTTTTTTAAGCCAACATATATAGGCCCTACGCCAATGTTAGTAAAATCAGGAAAATAATTAACAGCAATAGAATCCGTCCAATTTCCTCAGGCTCGGATAGTGACAGATTAAGCCTATTGATTGCTTCTAGGCACCTACTTAGATGAGTCTTCTTTGTAGACTTCGGTGTTTAGATGCTTTGGCCAGGGAAATTTTGAAATCGAACGTGCACAGCTATTAATGAAAGCTGAGCGTTTCACAAGAGATTAGTTTAGTGGGAGATACGATTATAGTCATGACTCTCAAAATAATAAACCTACAAGCACGCGCCTACTCTATATATAAAACTGGCGCACTACTGCCAGCCACAAGACAATACTTCCATTGGGCAATAACTGTGGACCTGTGGAATATTTTAAAAGCAATTTGACTGAAAGTTGTTGGCGGATGCCGCCAAAAACTCTCAGTCAAATCGTTTTCAAAATAATCAGCATATCCAGGGTTAAGAACCCCGTGGAAATTGTAACCTGCAGAAATTCAGCAGGCAGAGGGTTAAGTAATGAGACCTTGAGCTAATGGTGTGGGTATGTCGTAGGATTCAAGAAAAATGCAACAAGAAACAAGAGCTATCAGCGATTTCAAATCCTCGCCTCCCGTTTTTTTTGTCACATTGTAAAACATTTCTATGATTTTTCGGATTTTTCGCATTTTTCATTATATTTTAATTTTCCTAATATTTTGTATCACACCGAAAGTTGTGGAATCCAAATGCAGGCCAACTGCCACACACCTTTTTGTGTTAAAATGTAAGCCAAGTGGGAGCGGTAGTATCCGGGTTATCCATAGAAACCTAAATTGGATCCGTTCCGGATTTTGGTTTTAGATCCGGATCAAAGGCAAAATCTGAATACCCTATTTCACGGCAATGTATTTTGTTGTGTTAGAATTGGAGTCAGATCGGTAGTTTTTTTAGGCAGAGCATCGGGCACACAAACACACCGACACACCGACACACCGACTGACAGACAGATCCGAATTCACTACTCTCTCGTAAGGGCATTGTGAGAGCAAACCAATATCTAAAATGTTATTTATGAATCATCGGAGAATCAGACGGTATGGCATAATGACGGACGGAGAGATACCAATGCAGATGGCGTACAGAATCACGGACAACAGTCCGAGCCAATACCGGTACGTGCACGTACGCACGTACATACAGGCACTACTGACACATAGACAATCTGACAAATACACTACGTCATCAAAATTTACAAGTACAAATTTTAATTGAAATTCGCACCTAATTTAAGTTAGTCTGTACGTCTGGCTGGGTGTGGTGAGTGCTTGTTTAATTTGGTAATTTACCATATGTTTGGGTCTATGAGCCATGGAGTAGTTAGGGTATGCCAGCAGACACGTGTTTATGCCTTGGTTGAATCTCTCTCTCTCTCTCTCTCTCTCTCTCTCTCTCTCTCTCTCTCTCTCTCTCTCTCAATTTTCTGAGTAAGTAGTGGGAATAGATTAATCAGAGACCTGTGTTGATTACTCTGAGTAAAATCCCTGCTTAGCTGTCCAAACACGGAACATAAACAATCGGCCTTCGGGGCTTAAGACAAATCTTTCATTAACAAAGTCTGAAGTATCCTGAGTTTGTCCATTATTTGATGCCCTAGCAATGTGCTTGTTGTCAAGCAATCGCTTCTTAACGAAAAACACGGAACGGTAGAGTGTACGGTAAGACTCGCCCGCGGCCCGTTTGTCGTGGGCGCAGGCTTATCTTCAAAGAATTTCAAGTAACTAATTTAATACATATGCCTATATAATCTTTATTTGCTGTGCCTAAAATGTATAGTACCTGATGAAAGGTAGACGTGTGTTTATTTTGAAACCGATGTTGCTGACAACATTATTCGTCAACAGCGTTTACAAAATGACCAAATTCACTTAAAAGAGAATGCAAGTTAACAATTCAGTGGTAACGAGTTAATGCGATTAGTGCCCACATACAAACAGCAACCACGTCATCTGCGTGTCAAAAAACTATTCAAAGAGGTTAATTAATGGAAGTATGGCGTTAACGTAACTCCAGTACAAGCAGAAATTTCCGATCGCGGTTTGTCAGGAACAGACAATTAGCCATAAGTAGCCGTCTGTGATCCTACTTCCAGGAACCGTGGTTTCCGAAATTGATAAATCTTTTTTACGGTCTGTAAGGCCCAATAACCCGTTATCTTCGCACTTAGTTACACAACTATAGGCTATGCCATTGTCCGGTTTATCACAGAGTAGAACTTGATGGTAACGAATTATTTATATACAAATTCCAAGAAATGAATTACATATATGTCGAGGCCATAGACATTTTCCAAAGAAAGACGAACTGGAAACGAATTAGATGAATTCTAAGAGCCTCTACTGAACTCGTATTAAACTAGCCGGCCAGTAATGTAAAGGTGCTTATGCAGTAATATCTTGCGTCGCAAAAAGTCGACAAGTCCGTCTCGAAAGTTTCTGTATTGTATGTCTTTGGTGAAATTACATTTAATAAACATTTTGTTGAATAGTTTGAAATTAAATTGTCTGAGAGCTGTTTCTATCATAGTTGAATATTTTGAAACTAATTTGACTATGCAGCAACAACAACCCAGCCAAATTAGTTTCAAAATTCTCAACAACTTACCTGTATAGTTTTCTGGAAATTGATAGTCAGGGAGTTCAGGGATCGATCGATTCCAACACGAACGAGATGTGGGTTGAGATTAGTCGGAGATGGGCGGGGAATAGCTAAAACTGGAAAGGTCCATTGTACAGAAATAAAATTGTTATTGTTGTTAAAGATGTTCATCGGTGTTCATCGGTGTTCATCGGTCACTGCATTATTCTAACCGTGACCAATAAATACTCTTTCAGTAGTAAAGTGGTTAACGTGTGGCACGTTTACGATATGATAAATGGTATACGACCAACACTATTACTCCGCAAGGAACGCCGCATGCGGAATATAGTTGTTAAGTAACAAAAGTAGCAAATGGTCATGAGTGTCCTTGGCAAAGTTCGACTACATTTCTCCCATTCAATGCTATGCGCGTGGTACTAAGCAATCGCGGAGTAGGTAATAATGTATTGTTTTTGTTTATTAGCTAAAACTTACGGATATGCCAACTTTATTTGTCCAGAATTTCTATCAGTGTAAATTTATGCACCCGATGGGTTAATACAGTACAATTATTTGTAAAGATTTAGTCTGAGCAACCTGTGCTGAGTTTTATCCATGCAAAAGTATTACGTCCCCTTTTCGGAGTATCCATCTATTATCTGACGTCATATGGCCTCATAATCAGCTAAGCGGCGTGTAGGATGACGTCATAATCATTACGTCAGAAATTATTCTATTTGGCCCGGTTTTAACTCTTAAAAGTCCGGCACGTACGAATTGTATGTCTCTACTATTTAATAAACATGCTGTTGAATATATTGAAACTAATTTGACTGGACGCTGTTGCTGCCATGGTTCCAAAATATTCAATAGCTTACCTGTATAGTTTCCTGGAAATTGATAGTCAGAGAATTCAGAGATAGATTGGTCCCAACACGAGCGAGGTGTGGGTGGAGCTTAGCTAGGGATGCGCGGGGCATAGCTAAAATGGAAAAGTCCATTACATCGGTTTCAACAATTCTATGATGATGATGATGATGATGATGATGATGATGATGATGATGATGATGAGTGACTGTGTTCTGCAGCTGAAGGCGTAAAATCTTCTTTCAGCTGCAATCACCTTCATTCTGATGGGCGCTTGTAAATGAGGCACATTTGATCAATCCGTAATCGAGAAACCACTGTAGGGGCGCGAGCCTTGGAGTAGCGAGCGTCTTTACATTCACCTTGCACGCACGTACTCAATTAATGATTGCTTTTGCGGTCTTAGTTTACTTGTCGGCTATGTATTGTGTCCACGATCTTCGGTGACGGCAGGGATGCTCAAAGGCTGTGTTTGTTGCATATAGTCCATAAATGTAGATGAAGGCAGCTAATGTATCTCCATTACTGACGCGTTTTCCCTATTCAATAGGAAACAAAACACGAATCAAACCCTGTTTGCTCGTCCTTTTTGCTTAGTTTTCAAGTTTGATGTTGACGTCAGAACAAAGGTAGCGCGACCGTCTTGCTGGAATGTCGATAGTTGTGTGAATCGAGTATATAATGGACCGTTCCAGTTTTAGCTATGCCCCGCCCATCTCTAGCTAAGGCCAACCCACACCTCGCTCGTCTTGGGATCGATCGATCTCTGAACTCAATGACTATCAATTTTCAGAAAACTATACGGGTAAGCTGTTGAATATTTTGAAACTAATTTGCTTAGGTGCTGTTGCTGCCTATGGCCTATTAAATAGTAGAGGCATACAATTCTTACAACGTACCGGACTATTAAGAGTTAAATACGGGCCTAATAGAATCATTTATGACGTAATGGTTATGACGTCATCCTACATGTCGCTTAGCTGATTATGACGTCATATGACGTCAAATCATCGATGGATACTTTGGAAAGGTGAAATGAGGGATTAATATGTGATTTTTAGCAGATAGGCCATATGTATTCACAATGCGACATCTTGTGGTAGTGCCGATACTGAATTGATAACGCTAGGCCAATAATGAAACTTTCCAATTTATCCAGCCATCATATGACGTCATAATAAACTACGTGACGTGTAGGTTAACGTCATAATCATTACGTCATGAACGACTAATTTTATTCCGTCTTAAGCGCTTAATACTCCGACACGTTGTAAGAAGTGTATGTCTATGCTATTTAATAAACATTCTGTTGAATATTTTGAAACTAATTTGACTGGGCGCTGTTGCTGCCATATGCTTACCTGTATAGTTTTCTGAAAATTGATAATCAGGAGGCTCAAGGATCGATCGATCCCAACACGGGCGCAGTGTGGGTGGAGCTTAGCTAGAGATGGGCGTGGCACGGCTAAAACTGGAAAGGTCTATAACGTTCTGTGGCGAAATTAACTATTAAGGAATTCGAAAATCTGCAAACAATATATTTTATCTTATTCAAATTATACAAAAACATAATTTTGCGTGCTTGTACCCTTCTCCGTATGTGTTTCCCTTTAAAGGGATACTAATGTCATCTCAAATGTTGTATTTCACCGACAGATTATCGTTTATAGATTGCATGTCAATCATATTCTGTCATATTCCCTTAACTGTATCACACTTAACTGCTTTGTAATATTGCGTAAATATTGAACAGTGATCGCCACCATTTTGTCTCCTCATAATGTCATGTAAGTGCCAATGCATTGCATTCTTTATTAAGTAAACATCCTGTTGACGGGATGATAAAAAGGTGAGGTGAGGTTAGTTATCCTTTAAACTGTGTTAATCCTACGTCTAAACTTAATCGTTTGGAGTGGTAGAACAAGCCCGAACGCATCCACAGGCCATCTTCAGAAACATGGGAAGAATCTATGCTTCCGAGCACAAGATCTGACACTGAAACTGAAGACGCAGGCAACACATTCTATGTGGAATCGATAACCAGCGTTAAATGTATAACTACTTGAAAATTGCTTTAGTTAACCTATAGCCTACTTGCACCGCCACAGTGTGCTAACATATTGCCAGTCTTCCAAATATAACTGTAATGGAGGAATCAAGTTTTAGCTTTTGCGCCGTCCATCTCTAGCTAAGTCCCACCTACACCTTGCCCGTGCTGGAATCGATCGATCCGTGAACTATCAATTTCCAGAAAACTATATACGTGAGCTGTTGAATATTTTGAAACTAACTTGACTTGGTGCTGTTGCTGCCTACGAATGTTTATTAAATAGTAAAGACATACAATTCGTACAACAACGCTTAGTCCATCATCAATTAAGAGTTCGTGACGAACTCATCCACGTCATTCATGACGTAATTGATTATGACATCATCCTACATCCTACGTTTAATGGATAAACTGGCAAGGCCCACCATTATCGGGTGAGTATTTTCTTTCAATTAGACAATCATTTCTACTATAATCAGGGCTACGGCGAATCAATTTCAAATCGATGTATCCAATACCGTATTTGACAAAATCGCAACGCCGAAAGACGACACATTGGTCGCAGATCAATGTTGTTTTCATGATGATGAGTGATTGTTCTCTGCGTCTGGAAATATCCCAAACTACTTTCAACTGTAATCAGGGGATTTTTCAACCCACCACTGTGTCTTCTTTGCGAGTATCCTAAGATCCATTAGGCTCTTTTTTTTGTCCATAGTCGTCTGAGATTAGGTTTTAAATCTGACGGTAAAGGTTTGGTTTTATGGTGTCCTATGTGCGTGCCTTATGCTTGTTGGCAACCAGTACTGAAAACACCGAATGCTTTCCGAGCGCGTGTATTTTCTGACATTCGAAGAACACGTCCCAGACATTGAGAATCACTATTGCGCTATCCACGCGGACAGTGGAATCGCGTTGGGCAGTTTGGACACTGCTGAGTTCGCGAGTTTGAGAGTAGCCAGCGTACCTAAGGGTAATTCTTTGAAAGTAGGCAGTGTGCCTAGGGGTGATTTTTGATGGCGCGGGCCGAATTAATCACTCACGGGCCCTGCGCAACATTTCTGAAAGTCTCACATGGTTCCCTAGGATCTGCTGTTAGTATCGCGAAAAAGCTAGTGTCCAGTTCCTACCGTAATGCTACTGGGCCCCCCTGGGGTCTGAAGGCTGTGGGATTTAGCCACATCAATCTTATACAGTACAGCTCAGAAATAATTTGACGTATTTCAAACACAAAATAAAAAAGATACTGTTGAATATTTTGAACATAATTGGATTGGAAGACATTGCTGCCTAAGGCAGCAATGTCTTCCAATCCAATTATGTTCAAAATATTCAACAGAATATTTTTTATGTTGTCTTCAATATCGTTTGCGTTTGGAAATTTCTTGACTGCTTTATGAGTTGTGTTATAAGTTTGGTATCTATGCGTGTAACTTGAAGTTATACAGGGGGCCCAAAATTATGGAAAAAAATATTTGTGTGTCACATTTTGGGGGACCCGGATATTTGGGGAACCTGTGCACTGTCCTAAGTTCGGCTCTGGCGATGGCAGGCATCGGGTCTGTTCAAGAGTACCTTTGGAACTGCCCAGTTGCCACAGTTATACAGCATTATTTAGACTCATGCAGCACGGTATAGGTGCATCCTGGCATTCATGGACATTTTAGCGCCTCGAATCCAGAAGATTCAGAAGGATTGGAAAGCAATGGGGGGATTCTAATTTATCCAGATGACGTCACAATCAGCTACGTATCGTGCATGATGACGTCATAATGAATTACGTCATGAATGACTCGATTTAAACGTTTAATAGTCCGTCAGGTGGTACAAATTGTATGTCTTTACTATTTAAAGCTAAGCGCCGCGAATCTATAGCTAACCTCCACCCACACGTCGCCCGTGTTCGGATCGATCGATCCCTACACTCTCAGAATCGCAATTTCGTGAAGACTACACAGGTAAGATGTTGAATATTTTGAAACTAATTTGACTGGGCGATGTTGCTGCCATAGACAGCAACAGCACCCAGTAGTTTCACATTATTGAGTGCAGGGATCGATCTATAGATCGATCGATCCGACAACGAGCGAAGTGTGGGTGGAGGTTAGCTAAAGATGGGCTGGGCTTAGTTAGAG
This sequence comes from Chaetoderma sp. LZ-2023a, assembly GCA_034401795.1. Classification (NCBI taxonomy): domain Eukaryota; kingdom Metazoa; phylum Mollusca; class Caudofoveata; order Chaetodermatida; family Chaetodermatidae; genus Chaetoderma; species Chaetoderma sp. LZ-2023a. The sequence continues at coordinate 92,241,909 of CM067369.1, forward strand.
AAGGTCGGGGCATAGCTAAAATTGGATTCCTCCATTATCAGCTCGCAGAATTGCGACCAAGATGCTGGTTTTTGTCTACTTCTCGCCTCCTTTGGGTCGGAGAGGCATGGATGTGTGACCTCCGTTTTGGCTTCATTCAGGAAGAGTGCTGTGACTGAGCTATTTTGAAGCTATTGGAAACAACTCATTAACCCCGTGTGTGTCAACAGCGCCTCAAAGCGCTCAAAATGCTATTTATATCAATTAACCCTTTAATTGTCAAGATTTTTCAAGAAAAATTAAATTTTTGCTCCTTGAATGTCCATTTATTGGCGAAGAGAAGAATCCTTTTTGTAAACTTATCACTGGAATTTACACAAATTGGCCGGATGATGGTCAGGAAATCCAATTTTTTTGTTAAGTTTGTATCAATTTGCAGGTCAAGAGAATGCTATTTTTGAAGATTTAACACTGAAATGACTGGCTCGGTTACCGAGCCAGTCATTCCCGTGGTAAATTTTCAAAAATAGTTTTCTCTTACCCTACAAATGGACATTCCCCAAGACGACTACAGAGCTGGTTTCGCCTGGCATGAGCATTGAAGGGTTAAGTTGGCAAAGGGGGTAGGGGGTGTAGGGATGAGGGGGTGGGATGGGGTGGGGTTGGGTGGGGTTGAGGTGTGTGGGTGGTGGTTAAGGAGACATTTGTAACATATCGTTATGTTGTGATAAAATGTACAATGCTTTGATGGATAATGGAGGAATTCAGTTTTAGCTATACCAACCCCATCTCTAGCTAAACTCCACCCACACTTCGCCCGTTTTGGGATCGATCGATCCCTGAACTCCCTGACTATCAATTTCCAGAAAACTATACAGGCAAGCTGTTGAACATTTTAAAACTAATTTGGCTGGGTGCTGCCCATTCAACAGCATGTTTATTAAATAGTAAAGCCATACAATTCGTATACAACACCGATTAGTCCGTCGTCAATTAAGCGTTCGTGACGATCTTAGCTACGTCATTTATTCCGGTTGCCAAACCTGGATTTTACATCTGACCTAAATTTTTGGACTCCCACTGGGTTTTTTTTGTGTTTTTTAAATCTTGAGACCCTACTGATTAAGAATCTGCATGATGCCCCTCTGGCACCCTTGAGGAATTTGAAAAATCCAAGATGGCAGCCAAGATGGCCGCCAAAATGCATGATCAACAATATCTTGCTTTCCTGAACAGCTTGAATACTGATTTTGGTATATAAATGTAGGTTTTCATGGTCACAGAGTCGGATTATGTACAATAAAACTAGTTTGGGTGGTCACATACACAAAGGGAGATAACTATTAGTTTAAAACTTGCCACAAAAAACTACAAAAATGCATAATCAGCTATATTTCACTTCCTAGAACAACTAGAATAATGATTTTGGTGCATAAATGCAGGTTTTCAATGGCATTCAGTCGGCCTATGTGCATTAAAGGTTATTTTGGTACCCGCAAGAGACAAAGGGAGAGAACTCTCAATTTATCGAGGGTGAATTATAAGAGGAAAATGCATTTAAAAAAAAAGTTTCATAGATACAACTGGCTTAATTGTCAAAGCTAGCCAGTGATATCAATGGCCTGTTACTTTATGAATATGTTTTCCTTTTCTCTAGATTATTAATTTGCGTTTGGCAAAGGAGTTACTTCGAGTTAGGCATTGTCCGGATTCTTAATCACCTTCAAAACGGACAAAGAGCTCCAGTGTAGTAACTTTCTGTTTCCTGGAACATTTCTTGTATTGTGGAGAGTCATGTGAGATAGAGTCAGACCCTAGAAGTAAAACGCGGTGGAGTAAAGCTAAACTTTGTAGAACAGCAGTAATTCTAGACGTGCGTTCTAAGAGGAGAGATAGATGGTCCAAAGAAATTCAGGTTAGAATACAGGGCCCAATCAGTGATTTGTGTGCTGTTGACTCACGTTACCACAATGACTGTCGATGTGTATTTATGGCTTCAACATCAATGAAAATACAATACATAGTAAGAATGAAACTGAGCAAAGTGACTCTGCAATTAATCTTGTTTTGTGTACCAAGGACTCTGAGAGATCATACATTTGGACATCAGTAGAAGTTGATAATCTCTATCGTGAAAATGGAGGTGATAAACAGTGCCGTTTAAATCTTGTAAAGGCCCTGTCTGGACATTTTGGGAAAAATCTTTTGGTATTGTCAACCAGTGAACTAGCAAATATACTTTTGCTCCAAAGCAGAGCCTCAGATCTAGTTAGAATTGTGGAGGAGAAAGACGATGATACGTCGAGATCTGTTTCCAAAGTCGCGAAAATAATTGTCAAAGAGACTAAGGAACTTTTACCTGACAAGCAGGTTTCTCAAACCAGGATAAATAAATACATTGCATTGCAATATGTAAGTTTAACCCCGATGTCATTAATGCGCAACATTTCTGAAGAATTATATTCTACACTGCCTGCCATTTTGATAGGCAATATTATAACTTCTGTTATCACCAGCAGAGCAACACACCTTCGAATCTCTCTTGGTGTACTTTTGAGAGAGAAAAAACCTTATTGAACAGTTCTATGACTTTGGTATTACATGCTCATACTATGAAGTGCTAAGGTTTAAGGCGTCTACTGCAGCAACTTCTGGAAAACACAAGCATCTGCGTGGACATTTTGATTCTGATGGCACACCTCGATTGAAGAAGGCAGAAATGAAAGCTGGACCCACTGATGCTGTACCAGTCAAATATTATACCGGCCCTAAAAGACCAGAAATGCCAGATTCTGAGTCCAATGTTTCAGTCTTACCGTTGAAGGTACTGGCACAGCAAAACATTTCCCGAAGGCGTGCACGTGGCCGAGACTTAATCTTTCTAAAGAATATTGCTGAAGTGCCATTATCCCCAGAATATGGAGGATTTAACACCATGATATCGTGTGAACAAGGCCATGCGTTAAGGGCCGCCACCAAGGCGGTGTATACACCGCTGATTGATATGACACCTTCTGATCCATCAACAATGATGACTGCAATGCTTCTTCTTCTTTTTCTTCTTCTTCTTCTTCTTCTTCTTCTTCTTCTTCTTCTTTTCGTTCGCTGATCATACCGCCAGTCCTGTAAGTGACTATCGACATGATCATAAGCGTTAAGTGCGTGGATCCATGGTTTATTAGAGTGCGCCGTGCGGCCTGGAACCTCCGTCTTCAGCACTCGAGGTTTCTGTCAGGCTTACCTCACCCTTACCTCCTTTAGGCGCCTCTTACGACACACAGAGGATACGGAAGGTGTATTCTAAGCCCCACCTACAGGGCATGCAATGATGGAAGCAAAATACTTACTGATGAAACAGTACAGGTATATACGGTGTTTACAACTGATCATACCGCGTGATGGTAAACATAGTTTGAGTGTATTCAGAAATGTTCACTAATTTCATTCCACGACTAGGTGGTATGCATATGCTTATGAGCTTTGTGGGATGTATATGCGTGTTGATGACAAACTAGTCTGGAAGAAATTATGAAAATTGCATTTTCTGGCATAGCCCGTATGCTTACTAGGAAGAAGTACCCGCAGAATATAAGGGCTCTGAGGATGGTGATAGAGGAGCTCCTGCAAAATGTGGTAGTAGGAACATGGATAAGATGTAATGGATTTGCTTCAGAAGAGAGCTAACCAGAGTAGAACTTCCAAGCTCTGGATAGAATGTCTGATTGTTCCTATTCTTATAATCCTTCTTTTTGTCAGAGCGGAAAGAGAATGTGATTGGCCCTTGCTCCTTGCAGCAGTAAAACATGACATCCTACTTCTTTGCTGGAGGCCATGTGAATTATGTAAGATATGGATATCTTTGGTCGATGGAACGCTTGCCATCTAATTTGCTCGAACGTTTTTCAAACGTGAGCATGTGATGCGGCATAAGCGTGGACTATGGAATGGCATGTGGTCTGACATGTTTATTGAAACAATGTTCATGCGACATGGACATGGTCCGGGAGGAATTGTAGGAATAGCACTAAATCCAAGTGCAGTTAAACTGTGGGCACTTGGTCTGCATATATTCAGTCGTCGCACCAAAGACATTTCAGATATGAGAAATGCATCAGAATGGGAAGAGATCACAGAACACAAAGAATAAAAATCTGCTAGATTGTATGCTGACACAAAAGATAGAGAAAAATGTTTGAACTTTGTATTGATCCCCTTAACACGTCTGAGCACCCTGATGGTATAATAAACATAGTGACAGGAACGATGTCTCATGATACAGTTAACGTTGAGAAGGCATTAGCCATAGGTCAAAGACAAATGAATGAGTATCAAGCTACATGGCCTGGCGGTTTTCATGCTCCATTGAGTAAGAAAGTATTTACAATGAACATTGCAAAAAAACCATGTGAAGGTGGGATCGGATCGTGTTTATGACATTGAACTGATTTATTCCCGGGTGATGGGTGTGATGCATTGACGTGACTTGGATATTGGGAACATATTTGATCACGAGCTTGCGCCTATCCCTACTTCTATATTTTACAATGGCGGTGACATGCGAGTAACGACGTCAAAAATCCACATTGAAGAAGAAGCTCGAAGTTGCACAATTTTCGCTATCATAATTAATGGGTGTGCCATACTTTGGGTTACACACTGGCCTGCACAAGGAACAGTTCAAACATACGTGGATGACTTCCTGAGCTACATTCTCGAGAAGCTTCGCCAGGCGAATGTGTATCTGGTATTTAATCGTTATTATGCATACAGCATCAAGGGTGGTACCAGGACATCCCGAGCTGGAAAACAAGCTTGTAGGGTTTACAAGATCACATTTGATATTCCACTACCGCCGCAGCAAGTTATGTTAACTGCAAACAAAGTACAGCTTATAGACATTATTTATGATCAACTTATTAGGAATGTCAAAGATTGATATATGCAGACGGATGGCGATTACACATTAATGGTTACAGGATCAGCATCTATCCTCAAGGAGGTCAGTAATGGCATTGTGATTGGATAATGGAATATGGAATGGCATGCGGTCTGTCATGTTTATTGAAACAACTAGGAACAACCTAAGGAGGTCATTAATGGCATTGTGATTGAGAGAAATGGCATGACCACAACACAGGCGGATACCATCTTGGTTCAGCAAATGGTAAATATGGCACCCACCCAAGAACTTGATTGTATCAAGATAATATCAGATGATACAGATATTTTAATCCTTTTGGTAAGCAAATTATCCCTAGTATATTAGGTATGCATGCAATTACTTGGTGTGATACAGTGGCACATATGTACGGGATCGGCAAAGCAACAGCATTTAAGTATCTCATAAAAGGCTACAAAGTTAGGAAGACTTGGCAATGTCAATGCACAATTTGAAGACGTGATGCTTGAAGCTACATCATTTATTCGTGCAGCCTATAGTTGTAAAGGCAAAGCCTCCATGTCAGAAATTCGGTATCATGTATGCTTACACAGACAGCTAGAAAAAACATTACATCAATGCCCAAGTTGAAAATGCTGCCGCCAACAACAGAATCATTTACAATTTACAATGCACGTGAAACGCGCTCATTATCAAACAAGTGTTTGGAAATCTGCTATTATGCCTAACCCACCTAATTTGGATGTTACAAAATTTGGGTGGAGCAAAAGTGATTCCTCACAGTCACTGTTCCCAATAACGGTTGCACCAGGAGTAGATCCAGCACCATTTGAAATTCTTAAGACGATACGATGTGGTTGTGCCGCTGAAAATGCATGTTCCTCCTCAAGGTCTGGATGTACATAGGCTCAACTCTCATGTACACCATTTTGTAATTGTATGAAGATTGAGAACATATCATGCCATAACATATGGTCAAAACATTTAGATCAACAAACAGAAGATGATACTAGTGACAATAATGACAATTTATTCGTGTGTAGCTAGTTTATCCGTGTGTAGCCAGTTTATTCGTGTGTAGATCGTTTATCCGTGTGTAGCTAGTTTATCCGTGTGTAGCTAGTTTATCCGTGTGTAGCTAGTTTATCCGTGTGTAGCTAGTTTATCCGTGTGTAGCTAGTTTATTCGTGTGTAGCTAGTTTATCCGTGTGTAGCTAGTTTATTCGTGTGTAGATCGTTTATTCGTGTGTAGCTAGTTTATTCGTGTGTAGATCGTTTATTCGTGCGTAGATCGTTTATTCGTGTGTAGCTAGTTTATTCGTGTATAGCTAGTTTATTCGTGTGTAGATCATCTATACGGGTGTGGTTTATTCCGGTGCATTCCACGGGAATATTTGTTTTTGGCACTGTGACAGCACACCATTGTGTTATACAACTGTGATGTTAAAACATTGCTGCATTTGACAGTGCTGTATGACATTGAGGAGGGTGTATTTTACAGACATCATTCATAATTCCTAAAGTATATAGTATTTATCATGTATTTTGACAGCCATCTTGGCCGTTTATAAATTAAGAGTTATATCCCTTGGTATATGTGCCCACCCAAACTAGTTTTATTGTACATAATCCGACTCTGTGACCATGAAAACTTACATTTCGACACTAAAATCATTATTCTAACTGTTCAGGATAGCAAGATATAGCTGATAATGTATTTTGGCGGCCATCTTTACGGCCATCTTGGATTTTTCAAATACTTCAAGGGTGCCAGAGGGGCATCATCTAGATTCTTAATCAGTAGGGTTTCACGGTTAAAACCCCACCAAAAACCATTGGGAGTCCAATTTTTATGGATTCTTGGTCAGGCAACCAGACTAATTTATGACGCAATTGATTATAACGTCATCCTACACGTCACGTTGTTGATTATGACGTCATATAATTGATGGATAAACTGGAATCCGCCATTAATTCGATTGCTCTTGAGGATAATGCATTCATTATACAAGTATATCACATGCTGGGTGTACACGTTTACAGTACGGTACAATTTACGCAAAGAATGTATTTTCCTTTCTTCCCTCGAGGAAACACAAATGGTAGCCTACGCGTGCGTAGGTCATATAGGCCTGTTCAACTCCTAAAACACTTGTAAAGATAAAAGTCCAAGTCATATTAACGCTGTGCAAGTGGTTGGTATGTGGGTGTTGTGTGGTGATGGGGTGGACTTAAATCATAGATATAGTATATAATCGCTAGATCACCCATAACCCTCTCAAAAGCAGCATTTCAGAGTTCAGTATTTTCTGGCCGGATGCAGTCTCTAAAATAATATGTTTTTGTTACTAATTCTGTTACGTAGTTGAATAGTGTCAGACTAATATATCCAATACACTTTTATTTCTCATAAAAATATATACATTCTTGCAATTCCTCTTCAAATTACCAAAAGAGAATTTAGTAATTTTTTGAGGATATATATTCAGCTGATCGTCTGCGTGATGCAGTCAGTGAATACCCGTTCATGCGCAATTGCGATTTACTGAACTCGGGCAACCATAGTGAGGGTCATCGTACTAACATACGCCACTCACATAGCTACGCTGTTCGAGGCCGTACTTGCACTCGCTGCGTGAAGTAACATTATGCTACTGGGTTGGAGGTAGCCAATCCGATTTCTGCCAACTTCACGCGATAGGCGAGAGTTCGTCTGGTGACCTAATTTACAATCACAAAAACAACGGCAATCGCAACGCTGTTGATCTGGAAACAGACATTTGCAAAAGTTTGCAATAGTTTTGCTCTAAACAAGTTATCTGAGGAACAGAAAATGTGTAGATTGGTTTTCGGTAACAAAAACCGCTAGTTTGGTTTACGCACATGTATAAATTTGTCTACTTCCTGATTTCTTATGGAGAAATCTCAATGGCGCAAGTTGACTGACCCAGTTCATTAATATGTATGAAGCTTGGTGAACTTAGCACACACATCAAAGGCGTGCAAGCATGGTACTCGATACGGGAAAGTAGTGGGAGGGCGAGGATCGTGAAATAGGACGATGAGTGAGAGTATGTGCATGAGTGATCTAGAGATTATATACTATACCTATGACTTAAATTTACGTTTATTTTGCCACGGCTGCTAAAGACCTGATCTAACTGTCTGATCTGGTTAGCTTTTCACGGTTAAGCAATGGCATGTTGAGCTAGATCATATCTGAAATCTCAGCGGCTACACACCCAAAAATCGAGTATTAGAACATGGTCTTACCTTCTGTGCCACGTACTAATCCGTTACCTATTACCAACCAGAACTGACCAATTCTTTATGATGTAGACACTATGGAATATTATATCGAATTTAAAAAAAATAATTTGACTGGGATCTGTCCAGTTAAATAGGTTTCAAAATATTCAACAGCATGCCTGTATAGACGTCTTAAAGAGTTTAAACCTTCAACAGTTATGGGGTTAAGTTAGTAAATGGTGCTACTTAAAGCGATATGAACTGTGCCAAGAACCAGGTGTTACTGTTTGGCCAATACCACTCAAGACTATTGTGGGCGTCTGCATTATAATGCCCGTATATTAGATTACCGTTTCGCCTATTACTATGAATTTACATGTTCAAGGGTTTATTCTAAGGAAATTTTCCGACTTCGCAAATACGAACGCTAAGTTAGAAGGCGGATCAAAGAGTTCTCCCCCGCAAAATTCTGAAAAGTGGATACTCTTTTCATTTCCGGGGATAAATATGGACCACCATTTGGCGGTTAGATTGGCATATAATTTTTAAATTTTATTATGCATTCGATCAAAAAGTTATTTTACAGTGACAATTTAAAAAGAATGATCCGTAGATCTGCTCAACTTAAAAAAATGTTAATTAACACATGACGTCATAATCGGCTACGTTGCGTGCATGATGACGTCTTGATCAATTACGTCATGAAAGGCGTAGCTAAGTTAGTCACGAACTTTTAATTGCTGACTGACTAAGCGTTGTTGTACGAATTGTATGTCTTTACTATTTAATAAACACGCTGTTGAATGTTTTGAAACTAATTTGACCGCAGCAGCAGCAGCATCTAGCCAAATTAGTTTCTAAATGTTCAACAGTTTGCCTGTATAGTTGTCTGGAAATTTATGGTTAGGGAGTTCAGGGATCGATCGATCCCAACACAGACGAAGTGTCGGTGTAGCTTAGCCTTAGCTAAAGATGGACGGGGCATAGCTAAAACTGGATTCCTCCATTGATTACTCGTGTAACCCTTTAAACCTTCAATTCACAGATTATCAATTTCAAAATAACTAGGGCCTATACACGTACGCGGTCTTTATTAAATAGTAAAGACATATAATTCGTACAACAACGCTTATTCCGTCTTCAATTGCGCGTTCGTTAGGTACTTTTCCGCGTCATGAATGGCGTCATTGATTATGATGTCATTCCACACGTCACGTTAATTATGACGTCATATGATGGATGTAAAGGTCTATTGTGTATTTCTTATCACAGAGCTGAAACGTGTTTGAGTAAATATTCTTATAACAATTTTACTAAAAATTGTTGCTCGCTATATAGCAGCAACAACATTCCTTCAAATTATTTGCGAAATAATCAGCAGAAAATGCAAGTGTCACTAGCTAATATTTTGAAAACGACATGACTGAAAATCGTTGCCGCAACAATATTCAATAATATTTAACCAAATTGTTCTCAAAATAATCAGCAATTCAATGTAGTAACATTTTCTGATATGTCTAGCAATACACCTTTCCTGTATTGATGTATTTTGGGAAAATACCTTCCCACAATGCATCGCTCACAACACGTCTGGCGGATAAAAGCGTCATCCTATGCGCGAACAATATTACTTTGCTATTAGGTTCAGATTTACTGTACGTTATGCCGTTTATATACGAGGGATTACTGATGCTGATACCGATACATTTATTACATCCAGATGTTGTACAAAGTATATGGGGTTATATACAAATTTCCCCCATCCATCTATGAACAGGCAACACATTTTTATAATCATTATTATTACCATACATAATTATTAACATTAGTATTATCATTAACGCCATCAGCCCTGCGTTCCGTAGAGGAAACAATCCAAAACGCTCTGCTAATCCGTAAACTATTGACAATCTGCTGTTTCGCATTAAAGATGCGCACTCACACCAGAGTGCCCGAAACAAAACTATCCAACCTGCCGCATACCTCCAGAAGCTCAAAGAGTAAGATCATAATATTACTAAAGTCATACATTATTTGAAGCTCGTGCAAATTTCTAAACATTTCTGTATTAGTTTTTATTTATTTTTATGTAAATAACTCGCAGTAAAGTTTACACAAAAATATATAAATGTTCAGAAAATCGGCTGAGCTTTCCAATTGTGTATGCCTGCATGTCAGATCGTGTGCTATGGGCGGACAAGACCTACTCGCCTATGGAAATATCCTTCACGCTACATCTCGATTATGTATCTGACACAGGCGTAGGTAATGAACATTTCCAGTTTTAGCTATGACACCCCACCCCGATCTCCATCTAAACTCCACCCAGACAATCGGTCTTGAACTCCCTGACTATCAATTTGAAGAAAACTATACGGGTAACCTGTTGAATATTTTGAAACTGATTTGGCTGAGTGCTGCTGCTGCCTATGGCAGCAAAGCGCCCAGCCAAATTAGTTTCAAAATAAGCAACATCATGTTTATTAAATAGCAAAGACATACAATTCGTACAACGTGTCGGACTACTAAGCGTTAAAGACGGACTATTTCGAATCATTCATGACGTCATGATTATGACGTTAGAATATACGTCACTTGGTTGATTATGACGTCATATGATGGATGGATAAACTGGAAAGGTCCATTGTACATACATTTGTTAGCTCACGAAAATGAAAGCCGAGCTAGCACTGATTTTTCCAAGTGTTTGATTAAGCTGTTGCTGCCTTAAGCGGCCCATACACGATCAATATAATTGACAATAATATTGTCAGTTATGAAAATTTACAATATTATTGATCGTTAGTGTGTAATATTGAGGTCAAATTTTGACTTGCGCAATATTCTGACGGAATCAAAACCCGATAGATATTTATTGATGGTTACGCAATTTTATTGTGTCTTTGGTGGTACACATTGAGAATATTGATCAATATTTCATTCTGAAGACAATGTTCATAATTGACAATATTATTGTCAATTATATTGACCGTGTATGGGCCGCTTTAGTCAGCAACGATGGCCAACCAAATTGCTCGAATATCCTCAGAAAGTCTTGAGCCATTGAATGGCCTGATTATATTGAGATTAACGCGATTGAATATTGTTGTAGCAACGATTTTCAGTCGAATGGTTGTCAAAACGTTAGCTAGGAACATTTGCATTTTATGCTAATTATTTCGCAAAAATAATTTGAACAAAATGTGTTACTGCTATAGCCATCAACAAATTGCAATCAACTTATTGTCATAAACATATCTAGCTTAGCGCGTTCCGCAATTGACATAGAATTACGGAACAGGGGTGGGTTCCATTTATAGCTATGCCACGCCCATTTCGTAGCTAAACTTCGCCTACGCTTTGCCCGTGTTGCGATCGATCAAATTCCCAGAATCCCATTCTCAAGGTACAGGTAAGCTGTCGAATATTTTGAAACTAGTTTGACGGAGTGCTGTTGCTGCGAGAGCTGTTGCTATGGCAGCAACAGCGCCCAGTCAAAATAGTATCAAAATATCCAAAAGGATGTTTATTAAATAGTAAATCAATCAAAGATATACATGTAGGCCTATAATTCGTGTACTTGCCGGACTATTCCAGATTCATGTATGATTATGACGTCAGCCTACACGTGACGTGGTTGAGTATTACGTCATATACTTGAGTGGCATATCAGATTTATCCATTAGAACCGAGCTCTATAATACTCTTGCTATGAGATATCGAGGCACCATTGACTACCATGGAAGCCAACAATACCATATGGATATAGGAATGTTTTCATAATGAGAATTGCGTAACAGCGAGCGTAATAGAATCCCGAACATTGGCGCAAAAACATATCAAACTAAAATAGCGGCTTTGAAGAAGACTATCGTCATTGAATTTCACGATGCCTTTAATGCGTAGCATAACACGCTTGGAAGGGTAACATGTAGATCGGATTCAGAGGATCTTCAGGTGGCTGAAGGCTCGGTATTTTATCGGCAGAATAACTCTATATTTGTTTTAATACCTTGCCTAACATGCCCTGTTGAGAGCTCCATGTCCAAATTGTTGCAATAAATCAATGATAATGTAGAGATTTATACGTACCAGAGTTTTCGGCTTCGGAATCACATATCTGATTCGCATGTCAGAAAGTCGCCATCTGATGGTGTATTACATTCTACGATTCTAGGAAGTGTGAAAGTGGAAGGTGTGTGGTGGTTGGGGTGGTGTGTGTGTGTGTGGGTGTGTGTGTTCGTGCGTGCGTGTTTGCGTGCGCGCGCGCGTGTGTGTCACACGATTAATCTATCATTGCAACCGCATGTTAAGCGATATTTGGATGAAGGTAGGAAACCCACTCATACGCAGCTTACTGGGCCGATGCTGGGCCGATACCGGATCGATACTGAAAGTATTGGCACGGTATCGCCCCAGCATCGGCCCAGTAAGCTGCGTTATTCGGGATATATAGCACACATACTATAGTTACGCCACTTAAAATACCTGGACCAAGATACTGTTAATAACAATTTAAAGTCTTTCCAATTCTCATTACCAAGTTTTGCGATCCGTTTCACTCGTACACAGTTACAGATACAGGTATATGTTTGCTGCAGCGGTAAGCTTTCCCACTTTCATCCTACAATGACAGATTAACCATGTGCCACACGCACGCACGCACGCAGGCACGCAAGCACACAGACACACAGGCACGCACGCACGCACCCCCCCCCCCCCCACCACATGTCTTTTTTTAAATTTTGGAGCCCGATATCACATAAAGAAGGCGGGTGTACCTGGCCCGTCACACCTAACACACCTGTTTGTACTGACCAATCGACAGAAATTGTAAGTCAGTCTATTACCCGGTAAAGTTTCTGCGGAAGATGTTGACAATTTGTTTTATTCAGAAAAGGATCCTCGAAAATATCCATCAAAACAAGTTATTTTCTGTAAATTGTGTTTGCATAAGGGGTCATATGGAGGTAGTACATGCGGGTAGCTCGATTGGTCAGTACAAACAGGTGTGTTAGGTGTGACGGGTCAGGTACACCCGCCTTATTTATGTGATATCGGGCTACAAAATTAAAAAAAACACCATTTCTGTTGCATAAATGACCAGACAAAACACATTTAGGACACGACTACTAACGCTACTGCTACCGCTACTGTTACTACTACAACAACTACTACTACTACTACTACTACTACTACTACTACTACTACTACTACTACTACTACTACTACTACTACTACTACTACTACTACTACTACTACTACTACTACTACTACTACCACTACTACTACTACCACTACTACTACTACTACTACTACTACTACTACTACTACTACTACTACTACTACTACTACTACTACTACTACTACTACTACTACTACCACTACTACTACTACCACTACTACTACTACTACTACTACTACTACTACTACTACTACTACTACTACTACTACTACTTTTATTAGGCTCATGATGATAAGCAATGTAAGATCTAGTACCCATGGAAGACGCAGTCTGCAGGAATTCAGCAACCAGACAATTAACGGGGAAAGCTGGATATGGTGGGGGTGGGTGGTGTTATTATACTTAATTTTGTAAACCTGGCCCCACTCCTCGTTTCTCTTTCGTTTTTTCGCGGAATCAAGGAGAACGGACGAAAGGTTACTCGTGATGACAGGGAAGGGTTGAGTGACTAATGGTGAATATATAGGGAATAATGCTGAACAAATGCGGATAAAGATTATTATGTTCATATGTCGATGTTAAACTAAATTATTTTTAATTGCTTTTTATGGTCGCAGGAGTAAGTGGGCTGGATGTGGGGTGGGGTGGGGGCTGTCGCTCTCGCGAATTGAATTGCCACATTGTTTCCGGATGCCGCCATCCATACTTATAAACAACGAGAAGCCACCCAGCATGACGCCGATGGCCTAGTAGGTGACTTGCCACTGAGTGGGAATGTGGGTGGGCGCGTAACTGACACGATGTGGCGAATAGATATATAATATACAAATATTATTTTAATGAGCAGTGTATATCTGAACATTTAATGTCCGACATAAACCCCACCGCACCCCCACCCCTACCCCCGCCTGATAACCTCAATAATAACTATTGTATAATGGTAATAATGATAATAATGATAATAATGATAATGATGATAATGATGATAATGATAATGATGATGATAATGATGATAATGATGATAATGATGATAATGATGATAATGATGATGATAATGATGATAATGATGATAATGATGATAATGATAATGATGATGATAATGATGATAATGATGATAATGATAATGATGATGATAATGATGATAATGATAATGATGATGATAATGATGATAATGATGATAATGATAATGATGATGATAATGATAATGATAATGATGATAATGATGATAATGATGATAATGATGATAATGATGATAATGATAATGATGATGATAATGATGATAATGATGATAATGATGATAATGATAATGATGATAATGATGATAGTGATGATAATGATGATAGTGATGATAGTGATGATAGTGATGATAATGATGATAGTGATGATAATGATGATAATGATGATAGTGATGATAATGATGATAATGATGATAATGGTAATAAAGATAATGGTGATAATAATAATAATAATAATAATAATAATAATAATAATAATAGTAGTAGTTGTTGTTGTTGTTGTTGTTGTTGTTGTTGTTGTTGTTGTTGTTGTTGTTGTTGTTGTTGTTGTTGTTGTTGTTGTTGTTGTTGTTGTTGTTGTTGTTGTTGTTATTATTATTATTATTATTATTATTATTATTATTATGATAATATAATGTAGTAGTTGTGGTACCGTATTATGCTCGTATATATGTTTATATATACATACTTGTAAAAGTCTGGGTGTAATAAATGAAATGAAATGAAAATTACCTAGGTGCCAAAGTCTGCCAAACATCGATTAGCTAGGCATGACGTCTTCTTGATTTACCCTCCACAACCCCGCCCCTCCCCAACCACACGCAATGAAAAGCCCCCCCCCCCACCCCCACCCCCTTGAGAGTGAATAATGAAGCTTGCACACGGGTTTTTTGGCATCATGTCAAGGGTCTTCATGATTTCACTATTCATTCTGTATTGTGTTCATTCGATCACACAATCCTAGGCGCATTTAGTCCGTGCCTTAGAGCGCGTTCAGACTAAAGGGCTAATCC
Organism: Chaetoderma sp. LZ-2023a; assembly: GCA_034401795.1. Classification (NCBI taxonomy): domain Eukaryota; kingdom Metazoa; phylum Mollusca; class Caudofoveata; order Chaetodermatida; family Chaetodermatidae; genus Chaetoderma; species Chaetoderma sp. LZ-2023a. The sequence goes on from CM067369.1 coordinate 92,257,251, forward strand.
TGAGTAACGCCATACTTCAGTATGGGGTTACTCCGGATTAGCTATCTAGTGTGAACACACTGTAGTCTATTGTCCTAAGATCTCGTATGTGATTCCATTTGGGCGAAGATGAAGAATTTGAGACGACATTTGTGTATACATTGTAACATTTTTATATGTCAACTGCCGTATCCTTGTGTATGGATTATAGCAATAACTAATCTTGAATCTTGAATCTTGAATCGACAAATTAATGTTATTCTATTACCGTAAAATGCAACAAATAAAAATGCGAAGTCTAGCGAAATTTCAGCTAGCGTTTTCGACAGTGTTTCCAAAATGCATACCAAACCTTTCTTATAATAACTACAGTATAAGCCATAAAAAAGTTAACATGTTACCAAAACAAAAGCAGAAACACGTTCGTTATTAACCACTCTTGTGGCACAGCGTCTCAAAGCGGTCAAAATTCTACTTATATAAATTAACCCTTTAATGGTCAAGATTTTTCAAGAAAATAATAATTTTTACAATAAAATTTACAAAAATAACTTTCTTTTATCGTGCAAATAGACATTGCTAAAGACCACTACAGGTGCTGTTTTTTGGGCCGGCTTGACCAGGAAAATGGTCAAGAAAATCAATTTTTTCTTAGAAGATTATTTTTGAAAATTTACGACTGCAGTGACTGGCTCGGATACCGAGTGGTAAATTTTCAAAAATCATATTTTCTTAGATGCTCCTCAAGATCGCTACATAGTCTGTTTTTGGCTGTCTTGGCCATTAACGAGCTAAGTTAACACAAGAGGGGTTAAGAAAGGTTCTGTTGAATATTTTGAGAACTATTGGACTGTAAGACATTGTTGCTCAAAATATTCAAAAGTACCCCGGTAAATTTTATTTTGTTTATGAAACGTTTTACGTTATTTCTGAACTGTGTAGCTGTTTCACATTCTCTTCACGCAAATCTCAGCTCCATATCAAATCTTTACCAGTTTTATAGTACTAGGTAAACGCCGAATAAACATTGAGCGATGTATTTCCCAATTTTAATATTCAGCAAATTTCGGGAATTAGTCATTACCGGTAACTAGTCTTACGTTCGAAAAGGAAAATATCTTGCATGTGCAAAATTGGTGTTTTTTCTGATTGTATATTATGTGACGTAACTAATCCGAAAACAGCAGATTGTCATAGTTTGCAGATTTAGCAAACAGTCTTGAAACGTTTACCTTTCCGAACGCAAGACCCCCCCCCCCCCCCGCCTGCGTGCGGAATAAATCATTATATTATAGTAGGGCCTACATAGGCTTAGCACATATTAGATTATTTGGCCCATTCCATCAAAAACTTTATAACCGACTTTTCAAATAATTTATCTTTCTTTATGTACAGAAATCGGTATTACCGTAATAAAATAGTGGGTTGTGGCTTAGCAGATCGTAATTAGGCCTATATAATATTGCATCTCGTTGCTAATATTCAACTTTTCCTTTTCCCAGACAGTTTCTGTTTCCGTATCCGTGCTGACGCTGAGCGCTATCTCCCTGGAGCGATGGTACGCCATTTGTCACCCACTTACGTTCCGAGCTACAATGAGGCGCGCATGCGTAACGATAGCCATAGTGTGGACAGTGGCGATCATTTCAGCTCTTCCTGAAATTGTGGTCATCCAATTCTACCGAACGTTTAAAGAGGGTGTGTCTGATTTACTGACGTACTGCAGCGCGTCATGGCAGCACCAACAACAACGGGTAAGATCCTTTGTGTACCAAAAGTTATATTTTACTAGACGTGAATTCCCAGAGATATGGTGCTATTGGATCTATGTACAATAGACATTTCCACTTTATCCATCCATGATATAACGTCATAATTAGCTACGTGACGTGTAGAATGGCGTCATAATCAATGACGTCATTATGACGCCATGAATGACGTAGATAAGTACGTCACGAAAGCATAACTGAAGACGGACTATTCGTTGCTGTACGGATTGTATGTCTTTACTATTTAATACATATTCTGTTGAATATTTTGAAACTAATTTGACTGGGCGCTGTTGCTGCCATAGGCAGCAACAGCACCCAGTCAAATTAGTTTCAAAATATTTAACAGCTTATCTGTATAGTTTGCTGGAAATTGATAGTCAGAGAGTTCACGGATCGATCGCTCCTAACACGAGCGAGGTGGGGGTGGAGCTTAGCTAGAGGTATGCAGGGCTTAGCAAAAACTGGAAAGGTCCATTGGATTTATATCTCGTTGATTATTTGGAAAACAATGGATGAATCCAATTTTAGCTATTCCCCGCCAATGGACCTTTCCAAGTGTATCCATCGACGTCATAACCAACTAAGTGACGTGTATGCTGATGTCATAGTCATCACGTCATAAATGATTTTATTTGTGCCCGTCTTTAACTCTTAATATTCCGACACGTGTACGAATTATATGTCTCTACTATTTAATAAACATGCTGATGAATAGTTTGAAATAGACAGCAACATCGCCCAGTCAAATTAGTTCCAAAATATTCAAGCTTACCTGTATAGTTTTCTGGAAATTGATAGTCAAAGAGTTCAGTGATCGATCGATCCCAACACGAGCTAGGTGTGGGTGGAGCGTAGCTAGACATGGGCGGGGAATAGCTAAAAAATGGAAAGGTCCTTTCCGTTTTTGTCCATGTTGGGATAGATCGAGCCCTCAACTCATTGCATATCAATTTCCAGGAAAATATACAGGTAAGCTGTTGAATATTTTGCAACGAGTTCTTTAACTAGGGCCCTTTATGTCTTGGTCCATGTGGCATAAGCCAAGTGCAAAAAGGGCCCTAGTTAAAGAGCTCGTTGCACCCCACTGGTGGCATTGCTTTGGTGATACCATGAGGTGCATGCTTCGTTCTAAGTATCAGTTTCACTTGATCTTTTCAAAACATGATTTTGTAAGTATAGTCTGGGGACCAGGCGAACCCCTCAGGATTAACCGCCATCCTGCATCTTTTACTTAGTAGATTCCAAGATCTGGACATGTTCCCAGAAAAATATTGCCAGAATCCTTATTTTCTAGGGATAAATCAAAATTGCATCATAGTCGTCAAAATCTGTCATTTGCCATATTTTGGCGCTGTTAGCTTAGAAGATGACAAACTGAAAGTTCAATATTAATTTATTTAATGGAATTTTGCTTCATTCGTCGATAACAGAATGTTCACTATCCAATGCACTTGCAAAATGCAATTATTGGGAACTGATGAAACTGATGAAATGGCATAACATCGCACCTATATACGCAATTAGTACGGTCCGATGGTGTCACGAGAATGCCATATCATAATGAAAAGCCCAGGCTACTACCTAGTAATGTTTAGCACTTTTGATTTGACACGCGCCAGTATGAAAATCCTAAGAAAATTTATGATTATTACTGGGGTCACGTGATGTTCAAAGGATATAGGAAACGTGCGCTCTCTGTTAAGAGTAATACTCGGAAAATCTTTCGCCACAAAGCAATAACAAAGCATTCGGAAATCTTGGTAAATTATCATCTATTACATCATAATGTGGACATCTTTGCCAATGACGCTAGTTGAAAATGCTCTACCAGGCCATCCATGATGCGTGGTATGATACTTGTAGAGTAGCAATCTCAAAGACCCCAAATTGCTTTCGAGAGTGTAAGACTATCCTATGTCACCAAGTTTCATACCTATAGTGGAATAGTGAAGTATGTAGCAGAACCTTAGTGAATCTAGAACACTGATCTCTTTTATTATCATTTTCAATTAGGCACACGTACAGTGAAACGTAGCAATCATTCTTATGTTGCCCTTATAATAGGCATAATCTACGAGTCTCCACATGCGAAAATACTCATGCGTACGGCAAATGTCGTTATAGCATACCTCTGCCCAACTTCATCTGAAACCTTTTTATGCATTCTTAGACACGCATTTATATAGTGGCATAATCTTTTTGGATGATTGATCACTGTCATGAGGATCATCATATTGTTGGTGAATCATTGCACATCTCACTGGTGATCTCACAGAATCTCTTTCTTCATGTTGAGGATTCTATCTGCCGCATGCTCAAGATAAGTTCCATAACAAACGTTGTTGCATTTAGATGTGAGAGTGAAGTGTTGCAAATCAGTGGAAAGATCAAACAAAAGATACCGTTAAACTATACATACTACCTCCAACAAGATCGTGCCTTCACTGGCCCACAACGAGCGCTAGACTATCAGGCATGTATTTGGAAGAGAGCCCAGCCATCATTGAACCGTATGAGACTAATGGTTGGACTAAAGCCATGCGCTGTAAGGATGGATGAGATTATCAAACACTGTCCCACATACGGTTCAATGATGGCTGGGCTCTTCCAAATACATGTCTGATGGTCTAGCGCTCGTTGTGGGCCAGTGAAGGCAGGATCTTGTTGGAGGTAGTATGTATAGTTTAACGGTATCTTTTACTTGATCTTTCCACTGATTTGCAACACTTCACCCTCACATTTAAATGCAACAACGTTTGTTATGGAACTTATCTTGAGCATGCGGCAGATAGAATCCTCAACATGAAGAAAGAGATGTTCTATAGAAAGCGAAAGTGAAAGAGTAGTTCCACTGACGATGATAGCAGCAATGAATGTGAGCCATCAGCATCTAGTACCTTCGATAGTGACTGTGACTAACTGAGCCCTGTTATGGTGCAATACAGCTAGCAGATTTATTGTCTAATATGTATAGAGCAACAATACAAACATTTTAACTGATCAATTATTGCACTAGGTTAATTCACCTTTCCAGAGTATCCACCCATCATATGGCGTCATAATCAACTACGTGATGTGTAGACTGGCATCATAATGACGTCATGAACGAAGTCGATAAGAACGTCACGAACGCATATTTGAAGACAGTCTATGCGTTGTTGTACAAATTGTATGCCTTTACTATTTAATAAATATTCTGTTGACATAGGCAGCAACAGCACCCAGTAAAATTAGTTACAAAATATTCACCGGCTTCCCTGTATAGCTTTAAAAAATTGATAGCTAGAGCATTCGGGGATCGATCAATCCCATCACTGCGAGGTGTGGTTGGAGCTTAGCTAGTGATGGGCGGGGCATGGCTAAAAATGGAAAGGTCCATTAGGTACGATACTATGTTGACATTATCTTCAGGTGCACGTAATTGCATTTTACAGTTACCTTCAAATCTAGCATTGTCTTAACAGTCATAGCAACCAGATTTAATGAAATAAATAACCGTTTGGCACTTTTGATTTACCGGCGCTTTATCAGTTGCAGTAATGCACAATTTGACAATTTTAAGCATCGGCCAAAATATGTGACAATTTGCCCATAGCTGAGTTTATTACTCAAGTGATTTGTATATAACATACATACAGTAGCATGGCATACTGGAAGAAAAATTCTCAATGGTCATGTATTAATCTATATTATTTAGATGTGGTGTTATGATCATTTAACTTTTTCAGTTCGCCATTATTGCAACATCCCATGACATAAATGAACATTGACAATGCAGATTTGCCAGATGTTGTCTGTCATTTATTCTCAGGCGCTAACATGAGCACATTCCTTTATCAACATGTTGCCGGTCACTGCAATGCACAGTTGCCCAAGCCTAAGCAGCGGCAAAAGCTGGCACTACTTTGACCTTTGGTGACCTCATTACTCAGCCGATATTCATACAACCAACACGAAATTTCATAGGACACTCAACGAAACATTTTGAATGGCGATGTATTATGCAACATGATTTAAAAGCAATGTTATGGTCATGTCATTTTTCATTTTCCATAATTGCATTTTCAGCTTTTTTCGACAAGATTTTGTCAGTTGTTGCAGTAACTGCATCTCATGAAATAAATCATTGCCGGAAGGTGTCGATTATTAACTTCTTACGCTAATAACACGAAGATATCCTTGTGTTAGGTACGTTGCCAGTTGCAGCAATGCACAATTGTCAGCTCTTAATCAACGACCAAAATTGGCGACATTTTGACCTCCGCTGACAACTATTCGACTGATTTGCATAAAATATACATGAAATGTAAGAGGAAGCAAACAACAATATTTTGAGTTGTCATTTATGAATAATGTTTAATAAAAAGTAACCTTTTCCACTATTTTCTTCCCACATCCGCTAAAAATGACAAATTTTGAAGACTATGATGCCGTTTTGATTTATGACTAGAAAATACGGATCGTGACAATTCTTTTCTGGAAAGCTTTCTAGATCTTTTACTTAGAGGCTAATAAGTGAAATAAATCATGATAGGCAACTGAGGAGGCTTTGCTGATATAGGCCAGGAATACATATGTGGTTATATTCTAGACAAAGAATATACTAGGATATTAATCAAATATATATTTATTTAGTTACTATGAACAGGAAAATCACACAAAATATGTAATCCACTTAATGTATCCATTTAGTTGAGGAATTGTGTATTTTTATAACAAATTTTAGATTGTAAATTCGATACGGTGATCTTTAAGATCACCGCATCGAATTTACAATCTCAAATTTGACCTGTCTTAGTTATTAATGCATGTCTATGTTTCTGACAAGTGCGGTAGGGATGTGTTGTATAAGAAGCATTTTCCTGCTCCATTCCCACCTCTACCCATAGCTAACCCAGTCTACAAGACACTGCTTGCCTTGATTAAGACTGATTATATATGTCAACATCCTGTTGTATGAAATCGAGTTTGTTTAATCAATGGTTTTTCATTTAGTAAAAGGCTGCGTAGGCTATAACCTAATTGTTTCTAATTTATTCAGGAGCCGGTTACCTTTTGTTACATATGTAATTAGATATAGCGATATTTTCATGATTCTGTTAATCTCCATCATTAGAATAATACTTAGGCGTATTTTCATTTTTTTCGTTGCGGCACGCATTGCAACCATAAATGCCAGCGCTTTGCACTGCTTTCATACATTCACCTCTCTCCACCCATCAGCGTGATCATTTCAACAGTTTTAACTCGTGCGTTCCAGGAGGTTTTAGGCGCAGATGGGCGACCCATTCATTGGATTGCTAGATGGTAGTTTGTCACATCTCATCGATGACTGTTAGGATTTGGCATGATTTCAGCTGCACCGAGAGATGTGCACTAAGCATATGCCTGATAATTGGCTCTAGCAATGGTACATAGGTTCAGCTTTGGATGGTAGTAAATGCGATGTTTGAGAATTCTTCTAACAGAAGAACTTGTATCGAACTACATCGATGTCATTGTCACAGTAACCATAAAATAAACAAACACAATTTTCACAAGCCTCTCATCTAATCAATCCCATGATGTGTCAATAATTTTCAAGATAATGCACATGCCGCGTCTAGATGCTATTAACCCTTTCATGACGAAACTGGCCAAAACCGGCCACTACAGCGGTCTTGAGGAATGTCCATTTGCAGGCCAAGTGAAAACTATCTTTGAAAATTTTCCACTGGAATCACTGGCTCGATAACCGAGCCAGTCATTCCAGTGGTAAATTTCCAAAACTAGCCTTCTATTGGCCTACAAATGGACATTCTATAAGGACATATTTGGATTTTCTTGAACAAATATGGTCATTTAAGGGTTAAATGGAATGCTTGATTTATTTCATTGTCCACAAATGCACATGTGCTGTCGCATCCAGTTTATGCATTTATTTCTGATTGTGTTTTGCATATATCTTCTTTATCAAGAGCTGTTCCAATTGTAGCTAAATCAATACATATGTCTCCGCTTTGTTTTCCTACAAGACATTCTGTTATTTATTTGTTGACTAAAGGAGCATGCAAGAACAGCAACGTCTGATCATGTGACTTGATGTATGCATGGCAACCATTGCTAGCATTTATACATATTTGGGTTTCTGCTCCCTCTTGCTATAGTTATGCATAATTCACCAACCGTAGTGCATTCAACTCCATTCTCACTATCTACAAGCATATGACATTCGAAACCATATTCAGACCAAATAGTGGACCCAATATTAAAATGTCTTGGTGTTTCTACTATTTTTGGAACGGGAATACTGCCAATGGATAAATCCGATCTGGCACTCAGTATATGACGTCATACTCAATTACGCCACGCGTAGGTTGACGTAACAATCATAACTGATAGAGAATATTCCGTTATGAAGTTGGAATAGTCCATAGTCTGTATGAATTGTATGTCTTTGATGGATTTCTTATTTAATAAATTTTCTGTTGAATATTTCGTAACTAATTTGACTAGGCGCTATTGTTGCCATGTGCAGCAACAGAACCCAATCAAATTAGTTTCAAAATATTCAACAGCTTGCCTGTATACCTTGATATTGACATTCTGGGAATTCAGGGTTCCATCGATCCCAACATGGACAGCGCGTGGGCGGGGCTTGGGTAGAAATGGGCGGGGCATAGCTAAAACTGGATCCCTTTATTGTCACCATCACTTATAGATATAAAATGGACATTTCCAAATTTAGCTATGGCCCGCCAATCTCTAGCTAAGCTCCGCCCACACCTCGATCGTGTTGGGATCGATCGATCTCTGAACTCCCTCACTATCAATTTCCAGAAAACTATACAGGTAAGCTGTTGAATATTTTGAAACTAACATGACTGGGTGCTGTTGCTGCCTATGGCAGCAACAGCGTCAAGTCAAATTAGTTTCAATATATTCATCAGCATGTTTATTAAATAGTAGAGACTGCACATTTTGTACAACGTGTCGGACTATTAAGAGTTAAAGACGGGCTGTATATAAGAATCATTTATGACGTAATGATTATGACGTCATCCTACACGCCGCTTAGCTGATTATGACGTCATATGGCGTCGCTACTCTGAAACGGTCCTTTCACTGCGAGGGACATTTCTTACCGCTCCTTTTGATGTCAGTATGAAGTTTCTCAAATGCATCACGTTTACCACTTTTTTTATTCTTTATGTATACTGGTAAATGATGAGGTCAACTCCGGTGCTAATCTTTGAAAATGTCATCAGATGCTGAAATGCATAACTAGTCAACTCGCCACACGTTTGGGAGCAGATTTTAGATGACAGTAATATTTTGATGGAACAATTTCAGCGGTTCGGCATTTTATTTTTAAATTGTCACTTGTATTGTCTTTGTAATTTTAGCAGGTGCAGCATCTGAGATCTCAAGTGGCTATTGTATGTGTACAAATTTATATTTATAAACAAAATCTTGAATATTCATTTACCGATTCTGCCCTGTAGGTGGGGCTTAGAATACACCTTCCGTATCCTCTGCGTGTCGTAAGAGGCGACTAAAGGAGGTAAGGGTGAGGTAACCCTGACAGAAACCTCGAGTGCTGAAGACGGAGGTTCCAGGGCGCACGGCGCACTCTAATAAACCATGGATCCACGCATTTAACGCTTATGATCATGTCGATAGTCACTTACAGGACTGGCGGTATGATCAGCGAACGAAAAGAAGAAGAAGATTTACCGATTCTGGACAATTATTATTATTTTCTTGACAAAAATGATAGCATTTGTGTGTACGACTTGATCTGTTACGATTTAACCGTCCTGATAAATGTTTTAGTTTAACATTTGGTAACGCAGCAAATACATCTACTTCATTGGATTGGGTTGTAGCCGGTGCTGCACAAATATTACAAATATATTATTTCCATTTTACCTGGCAATCAGCCGGTCAAAATATATACTGACCACCTTTGATGTTGATGCGATGTTGATGATTATCCGTGATGTCTGTAACATTACATTATTTTGTCCAGCTAGCCATAGTCTTCGATACTCTGTGCACGTTTGCTTCTTTCGTCGTGCGCTTAGAACATGCATATATGTGGTGTCTGCAGTCTTCATTCTCCAGACCAGCCAGCTCTGTACAAATCTGAATCGTTCTCGCTCTGTCGTTAGCTGGATATAACCGTCTCTGGACAGTACATTGGTCGCTGGCAATGACAACAAACCCATCGTTTTACTAAGAATTTCTGTTCATGGTTTGTTCAATCATCTGAACATTTGGTCCTTGTGAAACGGCATTGTGCGATTGCGTTGAACTGCTACGTATCCAACTTCAAGCAACTTCGTGGGTGTGTCTTTGGAAACATTCCCATCTCAGACCGAACAGACTGACATAAAAAATTCATACACCATCTCTCATATAGCTGAGACATGCGTGTTTCGGATTCGTTGAGGAGTGGTATGTATAAATAGGGAAATAAACAAATCGATAGTGTATTCGAATCCGAGACATGGGTTCTCTTAATTTCGAAATACAGACTTGGTCGACCGTTTTGTGTCTGTAAGGACAGGACACTGGTTTACATAACCTGTAATTTGTATCTATTTGTTTAGGCGGTGTCAGAAGTAAAAATAGGAATTCCAGAAATTCACACATGAACCGCAATTATTGTACTCCCAGACTTCCACTAATGGAAGCCTTGATCCAAGAACACAACCAGAGTACCACGATGTCCTATAATCTCGCATGTGTCAACAGCGCCACAAAGCGCTCGAGGTGCTACTCGTGCCAATTAACCCTTTAAGGGCCTAGGTCTTTTCAAAGAAGATTAATATTTTTGCACTTAAATTTACAAAAATTATTATTTTCTTTTGTCCTGCAAATGGACATTTCTCAAGACCACTGCAGAAGCCGTTTTTTGGCTGATATGAGGCCTAAAGGGTTAACAGTTTGTGAATATTTTAATCTATCTATTCTACAACCATTTCATCGTGTATCAGCATCGTACATGCTGGATTGCCTCCATAGCAAGTTTATACCCCACAATTGCTCGCTGATGTCGACCGTTTTACTGTGATGATGGGTCCGACTGCAATGGACCTCTTACGTTTTAATTATGCCCCGCCCATCTCTAACTAAGCCCAACCCACACATCGCTCGTGTTGGAATCGAACGATCCCCGAACTCACCGACTATCAATTTCTAGAAAACTATACAAGTAAGCTGTTGAATATTTTGACGCTAATTTGACTGGGTGCTGTTGCTGCCTATGTTGCTGTCAAATTAGTTTCAATATATTCACTAGAATGTTTTTAAATAGTAAAGACATGCAATTCGTACAACTTGACTGACTGTTACGCGTTTAAGACGGACTAAATCTAGTCAGTAATGGCGTAATGATTATGACATCATCATATACGTCATGTAGTTGATTATGATGTCATATGGCGTCATATAATGGATGGATAAACTCGAAAAGTCCATTGTGTCAGCCTCACAATGAGTGACCTGCAATTCCTGCATCCCCACCTCGTGTTAATTTCACAGCCAGTGCTTTTGTAGTTTTGCGAAATGCGCCCAATCGCATGCTAACCTTCTATAGCTCATCTAGCTGTTTCCAAACTATACCATGGGTCTGTTTCTATATGATTGCAATAATTTCATGTAGATGCAATTTGCTTTCCATTTTCACCAGATTTAGAATTGCGTAAGCCGTACACATTTAAGTGTGAAATGCGTCACTAGCATAATAATAATGTGACATATTAGGCTCTGGTGTGATTTTATTGACAGCGGTGCTAAATCCTGGCCACCTTGGAACGTTTGTTGTACGTTGGACCTCGGAATTATAGCATCTTGCTCGCAAAAAGCAGCAGAAAATATCATTTTTACATTAGTACTGTTATGCAATCTGGAATATTATAAGATTTAACTTTATGTTCTCCAATAAACGACGGTTCCCTGCGTTGTACATGTTTGATGGACGAGGCACAAATCTTCTGCTCGGTGACAGATTAATATGACATGGAATTGATAGATTTATGGATTGGTGGAACTGCTTTAAAATTATATGTCCATTTATACAGTGGGATGTACCATAACAACTGAGTTTCCCCTGATTAATGCAATTAATGAATCCAGTTCCTCAGTCAATCATACGACGCCATAATCAACTATGTGACGTGTAGACTGGCGTCATAATCAATTAAGTCATGAATGACTGGATTTAGTCCATCTTAAATGCTTAATATCCGTCAGGCTGAACGAATTGAATGTATTTACTGTTTAATAAACATGCTGCTAAATATTTTGAAGCTAATTTAACTGGGCGCTGTTAGGCCATAGGCAGCAACAACACCCAATCAAATTAGTTTCAAAATATTCAACAGCTTACCGGGATAGCTTTTGGAAATTGACTGTCAGGGAGTTCCTGGATCGATCTATCTCAACACGCGCAAAGAGTGGGTGGAGCTTAGCTAGAGATGGGCGTGACATAGCTAAAACTGGAATCCTTCATTGTTATCCCAGTACATGAGTATGGCCATCCGGTTGTAGGTTGTATAGGGGAACTATACATTGAACCACCATCTTTCTGGCGTTCAATCTCTTTAATATTCATATTACATAAAGAGTGGCTGAAGTAATTTCATCTTTACCCAAAGTTGAAGAGCTTATGTGTTTGGCTCGACCTCAGCCATGAAACACAAATTCAGAATGTCTTGAAATATGAACATAGATATTGCTCCATAACCAGAATCAACTGATCCCTGCACTCTCTGAACCTCACTTTCCAGAAAACTAACAGGTAAGCTGTGGAATATTTTGAAACTAATTTGACTGGGTGCCGTTGCTGCCTAGACCTAACGCATCTACACCTATGGCAGCAACAGCGCTCAGTCAAATTAGTTTCAAACGATTTAACAGCATGTATATTAATTAATACAGACATACAATTCGTACAACGTGTCGGACTGACAACCTGGCGAACTATTAAGATGGACCAAATCGAGTCATTCAGGACGTAATTGATTATGACGTCGGCCTCAGGTCACGTAGTTGATTATGACGTCATATGATTGATGGATAAACTGGATTCCACCATTGGTATTTAACACCCATAGCAAGTCTTGACCCCTTGTCTATAGACGCATTGGCTGGCCATCCATTAGTGCAGGATATATCGCTATATAGGTGAGGGCAATGTCGGGCACCTCTAAGCATAGCTCCAACCTGTCAGCTGTAACTTGATTAAAGGACGGGAAAAGGGAAATAACAAATGATGTTTATTGGTAATTTCATACAATATTAAATAAACTACCATCGGTAAAAGTGAAAATGAATCAGGATTATTTGTGAAAAAGCATTTACTAAATCTAGTAGCGTTTAATTTGGAACCAATTAGTGACGTAGCCGGTGCTTCGCACTCCCCGGTGTGCTAACTGAATAGCAAACGTGAATCTAGTTTCGTAAGCGGTTATGAATAATATTATCTATAGGCGCCGATGTAGGCGCCGATGTAGAGAGATTAATTCGCTACTGTTAATTCACTATTGGTTCTTTTGGAAATATTATATTTGAAAGTCACTGTTTCTGGTGGAAGCAACGTGTTTCGGTCAAAATGATTTTAAAATACACTGCTGGTTTCCAAGGTCGCAACATGATGCCTACTGAATATTTTGAAATTCGTATAACTGAATATAGATCCTGTCTCTGAAACCATCGGCTTTCAGTCCAATTATTTTAAGATTGGACAGTATTTTACCTGTAGGAAGTAGTGGCTAGTCAGCTTAACGTGAATATAAGTGGGATTATAAGACCGGCTGCTACAGTTGATTATTATTTATTCACTCGGCGTATGCAATGGTTCCCGCCAGAGTGACATAAATGGTATTTATTTGCTTTTATCAAATTATTCCGATTTATTTCTGATTTTACTGGTGGCTATAGGTTGATTATTATTTAAATCTATCATTCAAGAGCATGTGTTAGTTCCCTATTCCCATATATTGTGATAGCAACCACACACACACACACACACACACCCCACCCCCGGTGTCAAAAGTTCGGCTCAAAAGCTTCTGACAACGTACACGAAGCTAACGTATCTACCTCTTTTTACCATTGTTGCTGATTTTGTAGATAGTTTGTGTGATGCTTATCCACTCCTACGTATAATAATCCCATGCCTCTTATCTCGGTCCCTGCTGCTATATGTTTGGTAAACTTCAGCTGTACCTTCATCCCAGTGTCCTACTAATATAGGCTAAATAATATTGGTAAATTCAAATTCTTGAAAAAAACTGACGATAGTGACTGATTTTTTAAAATAATTTTATAAATTGATAGGGTTTGCATATTTTTACACGTTGTTACCTTTTCATATTTGGTAGATAGATACATTTCGCTGATTATTGTCGTCTATGTCTTTGGGATAAAGATGACCATTCTTTGCGCGTGAGTAACGACGCGACCTGACCTATAGGTTTTTTGGAGTTTCTTTTTGTTGAATATATAATACCAACAATGGGGAAATGATGTATTGGTCGGTCAAAGGATGAATCCAGTTTTAGCTATGTCCAGCCCATTCCTAGCTAAGCTCCGCCCACGCGTTGCCTGTGTTGGCATCCATCGAACCATGAACACACTGAATCTCAATTTCCAGAAAACTATACAGGTAAGCTGTTGAATATTATGAAACTAATTTGACTTAGTGCTGTTACTGCCCATGGCAGCAACAGGGCTTAGTCAAGTTAGTTAACAAATATTCAACAGAATGTTTATTAAATAGTAAAGACATACAATTCGTACAATTTGACGGACTAAAGCGTCTACGACGGACTTAATTACGTCATTCATGACGTAATTGATTATGACGTCAGACTACATGTGACGTAGTCGATTATGACGTCATACTATTTATCGATAGATTCATCCATTACACCCACTCGTGTTTCACTCCTCCTGGTCTTTACCTAATATATCATATTGAAACAATTTGAGAGCAATATAATTACATCCTATATCATTCAGACGCTGAGAAATCGCATCGATTACCTTCTGTATTTCATGACAGCCATCTAAAATAACTTCCAGTGAGCGCCATGGCCCGACTATCAATCGGTAATCTGACACACGCAACCTATGTCCATAACAATTTCTGTGTCACCCCTATGCTTCATGACTAACCCCCCCCCCTCCCCTCAACCCACCACCATCCCGACCCATGCCCCATCATGATCCTGGATCCACCTGACATTCTATCACCCTCATACATATAGTATATATTATTCGTCATTTTTGTCATTGCAGGCCTACCAGATATACCAAATGATAACGTTCTATTTCGTGCCACTCTTGGTAATGTCAGTCTGCTACGCACAGATCAGCATCGCATTGTGGATTAATGCCATACCCGGACACGCTGAAGGTAAAGCTAGTGTAACGACACTATTCTCCACATATCAAGAGTAACACCGGGTGGGGTCTGGGGCGTGGTGTGGTGGGGTTGATGGTGGTGGGATTGGCTATGGCTACAGCTCTGCTACACTTCAGGATGAGTACGATGATACGACAGTAATAATGGACCATTCCATTTTATCCGTCCAACATATGACGTCATAATCAACTACGTGACGTCTATGATGACGTCATAATCACGTGAGGTGTATGACGACGTCATAATCAATCTCAGCATGAATGAGTAGATTTAGTCCGTCTTGAACGCTGAACCCTTTGGACTTGAGAGGCCAAAATATCAGGGTTTATATAAATATTATGTTGAGTATTTTGAAAATAATTTGACTGGATGCTGTTGCTGCCTGTCAAATTAGTTTCAAATACTCAGCAGCTTATCGGTATTATTGTTTTAAAATTGAGATTCTGTGAAGTCAAGGTTCAAAGAGTTAATAGTCCGACACGTTGTACGAATTATATGGCGTTACTATTTAATAAACATTCTATCGAATATTTTGAAACTAATTTGACTGGGCAGCAACAGCACACAGTCAAATTAATTTCTTACATATTTACCTTAACCCTTTAGCCCTCATATCAGCCAAAACGGCTTCTGCAGTGGGCTTGAGAAATATCCATTTGCAGACCAAGAGATTATTTTTCAAAATTTACCACGGGAATGACTGGCTCGGTAACCGAGCCAGTAATTCCAGTGGTAAATTTTCAAAAACAGTCTTCTCTTCGTCTGCATATGGATATTTTCTAAGAGAAAAATTGAAATTTTATGGCTGAAAATCGCTGCGACAATACGGTACCAACCTACAGAAGGACCTGCCCCCAGGTCCAATGTGTAACAAGAATATGATACAAAGAGAATAACACAATGAAATAAATGTCATGTCTCGATTCGAAACACATGACTATCTGAGATAAATATCATGAGTGAAGACTACCATGGTTACCATGACATATGTTAATAACGACTATACCGTACGTATCCTTAATTTCTTCAATAACACGGAATTTCTTTGATGTTTTAATCTTTTAACTTCCTCTTCCGACTCTACCCGACGCTGTGACAACCTCTATCTATCTTCTTTAACAATTTTGTTTTCTTCATCCAAATAGTCACGCTCATCCTGTAATAGGTCACATATCTCCTGCATTTTGTTCAATACATCTTTCCCACATTGACGTCATTACGCCGGGATTCCCCTAAATGAACCCTCGGAGCAAAACTGCTGGCTGGTAACGTCGCCAATAAGCAGCTGACCCGCCTTGAGTTACCATTGCACTAAAATACACCGCAATTTAAACCGTTCCTGTGATAAACTAAAATCACCATATTATTTACGTCATACATCATTAGAAAGCGCATTCAATCGCTTAAACATTAAATCATTACTTTTTATATTTTTTTAAAATTTTCACTGGGTTAATATTTGAATTATACCTAGATTCATTAAATCAAGTGGACAATTGGGGCTATTTTAAAATCACAATAAACTGTATTAAATTTTACAAAAATATAAAAACGAATGGAGAAATGTATAGGAAATTGGCGTAGCTTTCCAATGATGTATGACTTCAATAATATTATGAAATTGGTTCTTGATATAAACTACTTAAAGTGCGTTGTATCTTATTACAATAATAAAGTAATGCTGGTTGAGCGTCGGCTATCCCCGTTAACAACCAGAAGTGGTATGTGCAATGCATTCTGGGAAGGTATTTCCCCAAAATATGCTAATGTGGGAAAGGTCTATTCTGCAATCAGACGCTCTCTGCTCTTCAATTATTATGATAGTATTAGTTGTGATACTCGTTGTCTGATCAATTTAATGATTTAGTTTCATCACACTTGATCCTTAGACGTTCATTTTCTAAACCCATTTCACTAACGTCAGATTTCATTTTCTTATGTTCTTGCTTAAGGTCCCTTTTAATTTTTCACACTGACTACGCTGATTCTGAAGGCTATTTTCTCGATCTAATGCTGATTAAAAGTTCCGCCCTATGAGCAATTTTATCCTCTTCTATTCTCTTCATCACGGTACGTAATTTACCTTCTAACCGGAATTCTCTGTCCTTAGCACTGATTCCTACCTCAAGAGATGGCTGATTGGTGTGCTAAGCCATTGAAAGGGCTACAAGATCTAAAATTACTATTTGTATTAGCATTGTAAGCTTCACGCACTTATCTCTGATTTTGCATATTACAAGGGATTTGACTCCGGCTCCCACTTTCCGAAACGAACGAAACATCTTTGGGCCTATTGACACACACACACGTAAAATGTCCGACATTGTGACAAGAGAAGCAGCGCACAAATCTTGCTGTACAGTAAGATAAATGTTTGTGATTAAAAGATGTCCCACATCTGTAGCATTGTCTATGATGGTGTCGATGCTGGTGATTATGGATTCGTCTGCATACCCACGGTTGATGATGTTGCCGTGGTGACGGCCATGGCTGATGGTGAACTATGTTGTACTGGGGAAGGCTTGGTCTACTGACGCATCTTTGTGGTGACATGTATCTGCGACTCATTCTGGCACATCCTTTTGTTCTGCAATTCTGAAATACGGGATCGTCTTGTAGTCCTACGACTACACGTGGACTGCACCAATCTGTAACAACGCTATTCACCACCTAGCAGGGGTATCAGGGGTATTAGCCGTGGCTCTGGCTCTATTACACTTCAGCTGAGTATGATGATACGACAGTAATAATTGATGATGGCACCACTCAATAAACAAATTCGCTTCTTCAAATGGCAACAACTGCTTCACTAAATTCAAACCTAGTGACTGATGAATTTACTAAACTTTGAAATAAACTAAACTGGCTACCTATATACTCTATCAATCTACTATCAATCTCGGTCTGTCTGTCTATCTCACAATCATTTTCTGCCTTAGGCAGCAACAACTTTCATTCAAACTATTTAAGAAACAACCAGCAGTGTTAAAACCATGTTTGTGGGAATTCAGCATGAGAAGGGCTATCACAGTTTGTAATTAATAATTTGTACATTTATGCCCATTTATTGAGATAGCTAGACTTTGGTGTACTGAAATGTAACCAGCTTGCTTTGTTTTATGCTACTATAGAGAGAGAGTACCTACCAACTGACCAAGCAGAGCGTGATTTGCAAACAAATGACCAAGCAGAGTGTCAGTTGCAATCAACTGACCAACCGGAACGTCATATGCAACCAATTGACCAAGCGGAATATCATTTGCAACCAACTGACCAAGATAAGCGTCATTTTCAGCAAACTGACCACGCAAAGCGTCATTTGTACTGACTGACCACGAAAAGTGTCATTTGCAAACAACCGACTAAGCCGGGCGTCATTTGCAGCCCAACGGACCAAGAAGAGCATCATTTGCAACAAACTGACCAAGCAGAATGTCATGTGCAGCCAACTGACTAAACAGAGCGTCATTTGCAACCAATAGACCTTTCCCACATTAGCGTATTTGGGAAAATACATTCCCGGAATGCATTGCACATACCGCTTCCGGCTGGTAACCGCGATAGCCGACGCTCAAACAGCATTACTTTACTATGGGAATCAGATACAGTGCACTTTAGGCAGTGCATATGAAAAACTATATTCATAATATTTTTGAAGTCATACAACATTGGAAAGCTAAGCCAATTTTCTACACATTTCTGTATTAGTTTTTATATTTTTATAAAATTTAATGCAGTTGATTACACTTTTAAGATATCCCCTATTGTCCACTTGATTTAATGAATCTAAGTCGAATGGTGTATTTTATATACGCCAATAACTCAGTGAACACGCTACAAAAATATAAAGATAATGCATTAATGTTTAGGCAATTGAATGCGCTTTCTAATAATGTATGACTTCAATAATATATGGATTTTAGTTTATCATAGGAATGGTTTAGATTGCGGTGTATTTTAGTGCAAAAGTAATTCAACGCGGGTCAGCGGCTTGTTGGCGGCGTTACCAGCCAGCACTTTTGCTCTGAGCGTTGATATAGGGGAATCCCGGCGTAATGACGTCAGTGTGGGAAATATGTATTGACCAAACAGAACATTATCTGCCCGCCATGTCTCATCGCCACCCCCCCCCCCCACACACACACCTTTCCACCAATTCACCGACAAATATAATTTTGATTGGTCTGTTGGATGCATATGACGTTCTGATTGGTAAATTTGATGTAAATGAACGATTCCTTACAATGTTATCATGCTTTGAGTTGCGTTTGGTAAATTAACCTATGAAACTTGGTCACGAGAGTTTCGCAAACTGAACTAATATCATGCAAATTGCAATAAAGGATTAAATTGAAAACATCCCTAAGTCTGAATCCAATTTTGGCAGTTTTCCTATGACCGAAATTCAATATTTCAATCACTAATAGTAATTTTGAACTACTGAGACTTCTTAAGGATTCCAAAGTATAGTATTACATACGTATTTTTCCAAGCAATGAACATTGTTTACCTTCAATTCGAATTTATAGTAACGGTGATTAGGTATAGTAATATTGATTAGTTTATTAAGTGCACACGGCCTTGAATTGAAGACTGGACCCGTGGATTATAATCTGACACCAACTCCGCACTATGTATATCAACCGTCTCAACTCACTTACTGAGATTCGAATTCTATTCTTAGTACACATTTGTTTCCTTAGCCAATTGTCTTGAAATTTCCCCTATGCAATCAATCCAGAAGCAGGCCGCCGGCTCATGGACTGATTACATAGGGACGATTCTAGAATAAACCGCTCAATAAAGTCGTATAAACTCTTTTTACGGGCCATGCTATATTAACACTTAAATTCCCAAGCTGGCCAAAAAATGGCTTTTGCAGTGATCTTGCGAAATGGCCATTTGCTTACCAATATGAAACTATTTTTGAAGATTTATCACTGGACTTACTGGATCAATAAACGAGCCAGTCAGCACAGTGATAAATTGTCATCAATATTTTCCTCTTGGTCTGCAAATGATAATTTCCAATTAAAAATATTGAGATTTTCTTGAACTAACTTGAGGGTTAACGGATTAATAGGTGTATGCGTTGGCGGCGCGTGCTCCTCCGTACAGAAGTCGCCCTGGGTCAGGGTCGGTTTATGACAATAATGCCTTGGAGGGAGGGAACTAAACTGACAAGATTGGATACGGCTGACCAAACCTTTGCATCCACGCTAACATCTTGAACTGGAACCGAAGAGATAAATTGAATACAATTTGTGCGCGTTCCAGACTAGCTATAATACCTAAACGAATTTAAACTCATTTCCTTTTGAATTGCTTTTTTTAAAGTAGTTAATTATGTTACATGTCAGCGATTTTGAAGACAGTTTACGCTGAGATTAACAACGCTTTTCAGTCACACTGGAATCAAGATAGATTCTAGCGGCACATCATGATAGATTTGCAACAAAGTTATGCCAATAAAATTCGTAGTGCACGAATCTATAAGAATATAAAAAAACCCGATGAAGGATTCCATAGGATTGCTGTTACAATAGTACGTATATCACAGCAGAAAAAAGTAGCTTCTGCATATACAGATGTTCCCTGATCGTGACGGATAGGGAACAAATATTTGGACAGACCAGCCCTCGAAATTCGCCACAGCAATCAGCAAAGCTGTGATATAAGCGGTGGTAAACGTAATTTGCCACAGCAAATATATGCAGTGGAAGGAAATTGCAGGCCTATCTACTTATATATGATTTTACCATAGATACACGGTATCAAAATATTCAACAGTTTTCCCATTTATTTGCACGGAGATTGAGGTATGGGGAAGTTATCAGCGAAAGTGTGGCAAAATTATCCGAATTTCAAGGACTGGACAGACGTAGCATCATGGGTAAGCTATCGGGCCATAACTACCCAGCCTGGCACGCCTGTTCAAATATATGAGAGGCGGCGGGGCAGCGCGGAGAAGACTAGATTTGACATATAGTCACCCGTATGTTGATTCGTGGAAGAGGTTTTATGGAAATTGCTTCATGATGAATCAATTTCTTTCTTGTGTCCGGATCAATATACTACCAGATATTATAAATTATAGTTTACGGGAAATTAACTGCGAGGGAAACCGGATCAATACTTTCTTAGAACCACCCCAGGACAGACAAACAAACTCAAACGGAATATACTTTCACTAGTATTCCTCATGCCCCTCCGTCATCGGGCGCATGATGGTGATTGATGTAATGAGATCGCTCGCTCGAAATACATAAAATCTACAGGAAGACGAGGGCTTGTTCTTGACCCCTTGGGCCGATTTTTCGGAACGCAATTTTCTTAATGGTCTCATATTTTCGGAAAGCAAGACGGGTGGACGATTAAAAGTCGGTTGAACACTGATGTAGATTTGTTGGCCGGTATCATTAGATAGCTTCGTACACATGTTGTACGGCTAGGGTGGAGATCGATACGCGCTCATAAATCCGAATTAAGGTTTCGAACCAATTCTAGGTTGCTGAGTTTTTGCGGACAACATATTCCCATGGTTATATCTCCAGACCTGCTAAATATTTTGAAAACAATGTGACTGAAAGTTGTTAGTGGCTAAGCCACCAACAACTTTCAGTCAAATTTGTTTCAAGTTATTCTTTATTCTTTGAGTTTTGCTCATTGAAATTGTTGTCCTGTGGCTTGTATAAGGGAGATAGTTACGAGCAGAGCTAAATCAGTTGAGGGGCTACGCGATAGCTAGGTCATTATTACATAATACCTTAGATGTTGTAGAAAGTGGTATAGTTATTTACGTAAACTTCGATTTCTACTTCTTCCAACAGGAAGGCAGACAACGGGTCATGGTAAGTCTAACGTGGAGACACAACTTCAGGGACGGCGTAAAGCTGCCAAAATGTTGATAGCTGTCGTGATAATGTTCGCCGTCTGCTATCTACCAGTATACGTGCTTAACATACTCAGGTATTTAATCGATCTAACATATTGCCAATCAGGAAATAATCAATGGATGAATCCGGTCTGTCACTCAAGTATATGACGTCATAATCAATTACGTCACATGTAGGCAGGCGCCACAATCATAATTGATAGAAATACCCTGTCATGAAGCTCGAATAGTCCATCAAGTGTACGAATTGTACGTCTTTGGTGGATTTACTATTTAATAAACATTCTGTTGAATATTTTGAAACTAATTTGATTGAACCCTGTTGCTGCCTATGTACCCAGTTAAATTAGATTCAAAATATTCAACAGCCTAGCTTACCTGTATATACTATATAGTTAGGACTACATTGATATTGGGATTCTGGGAATTCAAGGTTCGATCGATTCTAACACAGTCTGTGTGTGGGCGGATCTTAGGTAGAAATGGGCGGGGAATAGCTATTATTATGTTCGGTAGGATGTAAGCAACAGTCAGCTGCTCATTTAACTATTTCCACACGTGGTCTCTGCGGCCCCTCTGCAACTACAGGTGCAACACCTGCAGCTGCAGAGGGGCCGCACAGGCCAGGTGTGGAAATAGTTAAATGTGCACCTAAACACGGCACCAATAATGATGACGGGTATAGGGCGGTGTATAGGGCTGGTGGCGTGTACGCATGTCAGGTCCGGATTTATCCAATTCTCAACCTTCTGTAACCTGGATTGTAAAATAGACTAGCCGAATATTGGCAATGCCATCGAAGAACTACGTGTCTTTATAATCGTTATGTTTCTCAAATCCAGCTTTTAACACTTACAGTTCCAATATTTCCATTTCAAAACAAATATACATGTAAGCGGTTTGATATTTTGAAATTAATTTCGCTTGAACTTTTTGCTGCCATGGGCGCCAATAGCTCCAAGTAAAAGTAATTTCAAAATATCCAACATAATGGACTTTTCCAGTTTTAGCTATGCCCTGCCCATCGCTAAGTTCCACCCATGCATCGCTCGTGATGGGATCTACCAATCCCTGACCTCCCTGACTCAATTTTCAGAAAACTATACAGGGGAGCTGCTGAATATTTTGAAACTAATTTGACTGGCTGCTGTTGCTGGCTATGACAGGGCATAGCCTATGGCAGCAACAGCGCCCAGTCAAACTAGTTTCATAATTTTCGACAGGATGTTTATTAAACAGTTAAGACATACATTCGTACAGCGTGTCAGACTATTAAGCGTTTAAGACGGACTAAATCGTGCCATTCATGCTGTAGTTCATTATGACGTCATCCTATATGACACGTAATTGATTATGACACCATGTGATGGATGGATAAATTGGAAAGGTCCCTTGTCCCTTACACCATAAAGGATTTGCCATCTATGGCCTGTCAGATTTCAAAGGATAAATGAAATAATCTTGGGTTGAGACAGATTGTTATATACACACACGTATGGGTGTTAATAATATTCTTTCTAAACAACCCTACCTCAACAAGGGAGATAATCTGAGATTAATATTAGAACTGGTTATGGTAAACGAATCTAAACTCCAAAAAGAACAATCAGTGATTGCAGACCCAGTTCCCTACCAGAGATCCGGGATTTGATACAGATCCGGATTCTATAATCATGTTCTGTGTCTGGATCCAGTCCACCGATGGGGAATCCTCAATTACAGGAACAATATATCTTGTTTGAGCCAAATCGGAAAAATGGATGAATCCAATCTGTCGCTCAAGTATATGACGTCATAATGAATTACGTCACACGTAGGCTGACGTCACAATCATAACTGACAGCAATACTCCGTCATGAACCTGGAATATTCCATCAGTTGTACGAATTGTCTGTACTATTTAATAAACGGTCTATAGAATATTTTAAGACTAATTTGACTGGGCGATGTCTCTGCCATAGGCAAGAGCAGACGCAGGTCACATTAGTTTCAAAATATTCAACAGGTTAGCCTTATTGCGACCTTGAAATTGGGATTCCGGGAAGTCGGGATCCAAAGTAGGCCTATATAAATTTATCTCGACATGCGTAAAGCATGGGCGGAGATTAGTTAGAGATGGACAGGGCATAGCTAAAAGTGGATTCATCAATTATCTCGACTAGATTACCATCGCTCTCTCGCTCTGTGAGACACCAAAAGAAGGAAAACAGCGCACCTTTTCTAAGCGAAAATACCCGCGACTGCAATAATTTTATAAAGGAATGCGCCTGAAAGACAATGTGCCGAACCAACATTTGATAGATTTGAGTATAACAGATTTAAAGTCAAAGCAATGGCCGGTGCCCACCTGGAGAACTTGTGTTGAAGAACTGGACAGGGTCAATGTTCAATTAATGCCATTCATGTGTCACGAATGCATGGAGAGTCGCACGGCAGGCTTTTCGAACTGAAAGCATTAGGGTTGTCATTTTATCATCATGCCTGACATAACAACTGGAAGTACGCTGTTAGCTGGCATCCCAAATGCCTGCACATGGCTGCAATATACCTCCGGCCAATAGGTCTACCGTATTGCTGTTCATCATACCAGGAGTGAACAAGGATAGTGACAACCCGCGCCTGTTCACTTCTCCGTTGGTTTGAATACTGTCCTTGACTCATGTAGACTCATCTTTATGTTCGTTATCGTGACCGACGTTGGAGTTCTCCATGCATGTTCAGTATCTCCGACCATCGGCAGTTGCGTACAAATTGATAGTGATTAGCCTCAGCCAAATAGCGAAACTACGCCTTGCTTTATTTCGTATTCGGCCCATTCCATGTCACGTGCGTTACACTTCAGAGAAAATTTTGATCATATAATGTGTCACAAAAATATTTTCAGGATAAGATAAGAAATATTTACAATACCATATCTTGGCATGCGGTATTGAGTCTTGAATTACAGAGTAACTTTTTGATTATATGTAGAACCTTTTCCTATGTGATTAGTTGTGTGGCTGTCGCGTGTGTTACATCACACACATTTTTGAAAAACTATTATATCTTATTCACCCTAAACTCTGTGATGTGCAATGGATTATTTGCTTTGAGGTAATCTAATTTTATTTCTATGGATAGTTCTCTAACTCTGTCAGTTTATGGTATCTAGATCACCAACATTTAGATACTTCTAATTTAATGTGAAATTGTGTCACGTGTGCAACGTCACGTGTGTTACATAGATGACTTTCCTTCTAAAGCAGTGCCTAAATACACATTTAATGCGCATGCGCAAAATTAATATTTTTTATCTTTTTGTCTTACTACACTTCAGGAAAAGTAGCATGCTGTTATACATCATCGGGTAACTCAGCTAGCAAAACTAGTGAAGAAATATTGGCAATCGTCGCAGACATGATAGTTAGTCTATAATCAGAGATAAAACATGATTTACATCAATTACATGTATAATCAAATTGGTAGCAAGTCTGGTTAATTATATACAGTACTATGTATATCACTGGACAGAATATGTACAACATCATATGGAACAGGGGTGATTGATGGCAATGAGGAATCAGCAAAATCACTGGTATGTGCACAAATAATGAGCGAAAAATACATTCAATTACTGCCTGAATTTCAGACATCAAAAGTTTCAGCACTACAGAGAACTGCATGTAATACCTGGAGTGACGGTAATGCTCATGACATCCAAATGTGTTATTGAATTTTCTAACACACTACATGAGATAAATATCAGAAGATTCCCGCCATATAAGTATAAAATGAATCTCATTAACTACAGTGACAAAAATATCTAAACTTCTGAAAGGAAGACCAGTTATGTGTTTTAAATTTTACATTTATGCATTGTCTTGGCGGTTGTCAAACATATTACACCCACTGAAGTCAATGACACATGCACCCTGTAGAGTGAGTGATTGTTCTATGTGATTGTCACTTATTACTCCTCGGATATTTACTCATTATGGTTGATACAGGAGTAAGTGTTACGAAACATTTACTGTTCTAGGGGCATGGCTTGTTTCAGCTACATCGATTAACGATAACTCAGAAAACCTATGAAAAGTAGGCTGTCTAGTTCCAGTATCTGTAGCAACTCTACATGCAACGTATCAAGTTGAATATTCAGCTATTTATACTAGAGAATAGACTAGTCAACTCTTGTAACACACGTGACGCCACCTGTGTTACACTTTATCAAGTTGATTCTTCACATTATTTCTTCAAAAATGTTTTTTTATGATGTATGTCAAATGATTGCCTAAGATGGCTTTGCTTTAGATATTATACTAAAAATTGTAACCTTATTCATGTAGACCTTGCAGGAAAACCTTATTATATAAATGTGTCATGTGTGTTACAGGTGATGTGAGTTTTCAAAATAAGATCACGATTGATGTATGGTAAAACTGCCATGCAACATGAGGTTACTTTCTCAAAATACCATTAAATCTCTTAAAAGTAAATATAAATACAACAAAATTAGAACAACAAAATCATATAAAGAGCACAAGATAGGTATTGCAAATTTCTCTATGATTTATTAACGATGTTATGCAATGAATTTGAATGCTGATAATTTTATGGCAGCGCTGCTACCGCTGTTAACCTGATGTTATTTCTGTCATTTGACTATCCCCAAGTAATAATAAAACAATTTCATTGGAAAAAAAACTAACTTTTATTATTTTATTTTGGGACCACTTTCCACGGAATAGGCCATTCGCTGTCCGTAAAGTTCCAGTTGCGCCGATGCATAGTGTCCACACAGCGGGTAGCAAGAATGACACGCTAAAATCATTAACGGTCTGAGCTATGTTACTCGAACGCAAGCTATAAAGTATGCAACTGAGGGTGGATGACGTAGGAGGTCGCTAATGGAGAATGTCAAAATGAATAGAGGACGATCTTTTAAATAAATGTCATCCCCTATCGATTTTTACATTACTATAGAAAAGTGTCGACATTAGGACCTGCTGCCTGTGAATTTCACTTGTTGCAAAACATTTCCCAAAATCTCTTATTGTTTGGGACAATTATGTGCTAAGCTAATCCACCTGTCTGTCACCTGTCATGCATGCATATTTGCAGGTTTTGCATCTTTTTATAGATATGCCGGCATCCTACACCTGGTACACGATGACGTGACGCCATACATTGCGCTGATCGCACACTCGCTTTGCTACTTCAACTCGGCAGTAAATCCTATAATTTACAACTTCATGAGTGGTAAGAAAAAGCATGTTGTATTGGTGTGTTATAGTGAGTCCTCTTAATACTGGGGACCCCAGGGAGGACCCGGTGTTTCAATTAAGGCTGTGACCCCTGGTTTGGACCTAGAATGAGTATCCCTGACTCAGGGTGTGTACGGGTTCACACCAGGGGCGTTGAGAGGCCGGACGGGCCCCGGTTCAAGCACTATTGGTGGGACCTCAATGGTGGGTGGACTAGGAGGCAGGGAATGGGTGCCAAATGAAATTAGTTTAAAAAATTCAACACCTTTCTATACAATAATATCTATTAAATCTATAAAGCAAGAAAAGTCATTATTCGAATTATTATTTCAATCATTCATTCATTCGTATGGTGAAGTATCCTGTATCCATATTTACAAATTCAACTACAAGCCAGAGCTGTGACATTGGATGTAGAGGTTGAGAATATAAACAGGCTAACTTAATGAAATCACGCTTGATAACTAAATGAAGCTTGAGCCCAAAGCTGCTTTGCGCGCTTTACGGCTAGCAAACTGTTCAATGACGGAATCAAAGTCTAATTTTCTTGCAAGTGGTGCCTCCACTGCCAGTGTTCCCAAACTTGTCAGTCGATCTTGACACATAGTTAAGACACTTGTACTCTTGTCAGCGTACTAAATGAGAGTTCTGCCCGTGCGACAGTGACTGGTTCGTATCATGTAACAAGAGAACGTGAGAATGAGGGTTTTGATATACTCTTGTCTTTTAAAAAATGATTAAGTCGGATTTGGAAAAAGAGGAGCTTGGGCCAGGGCCCCTTGACAGACTCCAGGGCCTTAGGCTGTGGACTCCCTACACCAACCCCACCCACCCCCTCCAATCGTCACAACTGACTTCTCCCATTACACTTTTAATGGCTAAATTTGGTCAAGAAAATCGAAGCATTTGCTTATTGAACGTCCATTGGGCAGGCCAAGAGAGGTCAATTTGAAAAGTTTTTTCACTAGAATACCCACCGGTTATCGAGCCAATCCTTCCAGTGGTAAATTTTCGTAAATAGTCTTCTCTTAGCCGGCTTATGGGCATTCTTCGGGATCACTGCATAGTCCGGTTTTGGACAGCTTTGTCATGAAAGGGTTAAAGATCTTGAATATTAAGGTAGGCATACAGACTTGAGGGGATTTTCCATAAATGATGCGAATGATATAAAGAGATATTGTAGTCCGGATCATATCAAATTGACAATCCATGCTTCGAGAAGGATATCTGATTCTATATGTTACCAACAATACAGGATACTTGTGTCTTAGGCAGGTGACCCCTTAACCCCGCTTGTGTCAACTTAACCCGGTAATGGTCAAACTGACCAAAAAGACAACTCTGCAGTCTTCAGACATGCCTATTTGAAAGGCATAGAGAAGAGTATCTTTGAATATTTACCACTAGAATGACTGGCTCGGTAACCGAGCCAGTCTTTATAGTGGTAATTTTTCAAAGAATACTCTTCTCTCGGCCTGCAGATAGACACTTTAATTTTTTTGCCATTACCTCTTTAATGGTCAAGCCGGCGAAAAGAAAATTCAGTGGTAAATTTACAAAAATTGTCTTCTAAAATTAAAATATCTTTAAAAATATTGACCATGGCAAAATGTATAATTGATATATCAAGTAGTATTATGAGCACTTTGAGGCGATATTGACACAAGAGAGGTTAAAGCACCACCTTTCTCGAAAAAGAAACCATCCGCTATTCTTAGACGATCTTATCCACTGGCCTGGTTTTATTATTACACAAATAATAAACGTGTTTTTCTGTGTTTTTAAAGCCAAATTTCGATCCGAATTTCGGTCGGTATGCGCATGTTGTTTGCGCCGCAGCTTTGGAAAAGGACGAGTTCATTATGGACAAGATAATACGATGTACTCATACAAGTACACATCAAATACGAATCACAGCGAGCACGTGACCTCCAACACCATGGTAACCACAGCATGAGATGGGAAATTAAGGCCGAGTTTACGCTCTAAGTAGAGTAGCTACTCACGTTACTAGAGGAGCGCCTAAACGGCTAGAGTACCTACTCGGGGTACATACTCGAGGCTACCCATGTATCAACAAGAGTGGGTCATGTGTGTGCATTGAAATCAATGTAAATTAAACACGTGGTCATTTACCCGAGGTTAACTGATCACATGCTGATCTACCCGAGAAGACGTACGAGAGCTTTCGCCTAAATTCGCTACGAGTGACGTGGCAGCGGCATCGTGTCTGGTCAAATGACATCAACATACTATTATACTATCTTGTGTAGGCTTACCGATTTCAAGAATAACAGTTGTAGGCCTACTTGTATGCTAATATAGGCTAAGTTCGGATGTGTTGTCTAGGTTACCTCGATTACATATATCCGAAGAAACGAGAGTATACTCTGGTAAAGGTATCACGTGGTACAAATTCTACTTGATTACTCCTGCTAAGTGAGAGTAAAAGTGCGCGCATGCGTAGACAGGTAAACCAACCACGTGATACCTTTGATCTGAGACCTGGATAACATAACCGAACTAAGCATTGGTAAATAGCTAAATGCACATATTATAGTCAAGTAAGAATGGCCGTGATTTTTGCCAAACCCCGACAGTTTTATGTTTCAAAGTTATCTATAAATATTTTAGTATCTGCGGGAAAAATTCTCCACAATTCCTACATAGGGAAAGCAGTTTATTTGACGGTCAAATAAATGACCTCTAGTAAAGAGAAATATCGCGCTTGACATTTTATGTCGCAAAGGATCAGCTAGCTATTTTATGTATCTAAAATCAAATAAACATTTTTTGAAGTTAATCCAGTTGTTATCTATTGCATGTGTTTGGATCCAGATACATTTATTACTTGACTACGGGTATGTAACATAAAACCCCTCTATATAAAGCGCCTGCCTTTGGGACCACAGGACAGTGGTATTTCAAGACGAGTGGTCGTAAACCCACATGTTGAAGAACGATAAAATGGATACTAGTTGTTACATGCGTTTTATGGGTATGACCACTAGATAGCATATGCAAGTCTTATTGTAAAATTACTTTGATGATTAGTTCACTAAAGGTCAAAAGGTATATCACCTAAATAAAATTCAACATGTTTTAACCGTACGTACTAAGTAAACTACAGGCTACAGCTTTCTTGTTACGAAATAATTATTAATGATTACATTAATTAATTTCTTTTTAAAGAGTAGGTAGTCAAATTATATTTTATAGTATTTGAATAATCGGAGTAAGAATTTCGATGTTTTTCTAAAAATATTCGCGAATTTGATGGTAAATATGAAATTGACATAAAATCTTGATGTATAAGCTACATCAGGCTAGGGGAATCTACTAGTAAAGGCCATTCGGAGTACACGCTGCACGTCTACATAACATTCACAATGCTTATATAAAATTGTCTTTATTAACTATACATCATCTTACAAATACATGTTCCGGGGCAAGCTTAAAAGGTCCTAATTTAAGTGCATATAGTCTGTTATATACAGCGCATTCCGTAGCGTTTAATTTGATTGCCGTCTGCTCGCAACACGCAGTCAAGCTGGATGGCTCAACTCCACATTGCTCTTGTTTTTAACATTCCTTCTTTACGAAAACTTCCCTGTGTTTTATATTACATGTTTGATATATTGAATTGAATTTTACACAAATCAAGCACAGATTGCTCTTGTTTTGAATATTCGTGTTTACTAAAATTCTTATAGGATTGACACTGTATGACTTTTGATTTCTTTTCATTCTTTCATTGTCGTTAAGATCGTTAGGCTTACTGTTCATATGTAGTATGTGTGGTAATCAGATGCCATTTTGGTTGCTAATATGGTTAGACTTCATTTGTGGGATACAGAGAGATTTCCATGTATGTCTAACTCCGCAGGACTTTGGCCTATCACGCGGTGGATTTTGGAGTTTGTTCAAACTTTACGCAATAAAGGTAATTAGAACTGATATGTGGGGTGTCCGAAAGAAAACAGTGATGACCGCGTTGAAAATGCCCTGTACGTGTCATATGCGATGACGATGTACATATGACAATGGGAGATAACTTGTTGCTAAAGGGACACAACCTCCAAATGAAGCTTCATGGAAATTAAGAGATTACATATGTTTGAAAATATTTTCCTCAAAGAAGAACTATGTTATATGGATTTTTCAAAGATTTTTCAGTTCAGTAACAACTCTACGGTTGAAAACAAAATGTAAGCCTTTTGATAATGAAACACATTGCCTAATATGTAAAACATCATACTTCTAATGTACCTTTCCGTGTTTTGCTAAGACCCGCCCACCTCTAGCTAAGCTCCACCCACACCTCGCTCGTGTTGGGATCGATCGATCCCTGAACTACCTGACTATCAATTTCCAGAAAACTATACAGATAACCTGTTACATATTTTGAAACTAATTTGACTGGGTGCTTTTGCTGCCTATGGCAGCAACAGCGCCCAGTCAAATTAGTTTCAAAATATTCAACATAATCTTCATTAAATAGTAAGGCTATACAAGTCATAGAACAACGCATAGTCCGTCTTCAATTATGCGTTCGTGACGTACTTATCTATGCCATGCACGACGCTACAAGGGGAAAGAAACCCCTATTCTGAAGTGGGACATGGTAAGATGTGACCATAGAAGAATCACTGATGAGATCATGGACGACCGTAGGTGAACTCATCACATCTACTCTGCCTTACCAGTAAGTTACCAGTAAGTTCAGTGAGTCAGGGTGAGAACGACATACAGAGCTGCATCCAGGGATGATTCAAAAGGATGCTGGAGACATGAAAATCTAAAGAACAGCCTTTTCAGAGTTGATCGTGATAGTGAACTCAGGAAGATTAGCTAATGAGCGTGCCAATGTGGATAATGCCCTAAAATTGTAACTGCTATCTAAGAAAAAAACTGAGTGGGAAGAAATGTGGCGATGGTAGAACAAGCTAAAGCCCTCCAATATATCTGATGATGACGTTCGTATGTCATCACAGGAACTGCATCACAGAGTTGTGTCGTTGTCATATGTCAATGGATTCCATCCTTACAGAAGTGCGTTTTCACTTGAATTACAATAGTGTCTCCCGCACTGTTGAACGATGACGGGAGTATGATGAAAGAATATAAGGTGGATATGGCTAAGTGCCGCATATTTGAAATTAGTGACGAAATCACTTCAGACATAGTTGTATCAGCAGTTAATGTGTTTGATAGATGTGCTCTTTTGCACAAACTGCCTTGGGCCAAGACTGGAATTATATTTTGGAGGAGGTTAGTGATGCATATGTGTCCTCTGTTGCCTCTCGATTTTCATATGGGCTTGGTTAGAGTTTGACAGCTATGAAGTGGCAACAACGAAAGATCATGAACAAAAGCGACGGTAAAATGTGAAAACGTTTCGAGATATAGTTGTGGAGAAGAACATGCCTCTATGGTGTGGAGCGTGCTGGTGAAGATGGGGATGCTGATGTCTGCATTGTTAAGAAAACAATGGAATTGGCGTTGATCCACAACACAAACTATTGGGACCATGTTTATATATGTTTGCAGACCATGCATCACAACATTGCCTTTATATATGGCAAAGGTGATAGGAAGGGAGATGTACATGTGCTTGCCTTTGGTGATTTGTAAAGAATCTGTATACAGAGGGAGTCAATGTAGAAGGACTCGGTGAACTGCTCTATTTAAATGCATTATTACATAATATGTACCTTTTGAAAGAATGCCTCCTACCAGCATGGCTATGTACTTCTACCCAACTTCATGTGCACCATCAAGTTAGCACCTGGCGTCATCTTCAAACGATTCTAAAAAAGGAAGAGTTTGGATTCAAGGTTGAAGGTAATGCTGCGGTTCGGATACTCACTGATAAATCCCCAGCCCAAGCAGACATCTTGACAGATCAGATGCTCCTGTAAGAGCGAGCGTTTTGTGTCTTGTAGTTGTGCCAAGCGAGTAGTTACATGCAGTTCACGCTGCAAATGTGATGGGCAGTGTATGAATTCCCACATTGCACTTTAGCAGAATATTAATTGGTGTCTTCAGAAGTAAATTACTGACTTGGTCTAATGTGGAAATAGATGGACAACTTTAATCAATGTAACTTTAATAATTTCAGTTAAATCTGTCAGCATTGAGGGCTGACTTACGATATACTTCAGCTTGTACATTTATTGACTATTTGTTGATAATTAATATAAATAAAAAAGCATGGGAATCATCATAATAATTTCCTACTGATATCTGAAGCATAGATTTGTAAATATGTTTCCAAACAGTACTTAATTTAATTAAATAATGGCCTGACACAGGAGTTGAGATTATCTTTCTCAAACAATTTTGTAACCAGCTTACACATACATTTTAGCGACCATTATCATCATAAACATGTGTCATTGTGCTAAACTAATATCGTAATTAAATTTTATGATCTCAAAACTTAATTTTAGACCCTTCAATCTCCATTCTAGCTTTTATAGTAATGGAAATATGGAGAAACTTATATGGTCAACCATTTTGGTGGCCATTTTGACATTTTTCAGTCATTTTGAATAAATTATCATAATAAGCATGTCATTCTGCAAAACTGATATCAGAATTCAATGTCTTGACACCAAAAACTTAACTTTAGACGCTCCACTCGTCACGCTAGCTTATATTGTAACAGAACTATAGAGAAACATTCAAATGTCAGCCATTTTGAATTCTTGCTAAAACATTTTCCCCATTTGGGATTCATGTGGATTTTTTTTGCACCCTTATTGTGGGTCCAATAGAAGAGTTCTGTGCAAACCTCAGGTTGTTAACTAAAATGTCTGGGTCCAATGTCATCTTTACTGGACTATTAGGATATACATGCAATTATACTTATGTGCAATTTGCGTACAATAGCGAATAATCGACCTCGAAATTTGATTATATTAGCAGGATATCAATATATGGAAACATGAATTTACGCTGTGCTCTAGTACCTTGCATATGAACAGGAAACAAATTAACATATTAAGACACTAAGTTGAGCATCATCCATGCATGATAACGCATTCCATTAGACCGGTTCTTGGGCAATACAGGGCCGTATTGTCCCGGTATTGGTTCAGTACTGGCCCAGTACGCCGCATTATCAGGGATGTGGCGGCAACACATGTGTGATTTACCAAACGCCAAGTATTTAATAAAGTCATATTACCGCACAGGAACAGTGTAATATAAAGAGATATGTGAAATTGAGTACAATGTTATTTATATTTGTCTATGTGTTTGTGTGTTTAATAGCTTGTACATATATAACGAAACGCATTTTAGGATATATATCGTGTAAGGAGGTAATTCACGAAACATACCTTTGATAGATCGCATTAGAGCCAAATGGAGTAATAACGTTAATGGATCGTTCCAGTTTTAGCTATTCCCCGCCCGTCTCTAGCTAAGCTCCACCCATACCTAGCTCGTGTTGGGATAGATCGATCCCTGAACTCACTGACTATCAATTTCCAGAAAAATTATACAGGTAAGCTGTTGAATTTTTTTAAACTAATTTGACTGGACGATGTTGCTGCCTATGGCAGCAACAGCGCCTAGTCAAATTAGTTTCAAAATATTCAACTGTGGCAGAAACAGCTCTCAGAGAATTTAAGTTCAAGGTATTCAAGAACACGTTTCTTAAATTGTAATTTCACCAAAGACATACAATGCATTAACTTTCGAGACGAACTTGTCGACTTTCGTGACGCAAGATATTACTCCATAAGCACCTTTACATTACTGACAGTCTAGTTCAATTCGATAGACGCTCTTGGAATGCTTCGAAATCGGTTCCAGTTTGTCTTTCTTTGAAAATGTCTATGACATCGCCTTATATCATTCATTTCTTGGACTTAATATCTAAAGATTCCATTACCATAATGTTCTATGCTGTGATAAGCCGGACAATGGCATAGCCGAGTTGTGTATTTAAGTGCGAAGAAAACAGGTTATTGGGCCTTAGAGACCGTAAAACAGATTTATCAATCGTGGAATCCATGATTCCTGGAAGTAAATCGCAGAGGGCTACTTATATTAGTTAGTTTCAAAATATTCAACAGCATGTTTTATTAAATAATAAAGCCATACAATTCGCACAACAACGCTTAGTCCGTCATCAATTAATAGTTCGTGACAAACCTAGTTACGCCATTCATGACGTAATTGATTATGACGTCAGCATACACGTCACACAGTTGATTATGACGTCATATGATTGACTGAGGAACTGGAATCCTCCATGAAGGCGGTAATTCACAAAACATATTACCGATAGAGGCAAATTGAGTAAATAATGTTAATCATTGGCACCCGAAATAAAATGTGTAATAAAATGTTCGATTGAGGTTAATTCTATTTCCTGATCACCTTTACTGTTATTTTGAGATCATTTAATATCATGACTCCAAGATGACCATATTTGCCATCGAAAGTAGATGAGAATAAACATTTCCCGTTTTAGCTATGCACCTTAGCTAAGCTCCATCCACGCTTCGCCCGTGTTGGGATCGATCGATCCCTGAACTACCAGACTCTCGATTTCCAGAAAACTATACAGGTAAAGCTGTTGAATATTTTGAAACTGATTTGACTTGGCCCATTGAAATCAGTTTCAAAATATTCAACAGCATGTTTATTACGTGGTAAAGACATACAATTCATACAACCTGAATGATTATTACGCGTTTAAGATTGACTAAATCGAATCATTCATGACGTAATGATTATGACGTCATCCTATACGTAACGTAATTGATTATGACGTCATATGATGGATGGATAAACTGGAACGGTCCATAATATAATCATATGTGACCTGTAGCATATCAAATGAAAGGTAGCGATTGGCGGCGTCGGCGGCGGCGGTAGTGGTGTGATGAGAATGTTTCGACGATGCATAATGTGTTCGGTTGTTTAGTGTACATAATCCGATTTGAACCTCTCTCAAAATGAATGACTTCTGCGAATTTCTTGATACCATTATGATTGCATTATATTTTAAAGCGTGACAATATATATATATACCGTATATATATATATATATATATATATATATATATATATATATATATATATATATATATATATATATATATATATATATATATATATATATATGCTCTCGGCATTTCCCTCCTGACAATTGTATAAATAGTTATTAGAAAAGATATATTTCACCAATGCGAAATTATGTTAACAATACAACTAAAAATACCTTAACAATGAAATAAAATATTCTTATGAATTTTTTGGACATAATCGGATTGGAAGACAATCCAATTATGTTCAACATATACAACAGAACATTTCTTACAATGTTTTCACAATTACACTGTTTTTGTTTTCAGAAACATGTTAAGTTATTTATGAGCATTTCTGTAAACTGCACTTCTGTCATACTTGGTGATGTAGCTAATTTGAAAGGAAACATAAGGATTTTGACCATGACGTCACAGAATGTCAATTTCACGGCATTCATACAGGCAAATTGTTCATTAATATTTTAAAATTAAATTTGAACTGGGAAATGGTGACGTCACTGGGATACATTAAATAATACATGATTTTGTTTGTATTTTGGTCTGGTTTAAATGAATCTCGCTCTCTCTCTTTCTCTCTCTCTCTCTCTCTCTCTCTCTCTCTCTCTCTCTCTCTCTCTCCATCCTCTCTCTTTTTCTCTCGCTCCCTTTGCTAAAAGGTATATTTATTTTATTAATTATTTATTTATTTATTGCAATGCTTTGCTACCACACATTTATGCGCTGCTGTCAGAGCTTTCTTTTTAAGTCTTCTGTAAATAGTTTATAATATCAAATTGTTTTTGTTGTATGTGAAATAAAGCATAACATGAACTTGAAGTAAGTCAGTGTATTTTGATACATATCTATATTTTCTGTGCATTTTTCTTGCATTTTCTTAGATCCATCATGCATATATACAGGGCGTCAATAGTTGGCGTATCAGTCAGGTTATGTGGATAACAACGGGTGGAAAGTGCAACTACTATCTCACATGGAAAACAGGCGGTACCATCGAATTGAGGAATCCAGTTTTGGCTATGCCCCGCCCTTCTCTTGCTAAGCTCCACCCACACTTCGCCGTGTTGGGATCGATCGATCCCTGAACTCAACGACTATCAATTTCCAGAAAATTATGCAGGTAAGCTGTTGAATATTTTGAAACTAATTTGTCTGGGTGCTGTTGCTGCCTATGGCAACAATAGCGCCAGTCAAATTAGTTTCAAAATATTCAAGAGAATGGTTATTAAGTAGTAAAGACATTCAATTCGTACACGTGCGCTTAGTCTGTCGTCAATTATTAGTTCATGACGAACCTAATTACGTCATTCATTGCGTCATTGATTACGATGACATCCTACACGTCACGTAGTTGATTATGACATCATATGATTGATGGATAAACTGGAAATTAAGGTCCTTTAGCGCTGTGCTTGGTACAACAGTTAATATTTGGCTAGAATAAGGTGCGATAGCGAGTGTGCACACAGCACTCGAGGTAAGGATAACCCCGGTCACATTGTACCGATTCCGATACCGATGAACGATAACGATTTATTTACTAAACTCGGTACTGTGCGAATCCTATGAGACAGGCCAGACCGCAACGATAACGATAACGATTCCGTTTCCAGAAAAAAATCTGTATCGGTGGAATTGCTTCAAGAGGGATTTTTTTATCCGATAAATTTAATGAACCAATCAAATCAATCGTTTTTCAGTGATGTTATAGACCACGCCCTTATTATTTCCACATGCACAGACCGGAAAGATGGACGACCTTGGAGAACAACTAATTTTAGAGGTAGAGAAACCCCCAGTAATCTATAATAAATGGCACCAAGATTTTTTAAATGTTACCAAAGAGAGAGATGTATGGATGGCTACAGGTGCCAGGTTGGGCATAAGTGGTAAGTGATGTGTTTAAAATGCTATGCAAATACTTTCACTGGTGGACGAAAAAGTGACCAATACTTCATATGGTGACATGCATGCACACAAAAAATTTCAACTTCATTCGGACACGGACAGCTTTCGGAGGTGGGATTTCTTGAAATGGCGTTATTATTGCGTCATTCATGGGCTTTCCCCAAATCGACATGATATTATTCTGTACAAGTGATCCAACATAAAAGTTAAATTCATAATAAGCGCGCTGGGATGTGAAAGGCTGATAGTAGTAGTAGCAGCAGTAGCAATAGCAATAGCAATAGCAATAGCAATAGCAATAGCAGCAGCAGCAGCAGCAGCAGCAGCAGCAGCAGCAGCAGCAGCAGCAGCAGCAGCAGCAGCAGCAGCAGCAGCAGCAGTATTAGTAGTAGTGGTAGTGGTTGGTGGAAAATTCTAGATGGCCACCAAAACAATCGACCAATTTGTATATTCGTTCTGATGCCGACACACATAGGGTCCTTCCAGCTGAGATTGATTGAAATCTGGCAAGCGGTTAATGAGGTGTAGGCTTTTAACTGATTTACCAAAACTTTTGGAAAATCCAAGATGACCACCCAAAAACTGACCAATCAAAATTCTGCATACCAGATCTGAAGCCTGCCACCATAGGGTCATTCCGTCCAAGTCTGGTTGAAATCGGCCAAGCAGTTTATGAGGAGTAGCATTTTAAGCGATATCTGGTAAATTTTCATAAAATTCAAGATTTTCACACACAAATTTACCAGTCAAAATTCTGTATACAAGTTCTGAAACCTACACCCATAGGGTTCTTTAACATAGGAACGGCTATGGCCTTGAGTCTGAATTCTCAGACATATACATTTTTATAAGATTGCAAAGCGGTCACCAATAAAATTATTAATATGTAAACACCTGCGTACATGCGTACATGCGTACATACGTACGCACATATATACACACGTACATATATACGTACGACGCACGCACGCGCGCGCAAACATGCATTCATAGATATATACATTTTGGCGTGCGTATATTTTATTTTACGATTGAGTGTTTGGTTTTGCTCAACACATCGTCTTATATCTCAGGATTGGTTCACTCTATTGGCACTAAACTTGGGCACATGTTTTCCTCTATCAAGTGGATTTGCAAGTTGGAAATGCAAATTGTAAAAATTTTTACGCCTTGTTGTTTAATTAAGTCATAGCCAAAGCTAACTAAGCTAATGGACTAATCCACTTTTAACTATTCCCCGCCCATCTCTAGCGATTTCTATGCTTGGAACCCAGACTTCCCCGAATCTAATTTTCAAGGTAGCTATACAGGTGGGCTGCTGAATATAACTAATGCCCATGGCAGCAACAGTGCCCAGTCAAATTTGTTTCAAAATATTCAACAGAACGTTTATTAAATAGTAAAGACGTCATTTATGACCTACTTGATTGTGACGTCAGCCTACATGTGACGGAATTGATTATCACGTCATATACTTGACTGACAGATAGGATTCCTGTATTAATCTTCATTATTAACTTCCAAGATCGATGAACAAGGTTGTAGTTATATTTTGAAGCATTCATTCCTTGGGAGCAATAGAGGGATCCATTTCTAGCTATACCACGCCTACTTCTTGCCCCAACCGCATATAGCTAAGCTCTGCCCACTTTCTAAATGTTGGGAACTATTTATATACTTTGATTCCTGAATTCCCAGAACCACAATTTCGAGGTAATTTTACAGGTAACTTGTTGCATATTTTGAAACTAATTTGGCTGTGGCAACAGCTCCCAGTCAAATTGGTTTCAAAACATTTAACAAAATGTTTATTAAACAATAAATTCTTCAATGACGTGCAGTTCGTACAGTTTATGACAGACTTTCGGATTTTCATTACCAGTTAAACGTCATAATGATTGTGACGTCAGCTCACTAGCGATATGATTGAATATGACGTCACATACTTGAGTGGCAGATCGGATCCATCCAGTGTCTTTTGTTAAGGAACTATCAAATTATTTGAGAATTCAGAATTAACATCGTTACCCTTTAAGCACTAAATTACCAGAATCTCAATTTCAAGGTAACTACAGGTAAGATGTTGAATATTATAAACTAATTTGATAGGAGCCTGTTGATTACATTAGGCAGCAATAACTCGCAGTCAAGCTGATTCAAAAATATTCATCAGGATAGCTACTAAATTGTAAGATTTTCGAATTCGGTATTTAGCGTTGAAATGATGATTGACAGGGCTATGCCGATTTTCTCCGAATCGTATCGTTCTAGTGTGACGATTCAATCCTAACCGTTTATCGGTACAGGAAATCGTTATCGTTTATCGGTATCGGAATCGGTATAATGTGACCTGGGCTTAAGAAACTGACTCTTGTACCAAGTTCAACACGATTCTGACATTTCGCATTAACCACAAAATCAACGGATGCCTGTTTCACAGTCAACTATATATCCAGGTCAATTTTGATACACGAACATTATAACTACTTAACTATAGACACCGATCGAACTCGAAATAGCTAACTAGCATCTTACCGATAGTGGGCCAGCCTCCAGAGTTCGGTGATAAATGCATGGTTAATGCAAAATATGCGTGAAATTAAAATGGCGGACAACCCTTAATTGGCAAGGTTAAGCGCACATAAATGTGTGAATACTTCCGTAACTAACTTACCTTTGATGAAATCATGATTTTCTACATTATTCCAATTGTTATCAAGGCTGCATTGTATCCCCTATTGCCACTGTGTGATGTTTTAGTGTAGCAAAATAGCCATTTTTGTAGTCCAGCAAAACTTCCAATTTTTGTTACTAAGGAAGAGTTAGCTAAGACTGGTACCTGGCTCAAAATACTTTCAAATGGTAACTAACTGACTAGGCCTATCTTTGGCGAATTGAACTTGACCACATGTAACAAACAATATTGGCAGGCTTTGCTCTAATGGAGAAATCCAGCGTTAGCTATGCCCAACCCATCTCTAGTTAAGCTCGACCCATGCTGTGCCCGAGAGGGGATCAATCGATCCGGGCACTCTCTGAATCGCAATTTCCAGAGAACTACACAGGTAAGCTGTTGAATATTCTGAAACTAATTTGACTGGGTGCTGTTGCTACCTGTGGCAGCAACAACACCCAGTCAAATTAGTTTCAAAATATTCAACAGACTGTTTATTAAATGGTAAAGACAAAATTCGTACAACTTGGCGGACTAGTTAGCGTATATGATGCGGGCGTGAATGCAGGAATACGCATAGATACGCAAATGCAGTAGTCAGATTTTCACACACACACCCACCACCACCCGCCAAAAAATTCAAAGTATCAAATTTTCATATTATATTTGTAAGTTGAGAGTCGCCTTAGAGTGCTAGTCAATCGAATTGGTACACTGCAAAATGATAGAAGCCATGTGTTTTGACTGTTATGTAACATAGTTCAACATCTGTATTTTATGGTCGGGATATATTGGGATAGCGGTATAAATCACACAGGCGTAGGAAGCGGGTGGTGGGGGTGGAGAAAGGGGCAGTTGCCCTCCCTACCCACCAAACCTTTGGAGGGGGTGGCGGTGGGTGGGATCGTGAGATGAGTTCACATCTCCCCCCCCCCCCCCCCACACACACGCATGCACACCTTTTGTGTCTAAACATGAAATTCCATATTTAACCCCACCTCCAACATTACCGCATCCAAACCCCCCAAAATGCTGGAAATGCCGCCTCAGAGAATTCAGATTTCAAAATTTTCCCGCGTGAGGCCCCTCGCCCCTCACCCCCGACTTAGTGGGGCGGCATAGTATACGAATTGTGCCATTGCGGATACAAGCAACAAATTTGACAGACATGTAGAGCTTCTTATGTTGATCATTTTAGGCTATAGAACCATTGTCACATCTTATTTGTGCGCATGCGTAGTGGACATGTCACTTCCGGTATAAATATCAATCGTTATGATTTAAATAGTCATTGTTTTATTATGAATTGGTTCATTAAACTGCCACCAAATTGCTTCTAGAATGCCGTTGCACGTTTGCAATCCCTTTTATGGTGGTAAACAAGTAATTAGGTTACAATATAGCGAGCTTGTGTCAAAATAACCAAAGGACATTAAGCGTAATCAAACAGAATATCATCAATATATTACAAACATTAAGCGTCATCCTGATTACTATATTTACAGACTAACACTGACTATAAGAAACACTCAAATATTTACAATTGTGCAACAATGTCAATGAAAATGGTAGCCTAACTGTACGTAATGGCAACATCAAGAACAATAGATGGTATGCTAAACGGGATCAAGTAAAGAGCATCATATGATAAACCTTATATACAACATATATCAGAGTCTTTCACATACTATAGTTTTAAATAGCAGATGCATATGCCCCATAGCTGCAACCTCTCGATTAGTATATTTACAATCTAATATGACTATAGTTATAAGTAACACTCAAATATTTACAATCATGCATCAGTATGTCAGAGAAAATGAGAACCGGGCAATACCAAGAACAGTAAACTGGTAGTAGTTCATATTGTATATGAAAAACTAGATCGTCACTTGTTTTGATCACGGATTCACTTTCCTCAGGGGCGTTCACATTCACCATTACATTCACAAAGTGCCGTGCATTCAAGCAAATTTCTGAAACATTTACATCGCTCAGTAGCACTCCTCTCAGATAACCGCAAGCTGACAAGTTCAAACGCACTTTGTGATACTTGACTATCGGAAATGTCCTCCACAATGGGGAGAATGAACCGTCATCTGATTTCACCCATCCCCATTTTTCGAGCACTGGCAAATTTGGATCACAGTTTAACAAGTTACCCCAAACGTGGCCACCTTGATAGGTAGCCCGGAGTA
The DNA here is from genome assembly GCA_034401795.1 of Chaetoderma sp. LZ-2023a. Classification (NCBI taxonomy): domain Eukaryota; kingdom Metazoa; phylum Mollusca; class Caudofoveata; order Chaetodermatida; family Chaetodermatidae; genus Chaetoderma; species Chaetoderma sp. LZ-2023a. The sequence continues at coordinate 92,300,402 of CM067369.1, forward strand.
CGTGTTGGGTGAATGCTGCTTGCGATGGTGGAAGCTTTTCCATGGCTCTGCCCCTTTTTAAAACAAGTATTGCCGTGCCATATTGACTCCGTACACGTGCTTGATCTGTCATATAAAATTATTATGAACCTTTGTAGTGTTTGCAAACATATATCTGTTGGATGATCAGGCACTGTGCTCAATTGTTCAAGGAATGGCGTCACAGCTGGGAAGCTGTTCCAAGTATTCCATGCACTGACTTTTCCGTGATCACGAAAGGCAGAAACAGTATCGCACCCAGTGAATGCATCGAAGAATGGAAGGACCCTTGCTCTATTAACACCAATAGCCGAGATATAGTGTGAGCAGCAATATATCTCGGATGTTTGCCGGTACTAAATTCTAAACAGAGCTCATATATATCTAATTTATGCACTACTGATATCGCAAGTACAACAACATCAGTGTCAACTGTGCGGATCAATACTTTCCTATGGCCTCGTCTAGCAGCGTCAGCAACATGGACAAACAATCGCGTGCCCGCTTCTTCATATGAACATGGTGCAAGTGAATTCAAATCTGGACGTAGAGGTGACACGACGACATGCTCACCATTAGTTGCCATGCTCTCTATTCAGTATTCCAGTCAGGACAAGACTGTGACAAATATTAAAACAATTCCTGCTTGTTTTCATCTACTCATAAGATGTCCTACCAATTTCTTGGCACAGCACAAGATGGAACAACACGTCGGCGTTTGCCTTTCCCCCGTCTCTTTCAAGTGGTAGATTTAAGACTGCATGCTACATACGTGCCACAAACAGTATAAAGGCGTTCAACCTTCTGTAGTCTTGACACTACATAAGACTTGAAGATGCTAAATGCATATTGTGCACTCCAAATGGCTTCAGCATTTGTACGACTGCAGCTCCATCAAGTAGCATGGCAGTTACGTCTGGCCGTTCAGTATCGGGTTCAGCTATTTCATCGAAGCACTGCAGTTCGGTCTGGCTTTGAAGGTAAACGAAGATTACCACTGTCTGAAATTGAGGGCGGTCAGGCCTGATTTTCATGTTTGAAAAATTCATCAAGGTCACCACCCCGTGTTTGACAACCAATGTACAGTTTTAAAAACAAAGCACAGTCAGATTTTGCTGAACTCAGCTGGCTTTTGATCTTTGGTTTGGCAACGTATTTCCTGAAGCAAACAGTGGCAATTTGTTCTTCGCTATAGTTTCATAAAGAGGCTTATTTCTTTCAGATTGAACGCTTGCCTGTCTGAATGGCTATTGCGAAGAAGAATGGTCGTGGGAAGAATGGAGATCGTCAGGGAGGTTCCTCTGCACATGCGCGCCTTGTAAAGCTATATTAACAAATAATTCGGTGTTTCCACCATATTGCTACGCTACGTAGGCATTTAGATGCCGAAACTCTCCCTGACGGGCTCAGCAGGAAGGTGGAAGAACTGAATGGATTTTGTAAGCCAGCTATGCCAGATGATAACATCTACTTTGCGATCTGGAATGTGAATTTTGAGTGGGCAAAATCTACCATTAAGGTCATGTTAAATCACTATAATGAACAACTTGGTAGCATTAGAACTGAAGTAGTCCTCACACAGACACCGCCACATTTAAACCTAGGTCGAGCTAAATCCAATGCCATACGCTGGGAAAAAACCAATTACAATCGAAAGCTCGACATTAATGCGATTAGTTCCTTTTACGATATTGTGCGATATTGTGCGACCGATAGATCCATCTCAGAAACCGACTCACAATATCGCCTACTGAAACATCGCCGCCAGTCACAAGAGCTAACAGTAACGCGGGAATAGAATAGGACTGACAGTCATGGCTGAAAGTACCATTGAAGTCCTGAACAGAAGTTTGTAGCTCAAACAAATCTCTCCAAACCACCATTGCAGCTTTAGCTAGAAACATCGCTTCTGTATCACTGTCGTGAGCACAGGCTTTGCCGAGAGCAGGCCCAATGTCAGACTCAAAGGCCTTTGACGTGGGCATTTATACCTGGGATTTTTGACAAAATTCTTTCTTTCAGTTTGGTAGAGTGAATCCTAATGTCAACTCTCAAACCTAACTGTGCGAGTCTGGCGGTATATAAAGTCACAAGATCTGACAGTTTAAACACTGGGACTAGATATGCATCCTCGTGTGTCTCTTCGATATATGAAATTAGTTCTTCTAGGACAATACTATGGATTCTATCGGCTGGAGATTGGTTGGACTGTTCTTTCCGTTCTAGTCCTCTTGCCCGGTTATAGAGCTTAGCCAGACATTTAGGATGATATTTTGCCTCTATTGCTATCATATCACCTACACTTAATTTTGTGAGAAGGACTTTATCTTCTAACATTATTGCAACATTTTCTTACTCTGTAATCTAACCCAAATATAGCTGCTTCACGGTAATCCTTTTCTTCAATTGTATAAACACAAAAGAAACAAGCAAGCGTTTTAGGATGTACAGTATGTTCACTAGCAGAACGACTGTATCTCTGTTGACCAGCTTCATCTATACATACAAACTTCCGTTTTTCCGCCCTATTTAGTTTGGTTGTATTGAATTTGAACCAGCATAACTTACGAGGCTCTGTTTGATTTTAGGGTTTCTTCAATATCATCACCATTGTCTAACCGTTTCAAATTGATATTAACAGGAAGAATATTAAGTTCATGAAATCGAATCAGGTTTTGTGCAAACAATTTATATCCGAAGTCGACATTTTGTTTCTTTGATTTTGCTGGGCATTCCAGGCGATCCTCTGTGTTTTCCTGACATATAATCCGGTTTGTCCAGACAGTATCTTCTACCGAAACTGAAGATGGCCGCGGATCGAAAAGGTCAACTAGTTTAATACGTTTTGCCATAATTGTTCAGATAATTGGCAATAGAATGGGGGAGGGTAGTATTTACTGGGGTTAAATGAGTTTATTCATCACTGAAAAAGGCAGTAGTGAGTTGTGTATCAGAGTCAGCCGTATAGATCAGCATGCTGCATTATGAAGATATATAATGGAACTGGGAACATACATTTAGCACACAAATAAGGATGCTATTTGCACATACGGGCGGGATGGGGGTTGTTGTGGGGATGTGGTGTGTGGGGTGGAGTTGGGGGGGGGGCAGTGGGGGTGGGGGTGTCTCCTTAGTTTAAACCAGAATATCCAATAGAATGCGTAACACAAACTAAACGATTAACAAGACTGATTCTTGGGCTTATTAAGCAGACGACAATCACAAAAACTAATTTCTAGCCGAAAAAATTGCTTTTAAGTTACTTTGATTCATAGTTTATAAAATTACCCCGGAACATCCATTATCGCACAATCCAGTTTCGTGCCTTTACAATATGACACTGGACACATTTCTGGCTGTCCTATCTGCCTTACAGCTATCACCTGTATGGCAAATTAATTACGGTAAGCTATTCATATGTGCTGTGCCCAGTGTGAGTTGGTCTAAGTAGAGCAGCATGGTATAATTGGTATTTAACTAAAATTACGCTATTGTGAATATGTGTACAAACCGTGATAGTACAAACGTTTGTCATATTGTGCATGCACATAATATAACAAAGCATGCACATTTACTTATTTCAGTAAGATGTTTATGAATTACCTACATTTACTCGATATTATAAATCATTTATTGAAGAATTACCGATTTTAAGAAATCAAGAGTGCTTAAATAGAACCTGTGTGTTTAGCGTTTCGTGCATACGCAATCGTGATATTTGAAGACGGTTCTATAGTTAGGCATGTTCGTCATTGAAAGTCCTATCATTTCCCCAAATTTCATGCTTGTATCCACAATAGCACAATTCTAGTGATATTTTTGGCTATGCTGCCCCACTAATTTGGTCTGGCTCTGCCACCCTCCTACTTTTGGACACCTTCCTACACCTATGCGGCGGCGGGTGGTGGTGGTGTTGGTGGTGTTGGTACCGCTGCCCTTGCTGGATTATGATGGCTGCTGCTGCTGCTGCTGCGGCGGCGGTGGCATGCTGCTGCTGCTGCTGCTGCTGCTGCTGCTGATGATGATGATGATGATGATGATGATGATGATGATAAGGGATAGTGTTTCTTTAAGACAGGCATTTGGCACAGCATTTTGTGGTTTGTGCTCCTATTAGCTATTTGAGGTGAAGATTGAAGAGACTATATCTTAAATCCTGTGTCGACACTTTTGAGGTATAAGTCGTCATAGGAACCTACGGCAATGCATTTTAATAATATAACTGGGCGACATTTATTTTGCCCAGTCAACAAAATGTGTCGCCTAGTGACTTACTAATCGGCGACAAGGCATTTTGAAATTTTGCTAAGTATAATAGACATTTATTTCTAAATATTTAACAACATATTAATGAACGTCCATCTTTGGCCCCCAAATCTTATTTCTAGCAGGGTTGACTGTACGTCTGTCTTAATATTGAAATGGTTAAACACGATTTAGCATTGAGATAACGAGATCCTGCTCTGGGAGAGCTGGTGTGCCAGTCATGTCAATCAAATTGTGTGTTGCTTTGTAGCAGTGCTTATATTTTCTAGGCGATTATAGCCATATGGGCTGGAATGGTGTGGCAGGAAAAGTAGGTGGGGTGGGAGGGGGGGGGGGGGATGGGGGTCGTATGGTCCCCAACATGACCATGGCGATGATGGTTTTTTTTATAGCAACCCTTTTGAAGTTGCTACAGTTATTTTTCGGCTTAACACATGATCATTACCTCACAGTAATATGAGAATACTGTTGATTATCGTGTGACTTGTGTGTGCGTGCGTGCGTGCGTGCTATACTAGAATTGAGAAAAGAATACAGGAGTTTAGTCAGCATTCCCAGCGTTTTCTGAAATTCTGACCGCCTATGATTACAATATTGCAAATCAATTTAAAAAAATCGGACAAATGGATACACGTGTAAGTGTCAGAAATGAGCCTGAATGTGTCTCCACAATGTGGTCACTCAAAGAATTGGCTAGGTGGTAATAGATTGTTGAAGCCCACAGCTTAGATATTGTGAATAGGTAAAGTTTACTAGTGATAGTAACTTCATGTAGTTATTTCGTAGGATAAAACAAGGAAACGGAATAATTTTAAAGCCAACTGAAGGCCCATATTTACCTGTGACTTCTGAGAGCATTAATATTTCAGAATTTTCGCTGTTGGGGTGTGTGGAAAATACCCCCAGATACACCGACTGATGGCCACTAGCTGAATAAATACACGCAATTTATTATTGATTCGTTAGTAAGGCTTTAGTTCTAGATTCGCCCCTGCCGGATGGGCTAAATCGCGTCATTCGTGACGTAATTGATTATGACGCGAGCCTACATGTGTTGATTATGACGTCATAGTATTAACTGAGAAACTGAATTCCTCCATAGGGTTAACCAATCCTGAAATATATGCTGCAAAGTAATGTTAAGTGCAAAAACGTAATGATGAAATACAGAGTTATGTACCGAGGTCAGAGTTCCTTTGACCTTTGACATGGTGACATCGGTTTCTGAATGTCACGCCTCTGCATATAAGCTATCATACACCTAGGTTTGGTTACATTTCGATAAAACAATCCTGAAATATATGGTAAAATCTAAAACTTATCGCAATAACATAGCACTAAAAAAAAGGCCCTTGACATTTGACGTAAAGACGTCGTTGCCTGCTTCGTCGTGGTATGGTCAATAGTCCATCATAGACTAAGTTATAAGATATAAGGTCAAACAGAATGTACAGAAAGGTTAACACCAAAAATAAGAGCAGAGTTCAAAGGTTAAGATGACATTGATCTTTCACCTCGTCTTATCCATGTACGCAAGCCGCTTCCTCTTGGCATAGCCAATCGTGTGTCTAGGTATGGGATCAAGCAATTCTGAAATATAAGAAACAAATATAATGCAAAAGCTGAATACTAAAAGAACAGATTTCAAAGGCCAAAATGTCCTTGCCTTTAGACTTAGTGATATCCCTGATAGAATAAAATATAAAAAATACAATAGCCTACAATAAGAAAAAGCTCGTAGGAGCGTAGGAGCGCAGGAGCGTAGGAGCGAACATCTGGAACGTTCCACACCTTCAATAGATTTTAAAATTTACTTCTAAAACCTATCATGAGGCGAAACGAAAACCGTCTCTGTTATGACTGACTTATATAATTATCGCTAGCATACCTCCCTTCGAGCGCTATCAAGGTCAGTTAATAACGGAGTAGTGATTTTAAAATATAAGGGTAGACCAAAGGAACTTCTAAAACCCAGTATGGTACTGAATCGAAAATTGGGCTCGGACTTATGAAGATAGTGGCCCATCGAATACTATTCACAAATTTTTAGCTAGATTCGTTCATTAATAACTGAGGCGTATTAATTTACAATCTAAGGGTGGAGCGCCCTACTAAAACTCATCAGGGTAGTGTTACCCATAGTATATCACTTTATCTCAAGTTTGATCAAGATCTGTTCCGCAGTAAGGGAGGAATGTCGATTAAAAAATTTAATGGAGGGGCCCACTACTAAAGCGCAGCATAGCAGTCAATAGAAAATAAGGCTCCGTTATGATGTCAAGAGTGATGCATAGAATATCCTTCTTACATTTCAATAAGGAGAAATAGCGATTTTAAAATTTAAGGTTTGGGCACCCTTCTATAAGCCACTAGGGCAGTGGATCGAAAATCCGGCTCCGTAACCATGTCAAGACTTACCCATAGAATTTCCCTCTAAGGTTTTATCAAGATGCACTCTTTAACAACGGAGGTGTAGCGATTTAAAAATTTAATGATGTGGCAGGATGGTGTGCCCTTATAAATCCCATCAGGGGTGATGAATCGAAAATCGGGTTCCATAATGATGTAATTGCTGTAAATATTTACCCCTAGAATAACCTCTTCATGTTTTATCAGGCTACATTTATCATGAACGGAGGAGTAATGATTTTAACATTTAATGGTGGGGCGCCCTACTAAATCCCTGCAAGGCAGTGAATAGAAAAGTGGGCTCCGTACTGATGTTCGAACCTACGCCTAGGATAGGTGTTTGCAGTTTCAGCAAGATTGGATGAAATCTGAATGAGTAGTAAAAAAGAAATAAATATAAGTTCACACACAACAACAACAACAACAACAACAACAACAACAAGGTTTAGAGATCCTTTCCGGATCTAGAGACGTAACATTAAAAGAGCTGAGTTGTCAAAATTCAAGATTCAAAATTATTTATTTGCATATTTAGTTATGAATGTCAAAAAATTACATCAACGAATGCAAGCGTTATGAAGTGGTGGACTCCTCACATAGAAACATTAATTGAAATATGTACATTAGACAAGACCGTTATAGGTTCATAGGTCAAATTTAATCCTGAACTTTGACTTAGTGGCTTCCCTGACAGAAAGTCTCCTTCTCTTGATAGAGGCAACGCCGTGCATGTTTGATTTGAATGGAGGATTCCAGTTTATCCTTCAACCACACGAGGTCATAATCAACTACGTCACGTGTAGGATGGCGTCATAATCAAATACCCCATGAATGGTGTAGTTAAGTTAATCACGAACGCTTAATTAATAATGGACTAAGTGTTGCTAATTTTAGACGCTTAAATTGCGTACCTCAATCTAATGAAACGAAATAAATCTTAACATATGATGATTTCATTCCATATAAATAAATTTCGTAGTTTTAGTTGTGAATTTGAATTAAGAGCTCGTGCCTCTAATTCAATTTGACAACTTAAAAAATTATATTAATTCATACGTTATGAAATCATCATATGCTAAGATTTATTTCGTTTCATTACATCTAGGCACACAATTTAAGCCTCTGAAAGTATTTAATTTTAAACAATTTTATTTTCAACCATTCTGCTGTGAATATGCACCTTTAAAAAGTCCGTCAAGTGTACGAATTGTATGTCTTAACTATTTAATAAATATGTTGTTGAATATTTTGAAACTAATTTGCTGCCATAAGAATGGGCGTGACATAACTAGAAATGAGCTCTCTACTTGGGGAGATCAAGCCATAGACCCTAGTGGTGAGTCGTAACTATGACTATGAAACACTGGGATTCCCTGACTGCCATTCCTTTTGTTGAGGCTATCCACGTATCTCATTTATAACCTAATTTCCTGTATTGTTACACAACATGAAACCGATAAATCAGTCTTTGTTATTTGTTTGATAATACATTTATGATGAATACGTAACTCAGGGGGTTTCGCTGAACAAAACTCACATAGGGCCTACTAATGGGACACATAGCCACGCTCTATTTGAAACCCGCTGAATAGCTTAAAATATGTTTTTGACTGAAAGCTGCCTTTAATAACGACGTTGTGCCAAGTTGTTTTAAAACAGACAATGGCTTAAATACTTATAGAATAAACAGAAAATGCAATGTATGTCTATAGAGTGAAATATGATAGCCCGGAGAATACGATTAGACACGGTACAGTGATAAAATGTGAAGTCAATCGATCGAGAGATCGTGATATTTTTGCCAAATATAAGCTACAATACACCTTAGGAATAACTTCAAATGTTTCCAAAACGAAAATAGAACGGGCTGTTGAATATTTTGAACATAATTGGATTGGAAGACATTGATGCCTAAGTCTTCCAATCCGGTTACATTAAATGTAATCAACAGAACATTTCTTATATTGTTTTCAAAATTGTACTAACTAACACGTTTCTGTTGTTATTTTGGAAACGTTTTGGCTTATTTATGAGCTGTACTGTATCTTACTACCACCGGACATTCTGCACGGTCGATCGCTTAACCCTTTAACACTCATATCAGCCAAAAATTGCTTCTGCAGTGGTCAGGAGAAATGTCCATTTGCAGACCAATAGAAGACATCTTTTGAAAATTTATCACTGGAATGACTGGCTCAGTAACCGAGCCAGTCATTCTAGTGGTAAATTTTCAGAAATACCAGTCGCTTGGTCTGCAAATAGACATTTTCCTATTGGAAAATTTAAATTTTCTTGAACAAATTCGAGGGTTGCCGGGTTAACTCCATTCCCTGGCTTCGTCCTAGCAAACGACGAACAGTTCTAAGTCTTCTTTTCGTCCCCACAGACAAAAACTGTTAGAAAAACTCACAAAATTAATTAAGCCGAGAGCGTAACAATTCCATGTTCCAAGTCATTCTAGTAACAAAGCGATGAATTTAATTTTCGCAAATCACTCTGACAGCTCTGACAACAAGCGTGACATCGGCACCAATAACAATAGCAATACTACCACGACTGCTACCATGGCTGACAGCCACATCAATAACAGTAGCGGATAATCTGTATTCTCTTGGATAACTTTGACACGGACACATACCATCAGTGACAAGAATAGCAATGCAGACAAATGGAGTAACAAGGAGATCAATAGATGTAATAACAACGAGGATAATGCCGACAATGTGAACGACGAATACCAATGATGACACCGAACACTGATAATTGTATGGATTATAATCCTCACTATGTTATATTTTAGTATAATGTACTAAACAACAACTATTTACTAGTAAACAGTACAGTACCATCGATTACTACCACAGTAGTAATCGATGGTAGTGTACTATCCTTATTCTATATCAATCAAATAATTACCCTCTCCCTGTAAGGGGGAAAAGGGTATTGGATTTGTGTGCTCAACTTACTCAAGAAAGAGCCTGATCGTGCACTAGCATTTCACAACTTTGGAAATGATCTGAAGAATCTTGGTTGTTAAAACAGTTTTGCACATCACTCTCATTCATATAGCGTGTAACATTAGAGATATGGCTCAAATACACTTAATTAGGTGTAAGCAGCCAACAAACACGCACACATGCACACACGCACGGACGCTCGCTCGCTCGCGCGCACGCAGGTCCCAATGGATTTGTCGGGATTTTCAAAGCTCGGGGGAAAGGTGTCACCGTTAATAAACTGGCTTGAGGGTATTTGCGTTGGTACTCATCCGTTGGAGGAAGTGTGAGAGGCTGTGTTCCATTGGTGTGGAGGTTCAAAGTTTACTCCAACTTTCCAAAAAACTAAGTTCAAAGGTGGAGTTCGAAATTACTTCATCAGTTTAAACGATTACATTAAAAAGCGAAGTAACCAGTTAAGCATAAAGAGCTGGTCCATTCTATTGCATACACCACCTCTAAGTGGCACATACAGACTGTGTCCGTACCTAGCCCTAGAAGAAGACAGGTTGTCCGTTGTGAGAGAGACACAGTTGAGACATGTCTTGCAAGGCTGTATCGTTGCGAAGTCACATAGGTGAATCGCATAATTGTCAAGCCAGCTCCAGTGAACTAAGTAACCGGTTTGCTGTGTCCTTGAATTGTTTCGGACCATATATGGTGTCTTTTAACGAGTGTCGAATGCAACTGAAGGGAAAATCCCAATACTTACATTGGCTAGTAAGAAAATAAGTCCTGTCCCAAATCCGGTCATCAGTGTACCACCAGCAAAAATTATAGAAGTTCCTTTCTTGGCCACACCATCAAGCAAACATGTTCATTGGACGAGAGAACACTAAGGGCGTTTTCGGAAAAAGAAAGAGCTGGAAAGTTGCAAGAGCATTCAGAGAACCATAAAAATAGAGCACTAGTGTTCGTACCGGTTAAAACTCTGGATCAGTTGCAAAAATGGGCCAGCGTATACGCGGATTGGTTTAGTCGTCGGCCCAGTAAGCAGAGATAGGATCGCCGGCTCAGAGTTAACAATGTTGTGAAGAACTGATTGAAATCTCGAACATTGTAGACTTCAACACATTTTGTATTCATACATTCAACTTTAGTATTAGCCAACAGCTGTCTTAGTTTATCGGCATTACATCCAGCCTCGTGTAATAGATCCAAGATTTTGACTATGTCCAAAGCCCGTAAGATATGAAATTTCCATTTCGGTTCAGTATTTGGCCATGCCGATTGGCAGGAACATTCGCTGTGCCATACCATATCTATAGAATGGCATGTTTGCTCAAAGACACTCTGGCAGGCTTTAGAGAAATGGTCACGCTGTTCACATCATATTAGACATGGTCTTCTGGATGCAATTGAGGAACATGCAATGGCACATGTTTGCGCGAGGTCCTTCCGACTTCATGAGCTTGGGCAGCGTGGGTAGGTTGACATTGGCTAGCAACGTCGATGAGGAGGTGCTGCCTGAATGCAGAATTCATAATGAGTGTTATTCGTTTGAAACTTCCTTCAGCTGCATGCTCAAACATTTTGTGATCTCATCAATCCTTCCATGTTCAGCCTCTATGAAGCGTCTTTCAGTGTTATGCACAGAAAATGATAGTGAATGCCTAAGCGCTCCCAACACTCCGACTGCCCTAAAGATTGTGTGACAATCGTCTTAGGTTGTGATGTAATCTGCTAAAGTGTCTGCTTGTAGGATGGCAAGTCCTTTCCGTCAGCCATTGATCTGGCGAAGTATATAGTGTTGCCAGCTTGGTGTAGTTTTGTGCGGCCTTTCGTTTGGCCACTTTCATAAACGAGGATCCCTAGTGATATCTGCTGTTTGGACAACAATAAAACTGGGTGTGGTGGGATGGGGGTCTATGCAATGTAGTGCTCGGATTTGGTGTTATTCTAGCAACTCCATGCCATATGTGGCTGATGTTTCAATGTATCTGAGTACTCTTGATAAAGACATGTTTGGATTAGTTTATCCATCAATCATATGACTAAGTGTTGTTGTACGAATTGTATGTCTTTACTAATTAATGAATACTTTGTTGAATGTTTGAAACTAATTTGACTGTCATAGTCAGCGCCAGCGCCAAGTCAAATTAGTTTCAAAATATTCAACAGCTTACTCGTATAGTTTTCTGAAAATTGGTAGTAATGGAGTTCATGGATCGATCGATCCCAACATAGGAGAAGTGTGAGTGGAGCTTAGATAGAGATTGGTGGGGTATGACTAAAACTGGATTCATCCATTGATGTCGACGGTTGCTAACTGCACCAATAGGGGTTTTCTTGTATACCGTTTGGGCGGTGGTAGTATCACTGACAAGATGATATCTAAGCCATAGTTGACTTCATCGCTTTAGTTTGCATGGCGTTCATACGTCAGGCACCACATTAATGTGGGTCACCACTGACTGGCTTATGGTGAGAGTTGACGTGTACATCACCATGCGGCAATGGAGATAATTCGATCGTGCGTAGCTTCTGTAGTACATCTAAGATGGCAAAGTATGCTATGATCCTCCGGGTCAACGCTGGAATTGGTTGGATCCGAGACCAAATCTAGCTCAAATAGCGTCTACCCAGATTTAGGAAAAACACGGCGGGAGGAAGCACGGGAGGAGCCATGCCTTCTGGAATCAAGATGATTCCAGAGGGCATCGATGTTGTTGGAGGTAAATCTGGACCATTAAGTAACTGGACAAATATTTTATCTGTACATATTTTTTTTGCGAAAACTATATGACAATACACTTTAGGAAAACTGTTAATAAAATAGATGGGTTAAAGCAAGTAATTGGGATGCCAATGCGGAAAAATTAAATCGGATGCTGCCATTCCACCAATATTCTCCCCCCCCCCCCTCACCCCGACCACTGAACATGGTCATCTATAAGAAGAGCCTATTTTCCATATTCAGTGAGTACGCCTTGGTTGGATCTGATTTCGGTTAATAAACAGATAGAGGTACGTACATCAAGCCGAGCATAGGGCCTACTATTGCTCACATGCCGCGTTATCGACGTGGGCGCGTAACATTGCGATATATCTCCTGTTTGAAAGGACGGGGACAGAGTCATCCACATGCACTGAATCTTGTCTGGTAGTGGTACTAACTAACTCGGTGCAGACTAGAATAATGAAAACTAAGGCAGCGTTTATTATTCAAGATGTGGGAAATAGCTTCGCGGAGGATCTGGTTTTCAAACATTTCACGGACAAGGGCTCGGGACCTTTCCTCTTTTAGGCATGGTTGAAGACACATGCTTTCTGAGCAACCCACAGCCGTCCCCACATTTAAGGCCTAATTACGCAGAAGCGCGGCAGCGGTACGCGGTGAACGTACAACGGAACAACCGCGCGGTAGATCAATTACACTCGGCACGAAAACCTCGCGTTATCTGTAGAATCGTAGGTATAAAAAGAAAGTGATCTTTATCATCTTTACAAATTCTTTCCATCAACACATACATCTTCATGGCGAGAAGTAGAAAATCAATAATCTTACTTCTGTATCTATTGGCAAGGAGACGACGACGTCGCCATCGTAAACCCCGTAGTATCTGTGTTCACGAAGTGCTGCAGAAAAGGTCAACATTGGGAGAATTCCACAAGCTAATTCAAGAACTTACTTTGCATGATGATCGCTTCTTTGCTTACTTCAGAATGACACAAGGGCAATTTGAGTCTGTATTGCAACTTTTAAAGAGGGACATAACCAAGAAAACTACAAACTTGAGGAAGCCAATAAGCGCTCGTGAAAGACTCGCAGTTTGCTTGAGGTTTGCATAATTATATATTGCGGTCGCCCAGCAATGGAAAAATGGTATTGTGATGGGGTCCGTCTGTCCGCCCGTCCGTCCGCCTGTCTGTCTGCGTGTGTGCGTGTGCGTGAATGTATGGGTCTGTAGAACCAAAATTACGTAACCGTCTGATGCCAATTTTAAGACAAGAAATGGTGTTGTTGTTTCATAGGATGTTCATGCATTAGTCCGATCCGGACGAAAACCCTGATCCAAATCGGATCAATTTTCGGATTTATTAATATCTCGGAAAGAACTTGTTCAATTTGGCTCAAATTTTAACACAATAAAGGAACCTTGGGTATAAGATGATTTCCAGACATTGGTCCCGACCCAGAATAAAAAACTGATTCACATAGGATCAATTACAATGTGTATACATGAACAATGAGGAATGGCCGAGGCTATGCAATATCTGATTGCTGTTGTTTTCTTAAATATGAACACATGCACGCGCATAATTATGTTCACACTCATAAAACACACGGACGCGCGCATTAAACTAAAACAGAGAGAATATCATAAGTATTATGAATGCAATTTATACTGGAAGTATCGGCACGGTATCGGCCCAGCATCGGCCCAGTATGCTGCGTTATCTGGGCAGATTTACTTGATCTTATGTCTACATATATGATAAGTCATGTCCAAGCTTTGGTGTATGGAATTTGCCGCAGATGATGCCATGCTGTTGTATGCCGTATCAGCGGGAGATGAACGTTGTATTGGTGTTGAACTGGTGTTGAAGAATGGATTCCAGATTCCACTTGAAGTTGAACACATTCTCACTGCTGCGATAGGTGGCTGCATACTTTTCATTTCCATCTGGTGCATTATTTGATGAACCTTGAATTTAGCAAGAGATTTCATCCTGGGTGGCAGCTTTTTACACATACGTGACATAGCGTTAAAGAATACATCGTCATCGTCATCCTCTTGTGGCTTGGATTCTGTTGAGAGTTGGTCTTGCTCCAAATAATGAAGGATTGCTTTGTCCACGTCATTGGCATCGCGCTCCTTCTTCCTTTTCCTGACGGGTTGTGCGGATTCTGACCTTTCTTATGTTTTATCCTTCTCAACGTTTCTAGTAGTACTGCGTACATCATCGCTATCGCTCGAATTGTCAGGACCGCCGACATGTTCACCCTCCTCTTCATTCGCCTCCTCCTCTACGGACTCTAACATACTGTCGGCAATGTTGCTCTGGATCCTTGAAAAAGTTGTATGGATTATATACTAAAAATGTGGCACGAAGAAGAGTGCATGCGTATGTGGATGCGCACGTGGATGCGTGCGTGCACATGATTACAATATGTGTCTTTTATTTGTAAGCATGGTTAGTGATTGGCCCCGTTAATCAGCCTGCCTGATTGCCTGTCTGCCTGCCTGCCTACCCGTCTGTAAGAACCCAGCTGACGACCTATATTTTCTAAAATACTTACGACCTGGTTTTAATATGAGGGAGTAGAAATTCCAATGTTTGAGTGTATTTGTATTTCTTCAAATTTTTAGTCGCGTGTCCACTCTTCATCTTGGCCTTGTTGGTTGATTTTTACAAAAGCATCTCGAATGTCATTCCATTTCTTGACAGCTTTTGTACCTGTAATATAAACACACGCGATGTTATATTGGTGGTCAGCAGGTGTATAGGCCTAGGGCGTGTTAAATGTTATTATCGACAAATAGCCCATCAGACATACCGACCACCATACTAATACTAGTTGAGATTTTGGGAAATTATAATCGACATGTTCTTCAAATGGGTATAATTGACTTCGTTTACCTCTTTTCAAGAGATTCTTACAAGAGCATAGGATTCAGCTTTCGGATTGGTGGGCCGACCGTATCGATAATCGCATCAGAAACATGCACAGCAATTTGGAAGAACCTGCAACCTATATATATGGCAGAACCCACCGAGGAAGATTGGATCACAATTGCTAATGGTTTCCAAGATAGATGGAACTTTCCCAATTGCATAGGAGCTATAGACGGTAAACACGTAGTGATGCAGGCACCACCAAAATCTGGGAGCTTGTATTACAATTATAAGGGGAGTTTTTCCATAGTACTGATGGCCCTTGTCGATTACAAATACTGCTTTGTTGCAATTGATGTAGGATCGTATGGACGAAATAGCGATGGGGGAATCTTTTCAGCATCAACACTAGAACGGGCTATGGAAAAAGGAACACTCAATGTACCAGACGACAAGCCATTGCCAAATTATCCAGAAATAGGGCCGATGCCACACGTTATCGTTGGTGATGAAGCTTTTCCATTGAATACATATTTACTTAGACCTTACCCAGGCAGAGATCTAGATGATACGAAGCGCATATTTAATTATAGGCTCTCACGTACCAGGCGCATTGGTGAGAATGCGTTTGGTATATTAGCGTCAAGATTACCAGCGCCGCATACAGCTTATTACCACGAATACAGACAATGTTATTAAGGCTACGTGTGTGCTTCATAATTTTCTGCAAATAACGTCACCAACGTCTGAACAGCATGAACTTAACAGAGAAGAAAGTGTCAATACTGATTTGCTAGAACAGTTACGTGTAGGTGGAAATCGTGGATCAAAAGAAGCAAGTCAAGTACGGGACAGCTACACAAATTATTTCATGTCAGAAGTGGGTGAGGTTAGATGGCAAAGGACTGCTTGTTTTGGAATTCAATATGACTGATTGCCATCAAAACAAGCACATCGGCTAGTACTCCACAGTTTACAAATGACGTGGCAACACACAGAAGGAATTCAAAAACTTCAGAATAGCACCCTGTGCTGTATAATTAATAATTATAATCCAGCTTCGTAAAGTGTTATTAACACATATTAAAAGGTAGCCGTCATGGAATGATGTTTGAACAAACAAGCATATCATAGAAGTTATATTCTCGTTCATTATTAACTGATTTTGGTCAAATCCCTGCTATTACATACACGAGTATTGTACCAGAGAGTCAGGTAGCCAGGCAAGATGACCGACCGACCGACTGACCAACCAGTTGACCGGACAAGCGAATGGCTCTCCGACTGGTGCCCGGGTGGAGGGGCGGGGGTGAGCACAGGCGAGCTGGCGGGCGAGCGGGAGGCATGACAGAGGGACGGGCGGTCTGGCCGGTGTGTGGACAGACAGACAGACAGATGGACGGACGGACGGACGGACGGACGGACGGACGGACGGACGGACGGACAGACAGACAGACAGACAGACAGACAGACAGACAGACAGACAGACAGACAGACAGACAGACAGACAGACAGACAGACAGACAGACAGACAGACAGACAGACAGACAGACAGACAGACAGACAGACAGACAGACAGACGTCTGTCTGTCTGTCTGTCTGTCTGTCTGTCTGTCTGTCTGTCTGTCTGTCTGTCTGTCTGTCTGTCTGTCTGTCTGTCTGTCTGTCTGTCTGTCTGTCTGTCTGTCTGTCTGTCTGTCTGTCTGTCTGTCTGTCTGTCTGTCTGTCTGTCTTTACATTGAAAAAAACGCATTGGCACAGGAATTTAATTACAAATTTCTTTACCTAAATTTGTCCTATCGAGACCAAGTTTAGATTTACTTAGAGTGGTCCCCCCTTGAGATTAGTTGGGGTAAAATGAACTTATCAGTAGGTCGCTTTAACAGGTAAAGGCTGGGATTGATCCTACATTATAGAGAAATCACACACACACGAATGCACGCCCGCACGCACGCACGCACGCACGCACGCACGCACCTGAACGAATGCACGAATGCATGCAATAATACATGCCCACAGTAATACATGCACGAATGCACGCAATAATGCATGCATGAACGCATGCACGAACGAACGCACGAATGCATGCACGCACACACCCACGCACTAATGTACTCACGAATTAATGCACCCACACCCACATACACACACGCACACATACACCCACGCAAGTATAGATGCACACACGTGCGGATGTACGAGCACACACCCACACACATACACACATACGAACAAACGCCCGGACGCACGAACGAACGAACGCACGAACGAACGAACGAACGAACGAACGCACGCACGCACGCACGCACGCACGCACGCACGTACGCACACACGTACGCACACACGTACGCACACATACTTTTGCAGACACAAAATTAAAAGATGTCCTACGGATATGATTTCATGTTGCCCCACCATTGATTTTGGTTGGGATTAGATTTATTTAAGAATAGGTAGGGAGGGATGAAACCTTGTCATTGTTATCAGGAACTATAAGGTTTAACTTTGATCTTACTAGCAAATCTTTCAGGTTTGGATTTCTATTGTAAGCTATTACTGGTCGTGCTTTGATCGGTTCCTTTAATTTAGATTGCAACTGTGAATATTCGTCTTTCATGGTTTTTGCTAATTCAACATTACGTCTATTGTATATGAGTTGAAATGGGATAATTTTGTTCTTTTGTGATATTCCCGAATCTACATTTATTCCAAATGGTGCTTTTGTTTGGAGTGTTCTAATCCAATGGCCTTCTCGGATTTTGCGAAACGAACTCGTTTCTTCCTCACTATCGAAGGTCGGAATCTGTTCTATTGGCATGATTTCAAAATGATGTTCAACTGAATGATCAGGAAGTTGGAAATGTTGAGCAATTGGCGTATCTGCTGAGGTGTTAATATCAGAAACGTGGCGTCTAGCACGCACTCTAAATGCATTTTTTGTTTCACCAACATACTGTTTCTGGCAAAGGGCACAATTGATCAAATAAACTACATTCTCAGAATCACAATGCATATTAGTTCGGATATGATATTCATTTTTAGTTTGAAAGCTCAGGAATGTTTGTTGGTTTACAATATAGTTGTTTACTTTGCATCTATTTTTGTCGCATTTAGAAACTGATCCATCGCACATGATTGGTTTATTGTGTTTAATTTGGACAGGCTCAAACTCGGGTCCGCTATGAGGTTTTAGATTTTCAAGCTCATTGATGGTGTCTGCTTTAATTTTTCGAAGAAAACGGGCTGAATAGCCTCGTGCTTTCAAAGCATCAAACAGAGTAGAGCATGCACTATTCAGATTTTGCCTGTTGCTAGAGTTTCGAAAAAATCTTATGATTTGCGATTTGATCAAACCTTTAAATGTGTGTGGAGGATGAAATGATTTTTTGTGAAGCAGCTGATGTGAGTCTGTTGGCTTAAAGAATACTTTATATTCTAATTTTCCAGAGGAATCAAATTGAGGACCCTTATAGATCGTGACATCTAAAAAGTCAACAGATGTTCCACTAATAGTAGCTTTTAGCTTGATATTTGAATCTTGGTTATTTAAAATGCGAAAAAATTCCCAAAAGTCTTCTTCTGAATGTTGCCAAACTATGAAGATGTCATCTAGATATCTGAGGTAAAGAAGAGGCTTTTTGGTTGATTTGTTCAGTGCCTCCTCTTCCCACTCCGCAACATAAATCGTGGCAAAATTTGGGCTGAATCGTTTACCCATTGCGCAGCCACAGATTTGAAGGTAATTTTCACCATTAAATTGGAAATCGTTTCCTTTAAGACTTAGCTCTAATAATTTTAGAATTTCCGTGTCTGGTCGATCTGGATCAGGAAATTTGACAAAAGAATTCTTAATAGCATTGACTCCAGCATCAATATCTATATTGGTATACATAGCATCTATGTCTAATGTGACTAAATATGCATCTTTCGGAACTGACAATTTGGATAGCTTTGAAAGAAAGTGTTCTGTGTTCTTGAGAAAGCTCTTGTGTCTATTAGCAATGGGCTTTAAATAGTAATCAATATATTCTGAAATGCGATAAGACTCACTGCTACAGTCCGAAATGATGGGTCGTCCAGGCGGTGTCAATGGATCTAACCAGGTGCTGATAGGTTTATGGATTTTAGGCAAGATATAAAATGTCCGATTTTGTGGATTATTCTCACCTAGCAGATACTTTAGCTGTTTCTTATCGATGTACTTATCTGTATGCAATGAATTAAGTATTTCAATGAAATTTTGTCGGTTTTGAGGCCAAATTAAATTATCAAGTTTTCTGTAATGCCTGGTGTTAGTTAACTGCCTTTCGGCCTCGCGGATGTAGTTTTCTCTAGACATAATCACAGTTGCTGAACCTTTATCGGCTGGTTTTATAATAATATTTTGATTTCTACGTAATTTGTTGATAGCCTGTCGTTCGAGAAATGAAAGGTTTTGCTTATTGTTTGTAATTGGCAATGATCTGGCTATACCAGCAACCGTTTTTATGGTTGCTCTAACATTGTCATCAACTAGCCTATCTGGAGGGTCCCAACCGGATTTTCCAGTGAATGGTTTTGACTCTCCATTTAAATTTCGAAAATGATGGGCTATTTTTACTGAATGACCAAAATTAGCTACTTCAATAAGACCTGTGTCTAAAAGCAAATCTAATCCTGTTTTTGGTTTTGGAGTTGGTATAAAAGTAAGACCACGATCGAGAATTGATTTTTCAGATGGTGAGAGATCATAGTCAGCTGCTAAATTGACAAGGTTTGTTCCTAATCCTATGTTAGGGGAGCTATTGCCTTGACCCACATTTAGTTTAAACTAAGTACCGTCAACCAATGGTTATAAATACAATTAGCTGTTTCTTTCGTCCAATGGATTCTATCCTTCTCAACATGAAAATTCGCATCAGAAATTTTGGGGATGACCTTATCAACGTGGCAGTTGGACCTTGCTGATTCGTTGATACGCTTGAGACAGTACCTTTGCCTGTCTGACAAGCTATCAGAGAAGTTAATCTCAGCAAAGTGCAACTCCGCATTAGGGAAGGTGTTTTTAAATTCACGTGCCATGAACCGTAAATGGCTTGAGGCTTTGGTTGGATGCTCATTTTTGGAGTTGATGCCAATATTCAAGATGATCTTCTCCGGGCTAGGGCCATCCTGGTGTCGCATAGCCATTGTTCTGAAATGTGATAATGCGGCACCAGGATAGCACTCAACCTGGATGTCAGGATGGACATCTAAATCAATTCGGGCTAGATTAGAGGACCCTATCATCAGAATCTTTTTGGTGATTCTGGGGATCCTCCACAGGCCCTTGCTATGCGATTGATGACGGTACTTAGCAAACTTCCTGTCAGACAGGTTACTATTATTCTCCATAGGAGGGAGAGGAGGTGGAGACAGAAGAAGAGGAGCAGAAGAAGGTGCGTGAGGAGAAGAGAGATGAAGCGTAGGAGGAAGAGGATGAGGAGGGATGGAGAGAGGAGATGCAAGAGGAGAAGATTGAGTATGAGGAGCAAGAGGCGGGATTGAGAGAGGAGATGCATAAAGAGAAGAAGTTTGAGGAGGAAGAGGAGGAGGCGGGATTGAGAGAGGAGATGCATGAAGAGAAGAAGTTTGAGGAGGAAGAGGAGGAGGCGGGATTGAGAGAGGAGAAGGAGGAAGAGGAGAAGATCGAGTCAGAAGGTGGCGAGGAGAAGATAGTGGAAGAGATGAGGAAGAGTTGCTAGGTGGTAGATTGGGGGAACAGTGAGTAACAACCCGACAACGGCGCACAGGAGGAGAATTTGTCTTTGGGAGAGCCGGCCATGACTCTGTTACATCATCAACACCAGGTGCTGGTGTTGGTGATGTATACAGATTCGTCCGCTTGGAAGTTGTAGGCGAGGGTGTGAAGGTGGTTGGTGACCGTTGTCGTTTGTTAGTCATTGTTGAATGATAACCTGAACCTGTACTCGGTGTGGCCGCCGGTGTTGGTAGAGACATCTCTCTATTTTGCTTATCACTAGCTATTTCTGCCAAAAATTTCCAAAAATTTGTGATTGTCATTGTGGCCAATTTATTTCCAAAATTTTGCCTACCCCATTTCAATGCTATGCCTTTGGCTCTGTCTAGATCAAGAATTACATTAGATTCGGCCACTTTTACCTCTGCCTTTAATTTGTCCAATTTGCTTCGATAATGTTTGATTAAATTTTCTAAGCAGCTATGAGCCCAAATTTGGTTTATCATGCTGGTCGATTTCAAAAATTCGTCATCTCGTAAGGCAGGGCAGAAAAACGAGTTCATCTCCTCCATTTTCATGCTGAGAGATTTCGGGAGAGAGTCTGATGCCAAATGCTCTCGTAAAAGACCATAGTGATGCAAGCATTGCAACACATGGAAGTACATCTTAACCAGTCTCTGAAAGGCCTGAACAGACTGGTTAGGAGCACTTTTGGTTGAAGAAAAGTTGGACGCTGGGTTGCCAGATTTGCGTCCTTTACCTACTGGGCCGTTGAAATTCTTGGCCATTTTAGAACGTAATCAAATTTCTACAGATTTATGTCAAATTTAGTCAGAAAAGTTCAAAAAAGTTAAATTCCAAATATTAACTAGAGCGATATGTGTTGAAACAATTTAGAGACTGAAAAATAAGAACAATTAATACAAGATTATTATATATATATAAAATTAAAGCTTACACTGTCAGTTGCTGGAGCGCTTTCGACGTAATGGTCTTCGTCATGCAGCGAAAAAACTGGTCTAATGGCAACTGATAATTCTTACATATTTATAGGAGAATTACTGCAATGGTGACTACTGATTAACTATTAATTCAGTCTCTCCACAAAAGATCAAACTAAACCCGAAGACCTGCTTTAGATCAATGTGCGCCTTGTGCGCTACTGAAGTTAAACAGCTAATACAAAAGGCGTGATTGCTTAATTATATTGAGCTTATCTAACTGTAGCATGGGTTGGTACGCCGGTTCGTTTCAGGCGATTAAGGTGTGAAAATAACAATGAGGGCTATTTGGTCAGTCATTAGATCAAATGCTGCCGAGATATGTTTAATCATGGCGGCTGAGAATAATTTACTTGTTGTTTGAGTACTGCAAGGGACAGGTTTCCTGAATACAGATTATTTAAAACAAATTCTGACAAGTTATACAGTTTTTTTATCTTGGCGAATCGGTTCACTCAGTCATTACAAAGCGTTGATTACTTCTTTGTAATAAGTTGGCGTTGCCGTGTGTTCGAAAATAGTAACAAATTCTGACTGTTAGGAGTTATACAGTTTTTTGATCTGGGCAAATCGGTTCACTCAGTTATTACAAAGCATTGATTACTTCTTTGTAATAAGTTGGCGTTGCCATGTGTTCGAAAATAGGATTAAACAAATAGTTTTGAGCAGGTCTTTCTGACATAGGATGATCCATTGTGGATTGACTGAATGTTGTTGGTCTAGTGAGATTCCTTCAAAAGAGAGGTGGTTGTAAGTCACAGGTTGTTTGAGCTTTGCACGCTTATATGTCCAACAACCCATGCACTCATTCACCCGCCCAGACACCAGCATATCATTCCATCAATCAGTCCATCCCGCCATCCACCTAAACAAATACTTGATTAAGGGGAGAACAGATTTGTAAACTGATAGACAGATACCCGGTGGATGACTAGACGACTGAACAAATGAATAGGAAAATGGGTGAAAGCTACAATTTGATTTCCGAATTTGGTTTAATTTATTCACTTAGTCATTGCAAAGTGCTAATTGCTTCTTTGCAATGAGTTGGCTGTTGAAAAAATAAGAATAAAATATGACAGGTGGTTGCGGAAGAGAGGTGGTTTGTACCTTTACAAACATATATGTCCAAACAATCCATGCGCCCACCCGGACACCAACCCAGTAATCCATCCATCAGTCCATCCACACAGACAATCAATTGGTGTCTGAGAGGCACAGACCAGTAAACCAATAGAGAGGCCAAGGACAGGTGACAGGATGAGTGAACAGATAGGTGGACGAATGAATGAATGAATGAATATAAGCACATATGAATGCGCGGACGCCCGCACGCCCGCCCGCACGCACGAACGAACGAACGAACGAACGAACGAACGAACGAACGAACGTACACGCGAACGCATGCATGCACGATTGCAGGTATGGACGACCGTGCAAACGAAATATCAGCTACCAGCAGACCAATTCCGACAGTGTATTTATAAATATTAACAGTTTAAAATTGTTTGATTTGGGACAAATATGGAGGCCTGGCACAAGCAAGTCCGTCTTTACATTGAAAAAAACGCATTGGCACAGGAATTTAATTACAAATTTCTTTACCTAAATTTGTCCTATCGAGACCAAGTTTAGATTTACTTAGAGTGGTCCCCCCTTGAGATTAGTTGGGGTAAAATGAACTTATCAGTAGGTCGCTTTAACAGGTAAAGGCTGGGATTGATCCTACATTATAGAGAAATCACACACACACGAATGCACGCCCGCACGCACGCACGCACGCACGCACGCACCTGAACGAATGCACGAATGCATGCAATAATACATGCCCACAGTAATACATGCACGAATGCACGCAATAATGCATGCATGAACGCATGCACGAACGAACGCACGAATGCATGCACGTACACACCCACGCACTAATGTACTCACGAATTAATGCACCCACACCCACATACACACACGCACACATACACCCACGCAAGTATAGATGCACACACGTGCGGATGTACGAGCACACACCCACACACATACACACATACGAACAAACGCCCGGACGCACGAACGAACGAACGCACGAACGAACGAACGAACGAACGCACGCACGCACGCACGCACGCACGCACGCACGTACGCACACACGTACGCACACACGTACGCACACATACTTTTGCAGACACAAAATTAAAAGATGTCCTACGGATATGATTTCATGTTGCCCCACCATTGATTTTGGTTGGGATTAGATTTATTTAAGAATAGGTAGGGAGGGATGAAACCTTGTCATTGTTATCAGGAACTATAAGGTTTAACTTTGATCTTACTAGCAAATCTTTCAGGTTTGGATTTCTATTGTAAGCTATTACTGGTCGTGCTTTGATCGGTTCCTTTAATTTAGATTGCAACTGTGAATATTCGTCTTTCATGGTTTTTGCTAATTCAACATTACGTCTATTGTATATGAGTTGAAATGGGATAATTTTGTTCTTTTGTGATATTCCCGAATCTACATTTATTCCAAATGGTGCTTTTGTTTGGAGTGTTCTAATCCAATGGCCTTCTCGGATTTTGCGAAACGAACTCGTTTCTTCCTCACTATCGAAGGTCGGAATCTGTTCTATTGGCATGATTTCAAAATGATGTTCAACTGAATGATCAGGAAGTTGGAAATGTTGAGCAATTGGCGTATCTGCTGAGGTGTTAATATCAGAAACGTGGCGTCTAGCACGCACTCTAAATGCATTTTTTGTTTCACCAACATACTGTTTCTGGCAAAGGGCACAATTGATCAAATAAACTACATTCTCAGAATCACAATGCATATTAGTTCGGATATGATATTCATTTTTAGTTTGAAAGCTCAGGAATGTTTGTTGGTTTACAATATAGTTGTTTACTTTGCATCTATTTTTGTCGCATTTAGAAACTGATCCATCGCACATGATTGGTTTATTGTGTTTAATTTGGACAGGCTCAAACTCGGGTCCGCTATGAGGTTTTAGATTTTCAAGCTCATTGATGGTGTCTGCTTTAATTTTTCGAAGAAAACGGGCTGAATAGCCTCGTGCTTTCAAAGCATCAAACAGAGTAGAGCATGCACTATTCAGATTTTGCCTGTTGCTAGAGTTTCGAAAAAATCTTATGATTTGCGATTTGATCAAACCTTTAAATGTGTGTGGAGGATGAAATGATTTTTTGTGAAGCAGCTGATGTGAGTCTGTTGGCTTAAAGAATACTTTATATTCTAATTTTCCAGAGGAATCAAATTGAGGACCCTTATAGATCGTGACATCTAAAAAGTCAACAGATGTTCCACTAATAGTAGCTTTTAGCTTGATATTTGAATCTTGGTTATTTAAAATGCGAAAAAATTCCCAAAAGTCTTCTTCTGAATGTTGCCAAACTATGAAGATGTCATCTAGATATCTGAGGTAAAGAAGAGGCTTTTTGGTTGATTTGTTCAGTGCCTCCTCTTCCCACTCCGCAACATAAATCGTGGCAAAATTTGGGCTGAATCGTTTACCCATTGCGCAGCCACAGATTTGAAGGTAATTTTCACCATTAAATTGGAAATCGTTTCCTTTAAGACTTAGCTCTAATAATTTTAGAATTTCCGTGTCTGGTCGATCTGGATCAGGAAATTTGACAAAAGAATTCTTAATAGCATTGACTCCAGCATCAATATCTATATTGGTATACATAGCATCTATGTCTAATGTGACTAAATATGCATCTTTCGGAACTGACAATTTGGATAGCTTTGAAAGAAAGTGTTCTGTGTTCTTGAGAAAGCTCTTGTGTCTATTAGCAATGGGCTTTAAATAGTAATCAATATATTCTGAAATGCGATAAGACTCACTGCTACAGTCCGAAATGATGGGTCGTCCAGGCGGTGTCAATGGATCTAACCAGGTGCTGATAGGTTTATGGATTTTAGGCAAGATATAAAATGTCCGATTTTGTGGATTATTCTCACCTAGCAGATACTTTAGCTGTTTCTTATCGATGTACTTATCTGTATGCAATGAATTAAGTATTTCAATGAAATTTTGTCGGTTTTGAGGCCAAATTAAATTATCAAGTTTTCTGTAATGCCTGGTGTTAGTTAACTGCCTTTCGGCCTCGCGGATGTAGTTTTCTCTAGACATAATCACAGTTGCTGAACCTTTATCGGCTGGTTTTATAATAATATTTTGATTTCTACGTAATTTGTTGATAGCCTGTCGTTCGAGAAATGAAAGGTTTTGCTTATTGTTTGTAATTGGCAATGATCTGGCTATACCAGCAACCGTTTTTATGGTTGCTCTAACATTGTCATCAACTAGCCTATCTGGAGGGTCCCAACCGGATTTTCCAGTGAATGGTTTTGACTCTCCATTTAAATTTCGAAAATGATGGGCTATTTTTACTGAATGACCAAAATTAGCTACTTCAATAAGACCTGTGTCTAAAAGCAAATCTAATCCTGTTTTTGGTTTTGGAGTTGGTATAAAAGTAAGACCACGATCGAGAATTGATTTTTCAGATGGTGAGAGATCATAGTCAGCTGCTAAATTGACAAGGTTTGTTCCTAATCCTATGTTAGGGGAGCTATTGCCTTGACCCACATTTAGTTTAAACTAAGTACCGTCAACCAATGGTTATAAATACAATTAGCTGTTTCTTTCGTCCAATGGATTCTATCCTTCTCAACATGAAAATTCGCATCAGAAATTTTGGGGATGACCTTATCAACGTGGCAGTTGGACCTTGCTGATTCGTTGATACGCTTGAGACAGTACCTTTGCCTGTCTGACAAGCTATCAGAGAAGTTAATCTCAGCAAAGTGCAACTCCGCATTAGGGAAGGTGTTTTTAAATTCACGTGCCATGAACCGTAAATGGCTTGAGGCTTTGGTTGGATGCTCATTTTTGGAGTTGATGCCAATATTCAAGATGATCTTCTCCGGGCTAGGGCCATCCTGGTGTCGCATAGCCATTGTTCTGAAATGTGATAATGCGGCACCAGGATAGCACTCAACCTGGATGTCAGGATGGACATCTAAATCAATTCGGGCTAGATTAGAGGACCCTATCATCAGAATCTTTTTGGTGATTCTGGGGATCCTCCACAGGCCCTTGCTATGCGATTGATGACGGTACTTAGCAAACTTCCTGTCAGACAGGTTACTATTATTCTCCATAGGAGGGAGAGGAGGTGGAGACAGAAGAAGAGGAGCAGAAGAAGGTGCGTGAGGAGAAGAGAGATGAAGCGTAGGAGGAAGAGGATGAGGAGGGATGGAGAGAGGAGATGCAAGAGGAGAAGATTGAGTATGAGGAGCAAGAGGCGGGATTGAGAGAGGAGATGCATAAAGAGAAGAAGTTTGAGGAGGAAGAGGAGGAGGCGGGATTGAGAGAGGAGATGCATGAAGAGAAGAAGTTTGAGGAGGAAGAGGAGGAGGCGGGATTGAGAGAGGAGAAGGAGGAAGAGGAGAAGATCGAGTCAGAAGGTGGCGAGGAGAAGATAGTGGAAGAGATGAGGAAGAGTTGCTAGGTGGTAGATTGGGGGAACAGTGAGTAACAACCCGACAACGGCGCACAGGAGGAGAATTTGTCTTTGGGAGAGCCGGCCATGACTCTGTTACATCATCAACACCAGGTGCTGGTGTTGGTGATGTATACAGATTCGTCCGCTTGGAAGTTGTAGGCGAGGGTGTGAAGGTGGTTGGTGACCGTTGTCGTTTGTTAGTCATTGTTGAATGATAACCTGAACCTGTACTCGGTGTGGCCGCCGGTGTTGGTAGAGACATCTCTCTATTTTGCTTATCACTAGCTATTTCTGCCAAAAATTTCCAAAAATTTGTGATTGTCATTGTGGCCAATTTATTTCCAAAATTTTGCCTACCCCATTTCAATGCTATGCCTTTGGCTCTGTCTAGATCAAGAATTACATTAGATTCGGCCACTTTTACCTCTGCCTTTAATTTGTCCAATTTGCTTCGATAATGTTTGATTAAATTTTCTAAGCAGCTATGAGCCCAAATTTGGTTTATCATGCTGGTCGATTTCAAAAATTCGTCATCTCGTAAGGCAGGGCAGAAAAACGAGTTCATCTCCTCCATTTTCATGCTGAGAGATTTCGGGAGAGAGTCTGATGCCAAATGCTCTCGTAAAAGACCATAGTGATGCAAGCATTGCAACACATGGAAGTACATCTTAACCAGTCTCTGAAAGGCCTGAACAGACTGGTTAGGAGCACTTTTGGTTGAAGAAAAGTTGGACGCTGGGTTGCCAGATTTGCGTCCTTTACCTACTGGGCCGTTGAAATTCTTGGCCATTTTAGAACGTAATCAAATTTCTACAGATTTATGTCAAATTTAGTCAGAAAAGTTCAAAAAAGTTAAATTCCAAATATTAACTAGAGCGATATGTGTTGAAACAATTTAGAGACTGAAAAATAAGAACAATTAATACAAGATTATTATATATATATAAAATTAAAGCTTACACTGTCAGTTGCTGGAGCGCTTTCGACGTAATGGTCTTCGTCATGCAGCGAAAAAACTGGTCTAATGGCAACTGATAATTCTTACATATTTATAGGAGAATTACTGCAATGGTGACTACTGATTAACTATTAATTCAGTCTCTCCACAAAAGATCAAACTAAACCCGAAGACCTGCTTTAGATCAATGTGCGCCTTGTGCGCTACTGAAGTTAAACAGCTAATACAAAAGGCGTGATTGCTTAATTATATTGAGCTTATCTAACTGTAGCATGGGTTGGTACGCCGGTTCGTTTCAGGCGATTAAGGTCACGTCATTGGCATCGCGCTCCTTCTTCCTTTTCCTGACGGGTTGTGCGGATTCTGACCTTTCTTATGTTTTATCCTTCTCAACGTTTCTAGTAGTACTGCGTACATCATCGCTATCGCTCGAATTGTCAGGACCGCCGACATGTTCACCCTCCTCTTCATTCGCCTCCTCCTCTACGGACTCTAACATACTGTCGGCAATGTTGCTCTGGATCCTTGAAAAAGTTGTATGGATTATATACTAAAAATGTGGCACGAAGAAGAGTGCATGCGTATGTGGATGCGCACGTGGATGCGTGCGTGCACATGATTACAATATGTGTCTTTTATTTGTAAGCATGGTTAGTGATTGGCCCCGTTAATCAGCCTGCCTGATTGCCTGTCTGCCTGCCTGCCTACCCGTCTGTAAGAACCCAGCTGACGACCTATATTTTCTAAAATACTTACGACCTGGTTTTAATATGAGGGAGTAGAAATTCCAATGTTTGAGTGTATTTGTATTTCTTCAAATTTTTAGTCGCGTGTCCACTCTTCATCTTGGCCTTGTTGGTTGATTTTTACAAAAGCATCTCGAATGTCATTCCATTTCTTGACAGCTTTTGTACCTGTAATATAAACACACGCGATGTTATATTGGTGGTCAGCAGGTGTATAGGCCTAGGGCGTGTTAAATGTTATTATCGACAAATAGCCCATCAGACATACCGACCACCATACTAATACTAGTTGAGATTTTGGGAAATTATAATCGACATGTTCTTCAAATGGGTATAATTGACTTCGTTTACCTCTTTTCAAGAGATTCTTACAAGAGCATAGGATTCAGCTTTCGGATTGGTGGGCCGACCGTATCGATAATCGCATCAGAAACATGCACAGCAATTTGGAAGAACCTGCAACCTATATATATGGCAGAACCCACCGAGGAAGATTGGATCACAATTGCTAATGGTTTCCAAGATAGATGGAACTTTCCCAATTGCATAGGAGCTATAGACGGTAAACACGTAGTGATGCAGGCACCACCAAAATCTGGGAGCTTGTATTACAATTATAAGGGGAGTTTTTCCATAGTACTGATGGCCCTTGTCGATTACAAATACTGCTTTGTTGCAATTGATGTAGGATCGTATGGACGAAATAGCGATGGGGGAATCTTTTCAGCATCAACACTAGAACGGGCTATGGAAAAAGGAACACTCAATGTACCAGACGACAAGCCATTGCCAAATTATCCAGAAATAGGGCCGATGCCACACGTTATCGTTGGTGATGAAGCTTTTCCATTGAATACATATTTACTTAGACCTTACCCAGGCAGAGATCTAGATGATACGAAGCGCATATTTAATTATAGGCTCTCACGTACCAGGCGCATTGGTGAGAATGCGTTTGGTATATTAGCGTCAAGATTACCAGCGCCGCATACAGCTTATTACCACGAATACAGACAATGTTATTAAGGCTACGTGTGTGCTTCATAATTTTCTGCAAATAACGTCACCAACGTCTGAACAGCATGAACTTAACAGAGAAGAAAGTGTCAATACTGATTTGCTAGAACAGTTACGTGTAGGTGGAAATCGTGGATCAAAAGAAGCAAGTCAAGTACGGGACAGCTACACAAATTATTTCATGTCAGAAGTGGGTGAGGTTAGATGGCAAAGGACTGCTTGTTTTGGAATTCAATATGACTGATTGCCATCAAAACAAGCACATCGGCTAGTACTCCACAGTTTACAAATGACGTGGCAACACACAGAAGGAATTCAAAAACTTCAGAATAGCACCCTGTGCTGTATAATTAATAATTATAATCCAGCTTCGTAAAGTGTTATTAACACATATTAAAAGGTAGCCGTCATGGAATGATGTTTGAACAAACAAGCATATCATAGAAGTTATATTCTCGTTCATTATTAACTGATTTTGGTCAAATCCCTGCTATTACATACACGAGTATTGTACCAGAGAGTCAGGTAGCCAGGCAAGATGACCGACCGACCGACTGACCAACCAGTTGACCGGACAAGCGAATGGCTCTCCGACTGGTGCCCGGGTGGAGGGGCGGGGGTGAGCACAGGCGAGCTGGCGGGCGAGCGGGAGGCATGACAGAGGGACGGGCGGTCTGGCCGGTGTGTGGACAGACAGACAGACAGATGGACGGACGGACGGACGGACGGACGGACGGACGGACGGACGGACAGAC
Organism: Chaetoderma sp. LZ-2023a; assembly: GCA_034401795.1. Classification (NCBI taxonomy): domain Eukaryota; kingdom Metazoa; phylum Mollusca; class Caudofoveata; order Chaetodermatida; family Chaetodermatidae; genus Chaetoderma; species Chaetoderma sp. LZ-2023a. Next base: position 92,331,378 of record CM067369.1, read on the forward strand.
AGACAGACAGACAGACAGACAGACAGACAGACAGACAGACAGACAGACAGACAGACAGACAGACAGACAGACAGACAGACAGACAGACAGACGTCTGTCTGTCTGTCTGTCTGTCTGTCTGTCTGTCTGTCTGTCTGTCTGTCTGTCTGTCTGTCTGTCTGTCTGTCTGTCTGTCTGTCTGTCTGTCTGTCTGTCTGTCTGTCTGTCTGTCTGTCTGTCTGTCTGTCTGTCTGTCTGTCTGTCTGTCTGTCTGTCTGTCTGTCTGTCTGTCTGTCTGTCTGTCTGTCTGTCTGTCTGTCTGTCTGTCTGTCTGTCTGTCTGTCTGTCTGTCTGTCTGTCTGTCTGTCTGTCTGTCTGTCTGTCTGTCTGTCTGTCTGTCTGTCTGTCTGTCTGTCTGTCTGTCTGTCTGTCTGTCTGTCTGTCTGTCTGTCTGTCTGTCTGTCTGTCTGTCTGTCTGTCTGTCTGTCTGTCTGTCTGTCTGTCTGTCTGTCTGTCTGTCTGTCTGTCTGTCTGTCTGTCTGTCTGTCTGTCTGTCTGTCTGTCTGTCTGTCTGTCTGTCTGTCTGTCTGTCTGTCTGTCTGTCTGTCTGTCTGTCTGTCTGTCTGTCTGTCTGTCTGTCTGTCTGTCTGTCTGTCTGTCTGTCTGTCTGTCTGTCTGTCTGTCTGTCTGTCTGTCTGTATGTCTGTCTGTCTGTCTGTCTGTCTGTCTGTCTGTCTGTCTGTCTGTCTGTCTGTCTGTCTGTCTGTCTGTCTGTCTGTATGTCTGTCTGTCTGTCTGTCTGTCTGTCTGTCTGTCTCAGCAGATCTTCGTAACCAGCCGATTTCATCCTTAGATACCGGGTATAGAATCTACCAATTTCATTTCATTCATTAATGCGTGGTATTCCCCAAATTCACGTCTACGTTCTAATATAGTACGAACATAACACGATCTTCTCCGTAAGTTCCTACGTCTTCGAACAAGAAGACGTTTAGCTGCTGTTAATAATGCAACTGCATGCGGCTCAGCCATTGTGAAAGTGGCAAAGCTTTACATTTACATTGCGCTATCATCACACCACGATACGATGGACTATATAGTCCAGTCAATCTACGCTTAAATAAGGTTAACCTAGAACAAATTGCAACAGAAGCTTTTTTGGTTTTATTTGATACTACTGGTCTTCAAGTACCACAAAATAAAAAATTCTTAAAAATCCCACACCGGGAAAGGTCCTAATTAATGTGATTAAAAATGGCTGCCACATTTTTGTTTCAAGCTAAGGATTACATTTCCTATTAATTTTAGACGCATATAATGTATTTCTAAAAAGTAAGAAATGGTAGAATGTGATGCTAAGTGATTGAATCTACTAGTAAAAGTGTTGTGCTGTCTCATTGCTAGTGTATTTACGTCACCAGCCCTTAATGGTGACGTCACATGTAGACAGGAGGCATTGAAGTATTTATACATTACGCTAGAAGCATCCATTTGTAGGAAGTCTATGGCTAAATTGTAGCTAACGGCGGAATTTATGCGCAGAATGTCTCATATGTGCTCTTTATTGTCAGCAGGTCCTTTATAACGAGCAGAGGGACATTTAACACTTTCTGACTATTATTTTCCGTGAATGTACGTTCCGGGCGGAACTTTTTATAAACTTGTTTTCCGTATTCATTTCTGTTTTCTCCACACATTTTGTAAAGTTTTCACTTCGTCAAGCTTTTCTTTGTCAAGCTTTGGCTTTATCAAGTCATTCTTCATCAAATCGGCTGAAACAAACAGTGTTTGTTTACTTTATGCACACAGAACCGCTATAGAGCGCTTTCAAGGACCTGGTGTCCAGAGCGCATGTATATATGAAAACCCTACACATACATTAATTCACAACATTTTACCCATTACCATATATGAATTACTGTTGAAATATGTATGTCATTGTGTCCCATGATAATTAATCATTAATTACATTGTTTTACTTCACCATTTCAACGTCATGGACGAAACAGCAAATGTAGCATGCTGTGCAATTTGTGGGGAGAGTCTTGACAATGGCAAACCCACATTTGTGATATCATCAAAAGGTATTGCTGGAATAAATGAAGCCAGTTTGACCCGTGAGATTGCACCTATGGCTATTGTAAAAGGGCAAAGATTACATGTTTCCTGTAGGAGAGATCACATTGATAGAACTAAGATCGAAGCAGCCAGAAAAAGAAAATTAGAAAGCAACCGGCGAAATACCCCATCACCCATTCTCCGCTCACAGGTACCTGAATTCCGATTCAAGGACCACTGCTTTCTATGTGGGACGGGAGTTGAGACAAATAGTAGGTGTGCTGAGAATGATGATGTTTTCAAGGTACGCACATGGGATTGCCAGAAATCAATTATTGCTGCATCTGATGAAAGGCCTGAAGACGATAGTTGGACAGAAGAGGTTGGAGGACGGGTCATATATGCTAGGGATCTTCTTGCGGTGGAAGCTGTATACCACCAAGTGTGCAGCGTTAATTTTAGAACTGGCAAACAGATTCCCATGCGATATAGAAGAACCCCAGTAGATGAACCCAAAATTCCACGTTTGGGCAGACCAGTAGATACATCGAGGGAGGACGCTTTCCTGAAGGTAGTCAATTATCTGAGGGAAATCGATGATGAACAGACAACTGTAGTTGACCTGGTTAACAAAATGTCAGAATTCTGCACTGAACCTTACAGTGTAAAATGTATGCGACAAAAGCTTGAGAATCATGTAGGGGAAAGCATAGTAATAACTAATATTAACGGTCGTCCAGATGTTGTAACCTTTCGAACAACTGCTGCAAAGATATTGCAGACATTTCATAATGCACCAAAGGTGGACGACGAGGAGATAAGAAAGCATCAGATCATTAGAACGGCAGCTGCGCTCTTAAAAAATGACATCAAATGTGTGCAGACATCAAAAGATGTCTACCCAGGGGCAACTGATATCAGATCCTTGGAACATAATTTGGCATATCTGCCAACGACACTTCGCGTCCTCCTAGAAAACCTTTTAAGTGGGGAGTCAAAGGATGTGAAAGTTGCTTCTATTGGTCAGTGCATGATTCAGATGACCAGACCGAGGGTTGTCATTGCACCAATACCATTAGGACTTGGAGTACAAATGCATCACCAGTTTGGGTCAAGGTTTTTGATTGAATGCTTGGCAAGTCATGGCTTTTGTGTCTCATATTCAGAGGTGGTCAATTTCTCAAAAAGTGCAGCGTGCTTTCCAGGGACTGATCTCCCAATGTCTGGACATTTTGGACAATATATTGCAGATAATGTTGACCACAACTTGCGTACGTTGGATGGACATGGTACCTTCCATGGCATGGGCATGGTCGTAGCCGTTACCCCTGAGTTAGCACAGCAATATGTCATTCCACGGCTAGAGTTAGCCAGTAATAATTTCCATAATGCAAAAATTGCTATTCACTACTACAAAGCAGTAAAGGGCAATAGGGTACCTTTGGTTTATGATAAACTACTTGTTGTTAGTGTGGCTGACTTTTGGAAACACCTGGATGTAATGTGGAAAGTGTCCTGGCCGTTGCGTCCTAATCGCCCCGGTTGGTCTGGAACCATGCAAGCCATTTGCAAAGGAGTTCATCCGGGAAAAGCATCAATCCACTTTCTCCAAATTCTGGATATGGATCCAACTGACATGAGTTGTATTTATTCAACCTTGCACTTCATTGCTTCGGAAAACCAACGTCATGGTTCAACACCCATTGTCACCTTCGATCAGCCACTTTGGTGGAAGGCCAAGACAATCATGGCTCATGAAGGCGAGAGAAGTGATTTAGTGCAAATAATCTTGATTCTATGTGGCTTCCACACAACAATGAGCTACCTTGGTTGCATTGGTCACCTCATGCAGTCATCGGGGTTAACAGACGTACTGGAGTTGGTGTATGCTGAAAATGCTGTAACGCACATGTTGACTGGGAAAGCGTATGCCAGAGCTGTACGTGGACATTTCCTGGTTGATGCAACACTTAATGCAATGGTTCTGTCAACGGCGTATGCCATTCCTATCTTAGAGGTGAGTGAAGGAAATCTAGATAATGCAGTAGTGACGTGTGATGATATTGAAGCAGCTCTACGCCATTTTGATGTTGTTATCAAATATGACTCTAGACTTGAATCAGTGATATCCGATGATGTGTTTAAGCGGATAAATGAGAAGTTAGAATCAGAGAAGTCAATGATTGTAATTAGTCTAACAGGACGTTTATGGGCGCAGTACATGCATATGGTAGACCTGCTAAAGATTTTTCTCAGAGCTCAGAGGACGGGTGACTTTAAGTTGTACTTGAAGTCATTGTCAGATATGCTGCCCTTCTTTGCTGCTGCCGGGCATTGCCATTACACAAAATCGGTATATTTGCATCTGCAGGACATGGTAAAACTAGAGAGTACAAGGCCAGACATTTATCAGAAGTTCATGACCGGACTATTTGTAGTGCGAAGATCTGATAGGTACTGGGCTGGTCTTGCTAATGACTTTGTCATAGAACAGTCATTGATGCGGACCATCAAGACCACTGGGGGCCTCACTCGTGGGCGGGGGATGGATGAATTACAAAGGACACGTTGGCTTTTAGCACACCCTGTGTGTGCAGAAATCAACGAGGCCATGCAGGAGCTAACAGAAGCAGAATACCAAGTCTCGGAGCAACATAAAGACATGTCTGAAGCTAGGAAAGTTCGGGATCACACAGATTGTTTGACTATTTTAAAATATATTACTTGAATATTGGAAGATTGATAATTGACGTCATGATGACGTCATCAAGAGACGTAGTAACGGATCTACTGTTAGCGGGATGTCATATAGCGATCATATCACGAAATAACAGTTCTTTGCTATCACTTTTATTTATGTAGTTAAGACATTTTATGGGTCTCCAGTCAAAGATACGTAAGATATTCAGCTTAATAATTGGTTTTAAGTGGTCCTATTAAATTCTGTGAAATAGTCCTTTACCGGGATAGAATTTTTAGGAATTTTTTATTTTCTGGTAGGTGAGGACCAGTAGCATTACATAAAACCAAAAAAGCTTCTTTGCAATTTGTTCTAGGTATATCCCTATATTGACTGGACTAATATCTCGGCCTTAACAACGCGTTTCAAGCGACACGATGCGACTAGTACCATAGGTGATTGGTAGCGCTAGCTGTGGCGTCGTGTCGCCTCGCGTCGCCCTAGTTTGCAGCGTGATTTACTGGCATACTGAATGTATTCTCTATGTAACCGGTTGATAGAACATTTATAAATTGGTCATCAACCTTTACGGGTTCCAGTTTGCAGGCATGCTATAGCTGCGGTGATGCTAAATATCGTATGCATA